>CM022950.1:40549559-40808662 GCA_012931725.1 Litsea cubeba
ATATCGAGACTAACCGCTTAGTCGACCGAACCATCATACATTCTTTTGTATAAAAAGACTTTTTTTTGGTTCTTTCTCCAATTCTTTAATGCTTTGAAGTGGGTTACCCCATGTTTTCGTAATGAGGAAACTACTCACCTGTTTTGCTCGGATCCGCCAATATGCATTGTTTGGAGTAGTTTACTTATCGATTTTGGAAATGTATCTTATAATAGAATTGCATTTCTTCGAGGTTTCGTATTTTCACCAAATGGCACCACTAGGCTTAGGTCACCTTGTCGGACTGATCATCCGGCTTGGGGTCTTTATTTGTTTGCCATGCAGTTTGGATTCCGTTTGTACCGACCATGGCAACGGTAATTATCCGGTCCCCGAGTAGTGGCTACGGTTCTGTCTGATAACGACTATGTCGTTCCGGTCCCACGATTAGTGGCTACGGTTTGTCTGCTCCGGTTACTTCGGTAACAGGAGAATATAGCTTTATGTGGGTTGCCATTGTTTTTTATGCATTAATATTCATCTCATGGTATTTGTTTATGTTACTCATCATGACATTGGATTTGTAACCATCGAGATGTATCTCTATCTTCTTCTTTACTTCGACATTGTTTTAATCGTGATTTCATCGTAGCTCTTCCTATATTTTTGGTGTTTACTTTCATCTATTATTGTTTGTAATTGCTTGCCAGACCGTCGTGTCTGACTCTCTTTTGTTTGGTGTCAGATGTCGAGCCCCTCGCGGTTGAGGCGCACTTCGAGGCGGAACCTATAGTTCCAGTGGAGGGCGAGTGGCAGCCCGATGATGTCAATTAGACGTCGGGTTACCTTGGAGCTGCGATCACATTTTGGGGATTCCATGTTATACATTTTGGGTTTTTGTTATGGCCATTGTTGGCTTATTTTCTTTTGGGGAAAGAATTGTAATTAATGATTAACTTTACTTTTGTATCAACGTTGAACTAACTCTGGGGCCCACAGTAAATGTTTCTCTTTTGATGCTAGTCTCATGCGTTCTCATTTTATACCCGTTTGTGAGACTTTTATGTTTGCTACAATGCTTCCGCGTAAGTCATTTGTATGAAGGTGATTCTTATACATCACTATTGGATCGGATTCCGTGAATCCTTACCGCGGAAACCTGTGGGAAACTAGCGTGTGCGGGCGGAATTTTCCGGCCCGTCGCGCCGCGTCCCCGGATTAGGGCCTCGTTTAGCGGGACCTCGGTCCGGGGGCGTGACAGGCCCCAACCGAAAAGAGTGCACCGGCTGAGAAGAGTGCACCAGCTGAGAAGAGCGTGCCGGCAGGCAGGCCGTCCGGCGGGACGACTCGCGAGCACAGCACCTCGGCGGGGCAAGGATCCGGGTCGTCCTCCGGACCCCGAACTGCCCCAGCGCCATGGAGGCCGAGGATGGAAACGCAGCCCGGTAAGCCTCTGAACGTCGAGGATCGGCTGCTGGGGAACGCCGACGTCATCGGGGCTCTTGCCAAGGTCTGCGCTCTGCCGCGGGATATGGAGACGCACGAGAGGTTCGATAACGAGAGCCTGATGGTCTCGGCGATTCAGGCTAACCTCCTAGTAAGTGCTTTCAGTGTTTTCCTTCCAAGTGATTTGGCTCGACTGCCCCAGCTTGACTCATCTTTCTCCATTTGCAGAACGTGCAGAGGCTCCTGACCGTGGTGGGGCGGAGTGATAGGAACGCTGCACGGGTCACTCAGCTGGAGTCCGAGAGGGACAAGCTGAAGAAGGAGCTGGAGGAGCTGCAGGGAATGGAGGTGAAGAAGGCCAGCGCTGAGGAGGCTGCTCGGCTGGCGTCGGCTCTGGCTGGTGTCGCCGTACTTACGGCGAAGACCAACCAGCTGAAGGGCGAGGTCTGGGCAAGGAACAAGAAGACCGCCGAGCTGGAGTCGGAGCTGGCCAGATTAAAGGCTGAATCGACGGCTGAGGGGACGAGGCTGCGCGGGGAAGTGTTGGCTGGGCGAGCCGAACAGCGAAATTGAAGACGGTGAACGCCGAGCTGGAGAAAGAGAAGGCCTCTCTTCTGTCCGAGGCCCAGTCCGCCTTCCAGGATGGGGTGGATCACGCCACCGAGCTATATGAGAAGCAGGTGGAGGAGATCACCGCCATCCTGTTCGAGGAAGGATGCCTGGCCGCACTGAGACGTGCGGGGGTACCCGAAGATCACCCGTCTACCGGGACCTGCCGAAGTACTCGGACCCGGCTCGAAGTGCCCTAGAAGCTCCTGCAGTTGCTCCTCCTGCTGCTGACGACGCTCCCGTTGCCCCGGTCTCGAGCGATGCCCCGGCCGTGCCTCAAGGCGATGCCTCCTCTGCCCCTGCTTCGGCTGAGGTGCCAGTTGAAGCCCTTTCTGCCAGCGACGTTCCAAGCAAGGACGCGGTTTCGGCCGAAGCTGCTGGTTCGGCAGATATGGTGATCGACCTGGTGGAGTCGCCGAAACCACAGTAGCTTGTATATTTTTGCTTTCTGCCTTGTAATACTTCTCTATTATCAATGAAAACGGGCTCCTTTACTTGAATGTGTTCCTCTGCTTTTGTTTTTGGGTGTGACATTGAATAGCATTGATGCATTTACTGCGACGCAGACCATCGAGGCAGAGAGAGAGAGTCACACGGTCTTCAGAGCTGTCTTGCCGATTCTCCGTATTCTGGAGATCATAAATAGCAGTAAACATGGTGTTACTGCCGACGAGGGAAACGGGCGGACGTCTCCACGTGGCGCCCTAGGGATCGCTGGTCACCAGTCGTGCACCCCAAATAATGCGTGGGAGACTTCGCCCCTTAACTTCCTTCGGAGATTGAGCCCTTCTTCTTCCTATAAGTAGGGGCGACAGGCTTGCCATGGGCGATGAAAAGAACAGAACGTAGGATAAGTTTAAATCACGTAGACATAGGAGCCATGCCCAGCGGGTGCTCAGAAGCAATTGATCCGGGGGGAACCCCTGCGCCTGCGGGTGGCTTTCTCCAAGGGGGGAAGCCCATCGTGGTCTGTGCGCTCTCTGAAGGAACTCCCCGTGGACCACGCGCTCTCTGAACGCAGGTTCATGGCCGACCGTCCCTGGTCAGGTTGCAGGGGAATCCTCTGCAACTGCGGGATGGTCGGGTCCTGGGTGTCTGCCGATCCTGCAGGGTCCTATGTCGCATCGAGCTCCCTGCGAGCCCCTGCGAGCCCCTTGCGCCGTGTCAGGATGGTAAGACTAAGGGTGGAGTTGAGGCCCGCTGGACCTGGGGCCCTTCAAACTTTGGTCTCACTGACCGGAGGGTGTTGAAGAGCTCGGCGAGGTCCAGGGCCTCCGGACTGGAGGGGCTCTGCAATTGCTTTGGTCTGACCAACCAAAGTGTATTATAGAGCTCGGTGAAATTCAGGATCACTCAGAACCTCCAGGCAACGATCCGGCGTCTTCGAGCCTGCAGCCTGAAGAGTCGGTGAAGATCAGAGTCTCCTAGTTTTCACCTCATTTTATGTTTTCAGAGGACTGCGATCCTCCTTTTTGTACTTTGCTTTCTGTTATGTAACTTTTGTAATGAAGCATTTTACAATGAATAAAAAGGAGGAGTTCGGTGATCACCCAAACTGTGTACAATGCTTTTGAGTTCTTTCTTACTTTCCTTGCACTGTTCTGGAATGTGTGTTTGAGTGCTGGCACAGCTCTTTCCTCTCTGAAAAGCTGACCTTGGCCGAAATGGCTGGCTTTGGCCGAGACGAGCTGCCTTGTGCCGAAGTGGAGTCATCATTCCGCTGGTCTCGGCTATGGGAGCGTGAGCTCGGCAATGATCTTTGAGGGGTGTATACACCCGGACTGTAGGAGTGTAGGAACTCCAGACCATTCCCAGGGCGGTAGACCCTTGTAGAGGGGTAAAAACCCTGATTTTAGGAATTCGGCCGAGTGTCCGAACTCGAGGCCTCCTTCCAGGGCTACAAACCCTTGAGTGGGTTCAAAACCCGGGACTTTAGGAAACGGCTGAGTGTAAGAACTCCAGGCCATTTCCAGGGTGTAGACCCTTGAGTGGGTTCAAAACCCGGGACTTTAGGAATTCGGCCGAGTGTAAGAACTCCAGGCTATTTCCAGGGCGTAGACCCTTGAGTGGGTTCAAAACCCGGGACTTTAGGAATTCGGCCGAGTGTAAGAACTCCAGGCTATTTCCAGGGCGTAGACCCTTAAGTGGGTTCAAAACCCGGGACTTTAGGAATTCGGCCGAGTGTAAGAACTCCAGGCTATTTCCAGGGCGTAGACCCAGTGCTGCCGGAATCAGTCAGAGAGAGACGACAAATTGATGACAAAGCGAAAGCTGCTTTTATTGATTCTGAGATTCAATACATCCTTAGAAATAAAATTTCTTCAAGTGGGATGCATTCCATGGTCTCGGCAGTGGCTTGCCTTCTAAGTCTTCGAGCTTGTAGGTTGACTTTCCTGCCGGTGAGACTATTCTGAACGGGCCATGCCAGTTCGGGGCCAGCTTCCCTTCGTTTGGCTCTCTGTCAACTGGCAGGGTTTTCTTTAGAACCAGCTCTCCCGCGGAGAACTTTCTTTCTCTGACATTTTGATTGTATGCCCTGGCTAACCGCTGCTGATAGTCGGTCAGTCGCAGGGCTGCTGCTTCTCGTCGCTCGTCTGCCAGCTCCAGCTCCATTGCCAGGTTTGTCTCATTTCGGCCTTGGTCGACCAGCTCTGTCCTCAGGGTAGGAAGGCCGATTTCCAAAGGAATGACTGCCTCCATCCCGTAGGCCAGAGAGAAAGGTGTTACCGAGGTGGACCTCCTTGGAGTTGTTCTGTATGCCCACAGCACGCTCGGAAGCTCCTCTGTCCATCTGCCCTTTGCCTTGTCCAGTCGCTTCTTCAGGCCGTCCAGGATCACTTTGTTGGAGATTTCTGCCTGGCCATTACTCTGTGGATATGCCGGAGTGGAGTAATGATTTCTGATGCCGTGCTCTTGGCAGAAGTCTTTGAAGGACTTGGAGTCGAACTGAGTCCCGTTATCCGAAATCAGGGTCCGGGGGATGCCGAACCTCGTAAGGATGTTTTTCCAAACGAAGTTCCTGGAGTCCCTGTCCGTGATTGAAGACAACGGTTCAGCTTCTATCCATTTTGTGAAGTAGTCCGTAGCCACTATCAGCCATCTCTTGTTTCCTGGAGCTCGGTGAAGAGGCCCCACAATGTCCAAGCCCCATTGAGCGAAGGGCCATGGGCTAGAGAGGGGACTCAGATCTTGTGCTGGCTGATGGAGGGAGTGGGAGAACTTCTGGCACTTCTCGAATTTCCTGGCGTAGACCTGCGCGTCTTTCTGCATGTAGGGCCACCAGTAGCCCTGGCTTATTGCTCTGTAAGCCAGGGATCGACCTCCTATGTGACTGCCGCAGATTCCTTCGTGGATCTCATACAGGAAGTCGTCCACCTTGCTTGGATGGATGCATTGGAGGTATGGACCTGTGAAGGATTTCCTGTAGAATTTGCCTTCGGGAGAGAGCCAGAATCGCGCTGCCTTGAGTCTGATCCTGTGGGCTTCAGCCTTGTCCTCGGGGAGCTGGTCGTCCTTCAAGTAGGCGACAATTGGATCCATCCAGCTTGGGCCGAGGTCAGCACAGAGGACAAGCCGAGATGAATGGAGTTCTAAACTTGACCTTGATACTGACCCAACCTCGATGGTCCTTTTCTTCCCTGCTTCGACAGCGGAGGCCAGGTTTGCAAGCGCATCTGCGTGCGTGTTGGTATCTCGGGATATTTTGCCTGACCTTGGCTTTCTGGAAATGAGAGAGCAGTTTTTTCGCAAGGGCTAAGTAGGCCGCCATCCTGTCGTCCCTGGCCTGGTAGTCTCCAGCGAGCTGGCCAGTTACTAGTTGAGAGTCGCTGAAGATCACCAGGTGCTGGGCTCCGAGGATTTGGGCGCTGTTCAACCCTGCAATCAGTGCTTCGTACTCTGCCTCATTGTTTGTCGCTTTGAAGTCCAGGGTGAAGGCCTGCTCTATGACCAGACCCTCTGGCGATTGGAGAACTATGTCGGCGCCAGCTCTCTTGGAGGTGGACGATCCGTCGACAAAGATCTTCCATGCCGAGGTGGGAGGCCGACGCCAGCTCTCTTGGAGGTGGACGATCCGTCGACAAAGATCTTCCATGCCGAGGTGGGAGACTGCTCGACCTCAGTTTCTACTGGCTCGTGCCCTGTGCCCCCCAGTGCCGTGCCGAGCTGGGTTGGAGCCGGGTTGGGGGAGACGAATTCGACAATAAAGTCTGCCAGAATCTGGGCTTTGATCGCAGTTCGGGGATGGTACTGTATATCATACTGCCCCAGTTCAACTGCCCACTTTGATATTCGCCCTGAAAAGTCAGCCTTCTTGAACACTGAATGGAGCGGGTGCTCCGTGATCACCACAACAGTGTGGGATTGGAAATAATGGGAGAGCTTGCGGGAGGCACTGACGAGAGCCAACGCAAGCTTCTCCAATAGAAGGTACCTGGTCTCGGCATCGAGCAGGGTCTTGCTCATATAATAAATTGGCTTTTGAATTCCCTCGTCCTCCCTGATGAGGACGGAGCTCACTGCGTGATCCGAGACCGTGAGGTACAAATACAGAATCTCCCCCAAAGTTGGGGTGGAGAGTAAGGGTGGTGACATTAAATAGATTTTGAGTGCGGCCAATGCCTGGTCGCACTCGGGGGTCCACTGGAATTTCAGATTTTTCTTTAGAAGCTGAAAGAAAGGCCTGCACTTATCTGATGACCGGCTGATGAAGCGGTTGAGTGCTGCAGCCATTCCTGTGAGCTTCTGAACTTCCTTCGTGGTAGAGGGGCTCTGGATGATTCTGGATCGCGTGATCTGGTTCCGGATTAGCCTCTATCCCCTCCGCGTTACCAAGCTACCGAGGAACTTGCCGGAGGCTACGCCGAAGGCGCACTTGGAAGCGTTTAGCTTGAGCTTATATGCGCGAAGGGATGTCGAAGATTTGGCTGAGATCCGCCAGATGATCGCCGGAGTGCAACTGATTTGACGACCATGTCGTCGATGTATACCTCTACCGTTCGGCCGAGCTGAGCATGGAACATTTTTGTGACGAGGCGTTGATAGGTTGCCCCGCGTTCTTTAGCCCGAAGGGCATCACCTTGTAGCAGTAAGTGCCGCGGGGGGTTATGAATGATGTTTTCTCCTCATCAGGCTCGTAGAGCGGGATCTGGTGGTAGCCTCTGTAGGCGTCGAGGAAGCTCATTCGGTCGTGACCGGCGGTGGTGTCGATCAGTTGGTCAATCTTTGGAAGGGGGGAAACTATCTTTAGGGCAGGGCCCTGTTCAAGTACGTGAAGTCCACGCATACCCTCCACTTGCCAGTTTTCTTCTTGACCACCACCGTGTTGGCCAGCCATACCGGGTACTGGACTTCCCGGATGGCTCCTGCCTTTAGCAGGTTGTCGACCTCTTCGACGACCGCATCTGTCTGCTGCAGCCCTGTCCTACGGGCCCTCTGCACTACCGGCTTGTGGTCGGGGTCCACATTCAGCTTGTGGGCACATAACCTCAGGGTCGACCCCAGGCATTTCGCTTGGGCTCCAAGCGAAGACGTCGACGTTCTGCATCAGGAACAGTGAGAGTTCGGCTCTTTCTTCGTCTGGTAGCTGGGTACCAACCAGGAAGAACCTGTCTGGGTCTGCCGGGCTCAGCCTGACCTCGGCCAGGTCTTCGATGCTCTTCTTCTCGGGATCGCGGCCGATTTCATCTAGGCCCTTTTCGAACTCGGCGAGGTTGACGCGCTCTGGCTCCCTTACTGCTGGGACTGCGGCCAGCACGCACTGCCTGGCTTGCTGCTGATCTCCCTCCACTGTAACCACTTCCAACTTGCCCTCCTTGTTCTCAAGGACGAACTTCAGCTTCTGGTGGAGGGAAGAAGGGACTGCCTCTAACTTGTGGAGCCACGTTCTGCCCAAAATGACGTTGTAGGGAGAAGGGGCATCCACGACCAGGAAGTCGGCCGACACGGAAGCTCCGCTGACCCGGGTTTTCGAGGGTGATCCTACCCTTGGGGTAGACTGGCGTGGCGGACAACCCTAGTAGGGGTGCACGGACCTCCGTGAGGTCTGCTTCCGATAAGTTCATCTTCTTGAAGCAGTCGTAGTAGAGGACCTCGGAGGAGCTGCCGGAGTCTACGAGGATCCTCTTCACTGTGAAGTCTCTCAGCTTCATGGTGAGGAGCAGGGGGTCGTTGTGAGGGAGCTGGATTCCCTCTAGGTCTCTGTCTGAGAACGAGATGGCGGGTCGGTCGCGGCGGGGCTTTCTTGGATGCCGGGAGCGAGCTCGGCTTTCATTACTTCCTTCCCGTGCGAAGCCCGCCTGGCTTCGGCACGGGCCTGGGAGCTGCCCCGGGACGAGGAAGCGGGAGCTGAGGACGCCAGATGGATCACGTTAATGATCTTCTCTGAATCCTCACTGTCTGGAGCCTGGGCTGCGCTCTGGTGAATCCGGCCCTCGCTGCCGCCGGCATCACCTGCCTGACGAATTCTGGAATGTGGCCCTCTTCGGCCAGCTTCTCCAGGTACCACTGCAAAGTCTTGCAGTCCTCGGTCTTGTGCCCGTTACCCCTATGGAAGGAGCAGTAGAGCTTGCTTCGGCTGCCGGAGGTGGGCTCATTCTTCATGGGCTGAGGGTACTTGAAGAACGGCTTGGACCTGATCTTGGTCAGGATGCGATTAATATCGGCTCCTTGAAGACGACGTTGACGCTCTGACTGGCGCTGGAGGGAGGTCTGGGCTTCCAGGCGCCCCGGACCTGGACGACGCAGGCTTCGCTGAACTGGAGACCCAGGCCTGCTTGGGCTCCTGCTTCTGGAAGGGCCTCCCGCCTCTCTGCCGAGGCTGGCTACTCTTCTGCTCGGGCTCCGGATGCCCGTCCTGATCTCCGGGCTCGGATCTCGTCTTCCTCCTGGGCGATGAAGCGCTTTACCCGGGACATCAACTCTGGCATGGATTCTGGGGGGTTCCCTGGCCAAGTCCTTCCGCAAGTCGTGGCCGGGGATCAGGGCATGCTGGAAGGCGTAGATTGCTATCTCTTCCCTGGTGCCCTCAATCTGGCTGTAGACCGCCCAAATCGCTGGGCGAAGATGGCAAGGGTCTCACCCTGTTTCATTTTCAGGGCGAGGAGGTCCCCTTCTTCTTGGGGATGACGCTGTAGGCTTGGAACTTCTTCAGGAAGGAGAGCTGGAGCTCCTTCCAACTCGAAACGGACTTCTCTGGGAGAGAACAGAACCACTTCAGGTGGAGGTCACCCAAACTGGAGGAGAAGATTTTGCAGTTCAGGTGACCCTCATTCCCCCAGATGGACATCTTCTAGGAGAAGTGTCGGAGGTGAGCGGATGGGTCGGACAGTCCGTCATAGGGGACGAACCGCGTGTTGGGATTGGTGTATGCCCTAAAGCCCACTAGCTGCACTCTCATCTTTTGTTACTGGATATTTACTGGTTATTTAATGGAAAGACTCTTTTATGCTTAAACATGTATATATGTATGGTTGTGTAAGGCCCATTGTTTCTAGTAAATAAATTAGGTGTGTAGTGTCTACACACAGATAGGTCTAATTCATGGACAACTGGAAACATCATATTTGTTCATAACTGAAAGATGGAGCTGGGCACTTCATCTTGGTAGAAGTTATAATGAGATACTCTCCTATATAGGGTGACATACCTAAGTCACGGGAGGGCTTTCCCAGATCTATCTCATTAGTGCATGTGTCATGCATTGAACAGGACCATTGTAGGTGTGATCTCTAAAATAGTACTATCACAGAAAAGAGATCAAGTCACCTCATGCTACTAAGTGACCGATACTCTTAATCTTGAGCATTTGTGGATGAACTGACGAAGTCAAGTTCTTGTGCTTAATTCACTATGGGTGAGATTCTTTTCATGGGTCAACAGCTCTGTGTTTTGGGTACTCGGACATGATCAGTTGGGACGTGCAGATGCAATATAGAATCTATACCATCTGATGATGGAATAATCGTCCCCTTAGAATTATCCGATTAATCATCAAAATCTAAGATCTTAGTATATGGATGTTCCATATAGATATTGAACTTGTGGGTCGCTCCCTGGATCAAGAGAATGATATTCGAATGATGATTATGTTAAGGATATGAAGTTCTAACGTTTAGATGTAATCGGGAAGGTTGATAGTACATGTGATAACCTGACTCGATTATGGATGTTACATAGAGGGGCATTCAGGTCATTACACTTAGTAGGTCGAAGACAACCGTCATTTTATGACGAGCTTATTATAATATATATTTGTCCTTGGAGTTCAACCATAACTCTCTAGTGGAATGAGTTAAGGTTAAAATGGTCTTTATGTTGCTATGGGTTTAGCATGGACATTTTGGTCATTTTGGGAGCCAATGGCAAATATGTCTTTTTGGTCCCTTCTCTAGTCACTTACCAAGATTGGCATGGTTTCCTAAGATGTTTAGATAACATAAGGATGAATTATTTTAGTGGAAAAATAATTTTAAGTTTAAATTCAAATAGGCCTTTGATGGCATACATGAATTTAACTCTAGATAAATTGTATGTGGGCAATGGTGTGCATTGATATGTGGGACGTCCATAATAGGATTCCATGGGTAAGGTTTCCAACTTTGAGTAGGACTCTACTTGGAAAGTTGGACTCCTCTTTGGATTAGTATTCCTATGAGTAGTTTCCTTTTTGGATTAGGAACTTAAAATTAGTAAGTGTTCTACAACTAGTATTACTAATTGTATGGAAAGTTCTTTTTAGTTTCTTTTTCTAATTGGAGTGTTTCTTAAAGGGAATAAGTCTTTCCTTTTTTGGACATCAATGAGAATTAGAAGAGATAACTTTATAGGAAAAGGTTTCCATAGTTTCTATAAAAGGAGACTTGTTCCTCTCTTGGACGTCCAACATCACTAATGCAAGAAACACTCCCACACGTCCAGCCCTTGGGTTCCTTTCTTCTCCCTTGAAGAAAGTTGTAGGTCTGAGATTTTTCATGAGAAAAATAGTTCTTGTTTCCTAGATTAAGATCCCACCATCTTAGCCAATCAGATTTGGAGAGTGAGATAGAGGAGAAGATCAAAGGCAATACTAGTGCAGGAAAATTCCAGCAACTTGTTTGCAAATTGCAAGTCTGAGTTCGCGCCTTTGGATCTATTTTTCCAGAGATTTGAAGTCTACAAATCTCGAGGGTAATAGTCTTCTATCATCTCTATTAATTAGACACATGTTGGTCATGATTTAATGGAGTTTCTATGCGATTCTTTATGGCTGATTTCCGCTGCATAGTGCAGAAATCAGATTTTTAAAAATCTGTCATGCTTTGCATCAGCCATAGTAGTCTCTTTATGAGAAGTTTCAGATCTGAATCGCGATTTCTTTCACTGCGGGACGGAGAACTTTCTGGCAAAGGGGGTGCGCTCGATCTCTTTTGTGAAGGGTGAGCCCCCAGATCAGTGTGGCCACAGATCTGCTTCTGGTTCCGCACGTCCATGTTGTGCTGAAGAGCTAGCCTGACGCGTTTGTCGAACCGCTCCTGCTCGTCGTCCTTCTCTGGAGTCTGGGCTTTTGGCTTTTGCTTGGAGTGGTTCGGGCTACGATGGCTATGAGTTCGGCCATCGCGGCTATGATGACTCCGGCTGTGCTCGAGCCTTCGTCACGAATCTGGCTCCGCTTATGGTCCAGATGGTTTCTGAGATCCTCGCGGGGAGGCTGGGCTGCCCTGCTGGGGGCGTCTCTCCTCTTCCCTTGAGGCTCAGAGACCTGCCTCAAGGAGGCGGTTTGTGCTGCCCTCAGCTGCTGCTGGAGCTCGCGAATCAGCTGCTCTTGCCTCTGGAGGAGAGCAGTTTGGGCTGCGACAACCCCTCCAGTGGCAGGGGGTTGAGCGTGGCGCGTCTCTCCTACGGCCACGGCTTTGTCCTTGCGAGGACGCTCATGCCGACGCTCATCGCGTCGGGGGTGGCATGACTTTTTCTGCTGAGATCGAGGTCTCGAGTCCTTCTTGAAGGGGGACCTCGACAAAAAGCTGCGAGCCTAAGCGGCTCTCACCTGCTGACGTGCCATGCACCGTGCGGGAGCGCCCTTGAGGAGGGACGTCCGTCGACGGTGGTGGCAGCTCGAGCGCTGCTCTCGAGGATTCTACGCCCTTCCTAGCTTTCGGAGGCATGGCTTCTGAGAGATTGAGGTTGAGAAGGTTGGGAAGGCTGGGATATTACTTTCCCACAGACGGCGCCAATTGTAGGTGCAGAAAATAATGACCCACAATAACTGGGGAGCCTTAGAGGACTTATCCAATGGTGGTGATGACTGGGTACCGTCCGAAAGCCTGAAAGAGAAGAACACACGGTCAGAGGACCCTGGCCTAGGCGGCGCAAGGCTCTCCGATGCCAAAGTCAGTGAAGGAACTGGAACAATGGAAGGAGAGGAAGAAGAGAGGCAGAGTAACAGCTCTATGAGTTGTATTGTGCGTACCTTGCATGTGAAATGCAGTCTTTTTTATAGACGATTTGGAAGATATCTTGGACGATATCTTGGCGTGGGTCTCATGATTCGACTGGGAAGTCATGATCAGCCCACGTTGCAATTAATGCGGTCCAATCCAGCCCACTCTGCATTAAATGCGCGTCGGATCAGCCCACGTCGCATTTAATGTGCGTCTTGTTGGGCCAGATCGTGTTGGGCTCCTTTGGCGGTAGGGGTGCCATCGGATCTGCCCTCGGGCCCTGTCCTGATATGGCCTCAGCCGCTGAATGCCGCCATGTCAGTGATCTGGCGAAGATTGTGAGCGGCTGGATGTCGCATCTGTCTCGCTAGCTCGCGCCCCCACTCCTCCACGTGCTTGATGACGTGGGAGGGGAGGAGGACGCAAGTGGAGGTTTTTTCTTACTTCGGCTCCCGTCCCGGCTCTTTCAGCCGAGGTGGAGCTCTCTGCCGAGATGGCCGAGCTCGGCGCTAGTGGCCCGGAGCTGCTTGACTTCGGCCGGACCTCCTGTCCTGGCAGCCGGGGTGAGCCTGGTGCCACATGGGTCTCACGCGGATGGCATGGCGCGTGAGAATGCTTAGACTCATCTGATGGCTGTGATTAGCGTAATCCTGTGGCTCTGGAAATCTCCCCACACAACACCAATGTGACCATGTCTTTGATTGAATTCAATCATAAAAGTTAGAGGGCCCCGCTGATGGATTCCTAACTCCTTGAATTAGCATTAACTTGATACTAATCGAACACTAACCATCATTGATTTTATCACAATAATAATAGG
Source organism: Litsea cubeba (assembly GCA_012931725.1). Classification (NCBI taxonomy): domain Eukaryota; kingdom Viridiplantae; phylum Streptophyta; class Magnoliopsida; order Laurales; family Lauraceae; genus Litsea; species Litsea cubeba. Next base: position 40,562,829 of record CM022950.1, read on the forward strand.
GCCCACTGATACTAATGAAACACTAATCGTGATCTTCCTTGCACCTTCTCGCGAATAGATTAGTGAAAATAGGCCATTCATCATGGTCTCATAAGTGGACCCATTTGTTTTGATCACTTGTTTTCAAGTGGGCCCCACTTAAGGAGCATCATGGATCTTGCCCATCATTAAATTATGAAATCAAAGATTTATTTGTGATTGATCTAATGGTGGGATCAACCCTTATTAGTTTTAAATTTGGCGAAATCAAAGATGAGGCTATTTACTTCGATTGTTTTGGATTTTTTCATGGTGGGGCACACTTATGAACACAAAGTTCTCATTAATCCCAAAGAACTACAATGTGTTCTTCTTAGGGAAAAAAATTCAAGATTTCCAGATTTGATAGGGAGATAGATTGGTAAGTGATAACTTTGTTTCGAAGTGGATGGGAATTCCACTTACTGGTCGCATGCAGTGTTTTTCCTAACTTATCTCTCGTTTTGAGCAACTGTAATGTTTTGAATTCAAAAACAAAAAGATATACAACGTGGATGTTTTCTATTGAAAGATGACATTCTTTCAACCCTCACCATAGAGTGAAGGACACTCCCTATTTTCACATGAAAAGTGTATTTTGTACCTCACTTTATGTACTTAAAAATTTCCAAAAAAGGGAGTGTCCCTCACTTTATGACGAGGGAAAGATGCATATAAATGTTCCCAGTGTCTCTCACCCTATGGTGAGGGAAGATGCATATAAATATTTCCAATATATATATAAGGGAATGTAGGGTGAGGGACACTCCCCTTTTTGCACATGAAAAGTGCATTTTGTACCTCAACCTATGTACTTGAAAAGTACATTTATACTTGGAAATTTCCAAAAAGGAAAGTGCATGGAGAGGGAAAGATGCATTCTATTAGCCAATGATTTAAGAGAATCTATAATAGATCCACAATTTTAGGAGAATATTTAGGAGAGAGAATGAATAAGTGTACCATTGATGACACAGGTTAATCTTTTATTAACTAAAGGGGCATTCGGCGACGGGTCCCTGAATATTTCACTTTATGGCCTTAGATCCACAAAAAAAGTCATGCAGCCAAAGACCCCTCGATACCTGAAATGTCTAGTTTACCCTTTCGTTAAATCATATCCTATGATTGGTGGGATATCCCATTAATAATGGCCACTAACATTTAATTGCCCACGATTAATCGAATCCCCAGATTTTCAAATGAATTCTCAAAACATACTAATAAATTTCAAAATAACAAAAATAAATTTTAAAAATACAATTGTGTGGGGAGATTTCCAGAACCACAGGATCACGCTAATCACAGCCATCAGATGAGGCTAAGCACTCTCACGTGCCATCCGCGTGCCATCCACGTGGCACCAAGCTCACCCCGGCTACCAGGACAGGGGGTCCGGCCGAAGTCAGGCAGCTCCGGGCCACTAGCGCCGAACTGAGCCACCCCGGGTGGCATTTCGGCAGAAAGCTCCACCCCGGCTGAAGAAGCCGGGATGGAAGCCGAAGCAAGAAAGAGCCTCCACTTGCGCCCCTCATCCCCCACATCATCAGGCACGTGGAGGGATAGGGGCACGAGCTAGCAGGACAGACGCGACATCCAGCCGCTCACAATCTTCGCCAGATCTCTGACAGGGCGGCATCCAGCGGCTGAGGCCACATCAGGGCAAGGCCCGAGGGCAGATCCGATGATCCCCTACCGCCAAAGGCGTCCAACACGATCTGGCCCAACAAGACGCGCATTAAATGCGACGTGGGCTGATCCGACGCGCATTTAATGCAGAGTGGGCTGGATTGGACCGCATTAATTGCAACGTGGGCTGATCATGACTTCCCAGTCGAATCATGAGACCCATGCCAAGATATCGTCCAAGATATCTTCCAAATCGTCTATAAAAAGGACTGCATTTCACATGCAAGGTACGCACAATACAACTCATAGAGCTGTTACTCTGCCTCTCTTCTTCCTCTCCTTCCATTGTTCAAGTTCCTTCACTGACTTTGGCATCGGAGAGCCTTGCGCCGCCCAGGCCAGGGTCCTCTGACCGTGTGTTCTTCCCTTTCAGGCTTTCGGACGGTACCCAGTCATCACCCTCATTGGATAAGTCCTCTAAGGCTCCCCAGTTATTGTGGGTCATTATTTTCTGCACCTACAATTGGCGCCGTCTGTGGGAAAGTAATATCCCAACCTTCCCAACCTTCCCAACCTTCTTAACCTCAGTCTTTCAGAAGCCATGCCTCCGAAAGCTAGGAAGGGCGTAGAGTCCTCGAGGGCAGCGCTCGAGCTGCCACCACCGTCGACGGACGTCCCTCCTCAAGGGCGCTCCCGCACGGTGCATGGCACTTCTGCAGGCGAGGGCCGCTTAGGCTCTCAGCTTTTTGTCGAGTTCCCACTCCAAGAGGGACTCGAGGCCTCGATCTCAGCAGAAGAAGTCATGCCACCCAGACGCGATGAGCGTCGGCATGAGCGTCCTCGGAAGGACAAGCCGTGGCCGTAGGAGAGACGCGCCACGTTCAACCCCCTGCCACTGGAGGGGTTCTCGAAGCCCAAACTGCTCTCCTCCAGAAGCAAGAGCAGCTGATTCGCGAGCTCCAGCAGCAGCTGAGGGCAGCGCAAACCGCCTCCTTGAGGCAGGTCTCTGAGCCTCAGGGAAGAAGAGGGACGCCCCCAGCAGGGCAGCCCAGCCTCCCCGCGAGGATCTCAGGAACCATCTGGACCAGAAGCGGAGCCAGATTCGTGACGAAGGCTCGAGCAACAGCCGGAGTCATCATAGCCGCGATGGCCGAACTCATAGCCGTCGTAGCCCGAACCACCCCAAGCGAAAGCCCAGAGCTCAGACTCCAGAGAAGGACGATGAGCAGGAGCGGTTTGACAAACGCGTCAGATTGGCTCTCCAGCATAACTTGGACGTGCGGGACCAGAAGCAGATCTGTGGTCACACTGATCTGGGGGGCTCACCCTTCACAAAAGAGATCGAGCACACCCCCTTGCCCAGAAAGTTCTCCGTCCCGCGGTTCGTCCCCTACGACGGACTGTCCGACCCATCCGCTCACCTCCGACACTTCTCCCAGAAGATGTCCATCTGGGGGAATGAGGGTCACCTAAACTGCAAAATCTTTTCCTCCAGTTTGGGTGACCTCCCCTTGAAGTGGTTCTGTTCTCTCCCAGAGAAGTCCATTTCGAGTTGGAAGGAGCTCCAGCTCTCCTTCCTGAAGAAGTTCCAAGCCTACAGCGCCGTCCCCAAGAAGGAAGGGGACCTCCTCGCCCTGAGAATGAAGCAGGGTGAGACCCTCGCCAAGTTCGCCCAGCGATTCTGGGCGGTCTACAGCCAGATCGAGGGCACCAGGGAGGAGATAGCAATCTACGCCTTCCAGCATGCCCTGATCCCCGGCCACGACTTGCGAAAAGACTTGGCCAGGAACCCCCCAGAATCCATGCCAGAGTTGATGTCCCGGGTAAAGCGCTTCATCGCCCAGGAGGAAGACGAGATCCGAGCCAGGGATCAAGACGGGCATCCGGAGCCCGAGCAGAAGAGTAGCCAGCCTCGGCAGAGAGGCGGGAGGCCCTCCCAGAAGCAGGAGCCCAAGCAGGCCTGGGTCTCCAGTTCGGCGAAGCCTGCGTCGTCCAGGTCCGGGGGCACCTGGAAGCCCAGACCTCCCTCCAGCGCCAGTCAGAACGTCAGCGTCGTCTTCAAGGAGCCGATCTACCGCATCCTGACCAAGATCAGGTCCAAGCCGTTCTTCAAGTACCCTCAGCCCTTGAAGAATGAGCCCACCTCCGGCAGCCGAAGCCAGCTCTACTGCTCCTTCTATAGGGGTAACGGGCACAAGACCGAGGACTGCAAGACTTTGCAGTGGTACCTGGAGAAGCTGGCCGAAGAGGGCCACATTCCAGAATTCGTCAAGGCAGGTGATGCCGGAGGCAGCGAGGGCCGGATTCACCAGAGCGCAGCCCAGGCTCCAGACAGCGAGGATTCAGAGAAGATCATTAACGTGATCCATCTGGCGTCCTCAGCTCCCGCTTCCTCATCCCGGGGCAGCTCCCAGGCCCGTGCCGAAGCCAGGCGGGCTTCGCACGGGAAAGAAGTAATGAAAGCCGAGCTCGCTCCGGCATCCAAGAAAGCCCGCCGCGACCGACCCGCCATCTCGTTCTCAAACAGAGACCTAGAGGGAATCCAGCTCCCTCACAACGACCCCCTTCTCCTCACCATGAAGCTGAGAGACTTCACAGTGAAGAGGATCCTCGTCGACTCTGGCAGCTCCTCCGAGGTCCTCTACTACGACTGCTTCAAGAAGATGAAACTCTCCGAAGCAGACCTCATGGAGGTCCGAGCACCCTTGCTAGGGTTGTCCGCCACGCCAGTCTACCCCAAGGGCAGGATCACCCTGGAGACCCGAGTTGGCGGAGCCTCCGTGTCGGCCGACTTTCTAGTCGTGGACGCCCCTTCTCCCTACAACGTCATTCTGGGCAGAACGTGGCTCCACAAGCTAGAAGCAGTCCCTTCTTCCCTCCATCAAAAGCTAAAGTTCGTCCTTGAAAACAAGGAGGGCAAGATGGAAGTAGTCACAGTGGAGGGAGATCAGCAGCAAGCCAGGCAGTGCATGCTGGCCGCAGTCCCGGCAGTGAAGGAGCCGGAGCGCGTCAACCTCGCCGAGTTCGAGAAAGGCCTCGATGAAATCGGCCGAGATCCTGAGAAGAAGAGCATCGAGGACCTGGCCGAGGTCAGGCTAAACCCGGCAGATCCAGACAGGTTCTTCCTGATTGGCACCCAGCTGTCGGACGAGGAGAGGGCCGAACTCTCTCGGTTCCTGATGCAGAACGTCGACGTCTTCGCTTGGAGCCCAAGCGAAATGCCTGGGGTCGACCCCGAGGTCATGTGCCACAAGCTGAATGTGGACCCCGACCACAAGCCGGTAGTGCAGAGGGCCCGTAGGACAGGGCTGCAGCAGACAGATGCGGTCGTCGAAGAGATCGACAACCTGCTAAAGGCAGGAGCCATCCGGGAAGTCCAGTACCCGGTATGGCTGGCCAACACGGTGGTGGTCAAGAAGAAAACTGGAAAGTGGAGGGTGTGCGTGGACTTCACAGACTTGAACAGGGCATGCCCTAAAGATAGTTTCCCCCTTCCAAAGATTGACCAACTGATCGACGCCACCGCTGGTCACGACCGAATGAGCTTCCTCGACGCCTACAGAGGCTACCACCAGATCCCGCTCTACGAGCCAGACGAGGAGAAAACATCATTCATAACCCCCCGCGGCACTTACTGCTACAAGGTGATGCCCTTCGGGCTAAAGAACGCGGGGGCAACCTATCAGCGCCTCGTCACAAAAATGTTCCATGCTCAGCTCGGCCGAACGGTAGAGGTATACATCGACGACATGGTCGTCAAATCAGTGCACTCCGAAGATCATCTGGCGGATCTCAGGCCAAATCTTCAACATCCTTCGCGCAGTACTAAGCTCAAGCTAAATGCTTCCAAGTGCGCCTTCGGCGTAGCCTCTGGCAAGTTCCTCGGCAGCTTGGTAACGCGGAGGGGGATAGAGGCTAATCCGGACCAGATCACCGCGATCCAGAGCATCCAGAGCCCCTCTACCACGAAGGAAGTTCAGAAGCTCACAGGAATGGCTGCAGCACTCAACCGCTTCATCAGCCGGTCATCAGATAAGTGCAGGCCTTTCTTTCAGCTTTTAAAGAAAAATCTGAAATTCCAGTGGACCCCCGAGTGCGACCAGGCATTGGCCGCACTCAAAACCTATTTAATGTCACCACCCTTACTCTCCACCCCAACTTCGGGGGAGATTCTTTATTTGTACCTTGCGGTCTCGGATCACGCACTGAGCTCCGTCCTCATCAGGGAGGACGAGGGAATTCAAAAGCCAATTTATTATACGAGCAAGACCCTGCTTGATGCCGAGACCAGGTACCTTCTATTGGAGAAGCTTGCGTTGGCTCTCGTCAGTGCCTCCCGCAAGCTCTCCCATTATTTCCAATCCCACACCATTGTGGTGATCACGGAGCACCCACTCCGTTCAGTGTTCAAGAAGGCTGACTTTTCAGGGCGAATATCAAAGTGGGCAGTTGAACTGGGGCAGTATGATATACAGTACCGTCCCCAAACTGTGATCAAAGCCCAGATTCTGGCAGACTTTATTGTCGAATTCGTCTCCCCCAACCCGGCTCCGACTCAGCTCGGCACGGCACTGGGGGGCACAGGGCACGAGCCAGTAGAAACTGAGGTCGAGCAGTCTCCCACCTCGGCATGAAAGATCTTTGTCGACGGGTCGTCCACCTCCAAGAGAGCTGGCACCGGCATAGTTCTCCAATCGCCAGAGGGTCTGGTCATAGAGCAGGCCTTCACCCTAGACTTCAAAGCGACAAACAATGAGGCAGAGTACGAAGCACTGATTGCAGGGTTGAACAGCGCCCAAATCCTCGGAGCCCAGCACCTGGAGATCTTCAGCGACTCTCAACTGGTAACTAGCTAGCTCGCTGGAGACTACCAGGCCAGGGACGACAGGATGGCGGCCTACTTAGCCCTTGCGAAAAAACTGCTCTCTCATTTCCAGAAAGCCGAGGTCAGGCAAATATCCCGAGATACTAACACGCACGCAGATGCGCTTGCAAACCTGGCCTCCGCTGTCGAAGCAGGGAAGAAAAGGACCATCGAGGTTGGGTCAGTATCAAGGTCAAGTTTAGAACTCCATTCATCTCGGCTTGTCCTCTGTGCTGACCTCGGCCCAAGCTGGATGGATCCAGTTGTCGCCTACTTGAAGGACGACCAGCTCCCCGAGGACAAGGCTGAAGCCCACAGGATCAGACTCAAGGCAGCGCGATTCTGGCTCTCTCCCGAAGGCAAACTCTACAGGAAGTCCTTCACAGGTCCATACCTCCAATGCGTCCATCCAAGCAAGGTGGACGACTTCCTGTATGAGATCCACGAAGGAATCTGCGGCAGTCACATAGGAGGTCGATCCCTGGCTTACAGAGCAACAAGCCAGGGCTACTGGTGGCCCTACATGCAGAAAGACGCGCAGGTCTACGCCAGGAAATGCGAGAAGTGCCAGAAGTTCTCACACTCCCTCCATCAGCCAGCACAAGATCTGAGTCCCCTCTCTAGCCCATGGCCCTTCGCTCAATGGGGCCTGGACATTGTGGGGCCTCTTCACCGAGCTCCAGGAAACAAGAGATGGCTGATAGTGGCTACGGACTACTTCACAAAATGGATAGAAGCTGAACCGTTGTCTTCAATCACGGACAGGGACTCCAGGAACTTCGTTTGGAAAAACATCCTTACGAGGTTCGGCATCCCCCGGACCCTGATTTCGGATAACGGGACTCAGTTCGACTCCAAGTCCTTCAAAGACTTCTGCCAAGAGCACGGCATCAGAAATCATTACTCCACTCCAGCATATCCACAGAGTAATGGCCAGGCAGAAATCTCCAACAAAGTGATCCTGGACGGCCTGAAGAAGCGACTGGACAAGGCAAAGGGCAGATGGACAGAGGAGCTTCCGAGCGTGCTGTGGGCATACAGAACAACTCCAAGGAGGTCCACCTCGGCAACGCCTTTCTCTCTGGCCTACGGGATGGAGGCAGTCATTCCTTTGGAAATCGGCCTTCCTACCCTGAGGACAGAGCTGGTCGACCAAGGCCGAAATGAGACAAACCTGGCAATGGAGCTGGAGCTGGTAGACGAGCGACGAGAAGCAGCAGCCCTGCGACTGACCGACTATCAGCAACGGTTAGCCAGGGCATACAATCAAAATGTCAGAGAGAGAAAGTTCTCCGCGGGAGAGCTGGTTCTAAAGAAAACCCTGCCAGCTGACAGAGAGCCAAACGAGGGGAAGCTAGCCCCGAACTGGCATGGCCCGTTCAGAATAGTCTCACTGGCAGGAAAGTCAGCCTACAAGCTCGAAGACTTGGAAGGCAAGCCACTGCCGAGACCATGGAATGCATCCCACTTGAAGAAATTTTATTTCTAAGGATGTATCGAGTCTCAAAATCAATAAAAGCAGCTTTCGCCTTGTCATCAACTTGTCGTCTCTCTCTGACTGATTTCGGCAGCATGGGTCTACGCCCTGGATACAGCCTGGAGTTCTTACACTCGGCCGAATTCCTAAAGTCCTCGGGTTTTGAACCCATGGGTCTACGCCCTGGATACAGCCTGGAGTTCTTACACTCGGTCGAATTCCTAAAGTCCTCGGGTTTTGAACCCATGGGTCTACGCCCTGGATACAGCCTGGAGTTCTTACACTCGGCCGAATTCCTAAAGTCCTCGGATTTTGAACCCATGGGTCTACGCCCTGGATACAGCCTGGAGTTCTTACACTCGGCCGAATTCCTAAAGTCCTCGGGTTTTGAACCCATGGGTCTATGCCCTGGATACAGCCTGGAGTTCTTACACTCGGCCGAATTCCTAAAGTCCTCGGGTTTTGAACCCATGGGTCTACCGCCCTGGAAAAGGCCTCGAGTCCAGACTCGGTCGTTTCCTAAAGCTCCGGGTCTACCGCCCTGGAAAAGGCCTCGAGTCCAGACTCGGTCGTTTCCTAAAGCTCCGGGTCTACCGCCCTGGAAAAGGCCTCGAGTCCAGACTCGGTCGTTTCTTAAAGCTCCGGGTCTACCGCCCTGGAAAAGGCCTCGAGTTCAGACTTGGTCGTTTCCTAAAGCTCCGGGTCCTGGACCCTGGAAAAGGCCTCGAGTTCGGACACTCGGCCGAATTCCTAAAATCAGGGTTTTTACACCCCTCAAAGATCATTGCCGAGCTCACGCTTCCACAGCCGAGACCAACGGAATGATGACTCCACTTCGGCACAAGGCAACTCGTCTCGGCCAAAGCCAGCCATTTCGGCCAAGGACAGCTTTTCAGAGGAAGAGAGCTGTGCCAGCACTCAAACACACAGAAATGCAAGTATTCCGGAACAGTGCAAAAAAAGAGAAAAAGAACTCAAAAGCATTGTACACAGTTTGGGTGATCACAGAATTCCTCCTTTTTATTCATTGTAAACTGCTTTATTACAAGAATTACAGAACAGAAAGCAAAGTACAGAAAGGAGGATCACAGTCCTCTAAAAATAGAAAATAAAGAAAAGCTGGGAGACTCTGATCTTCACTCACTCTTCGGGCTGCAGACTTCAAGTTGCCGGATCATGGACTGGAGGTTCTGAGTGATCCTGAATTTCAGTGAGCTCTACAACACGCTATGGTTGGTCAGACCAAAGCGGCTGCAGAAGCCCCTCCAGTGCGGAGGCCCTGGACCTCGCTAAGCTCTTCAACACCCTCCGGCCAGTAAGACCAGCCAAGGTTTGAAGAACCCCCAGGTCCAGCGGGGCCTCAATCCCACCTTCCGTCCGGCGGTCTCGCAAGACCGTGTCGGACGAGAATGCGCCACCGTCCCCCATCTGCATTGCAGGAAATCTTCCCTGCAACCAAACCAGGGACGGCCGGCCGTGAACCCGCGTTCAGAGAGCGCGTGGTCCACGGGGAGTTCCTTCAGAGAGCGCGCAGACTACGATGGGCTTCCTCGCTTGGAGAAAGCCATCCACAGGCGCAAGGGTCCCCCCTGGATCGAAGATTGCAGAATGTCTACCAGCCATGGTTCCTATGTCTATGTGATTTAAGCTATCCTACGTTCTGTTCTTTTCATCGCCCATGGCAAGCCTGTCGCCCCTACTTATAGGAAGAAGAAGGGATCAGCCTCCGAAGGAAGTTATGGGGGCGAAGTCTCCCACGCGTCACTCGGGATGCACGACTGTTGACCAGCGATCCCTACGACGCCAAGTGGAGACATCCGTCCGTTTCCCTCATAGGCCGTGCCACCATGTTTATTGCTCTTTATAGTCCCCAGAATACGGAGGATCGGCACAGACAGCTATGAGGACCGTTTGACTCCTTCTACCTCAAGAGTCACGCGTTATATTAAAGGCATTCAAGTACCATTCAATGCCACATCCAGGGATGAAAGAGAGGCAAATGCAGAGAAAAATGCACAAGTAAAGAAGAACGACTTTCATTGAGTCAACAGAGAATATTACAAGGCTAAGAAGCAAAAACATTACATGCAAGAAGACAGAAATACAGAGGAGCCCGGCTACTATGGTTTCGGCGACTCCACTAGGTCGATCATCGTATCTGATGGACCAGTGGACTCGGCCGAAACCGTGACCTTGCTTGGAGCGTCGCTGGCGACTGGGGCATCGCTCAAGACCGGGGCAGCTGGAGCGTCGTCAGCAGCAGGAGCAATTGCAGGAGCTTCAACTGGGGCACTTTCGGCTGCAGGAGCGGAGCTCGGTTCAGGAGCCGAGTCCGAGTACTTCGGCAGGTCCCGATAGACAGGATGGTCTTCAGGGACCCCCGCACGTCTCAGTGCGGCCAGGCATCCTTCCTCGAACAGGATGGCGGTGATCTCCTCCACCTGCTTCTCATACAGCTCAGTGGCGTGATCCACCCCATCCTGGAAGGCGGACTGGGCCTTGGACAGAAGAGAGGCCTTCTCCTTCTCCAGCTCGGCGTTCGCCTTCTTCAGCCTCGCTGTTTCGGCTCGCCCAGCCAGCACTTCCCCGCGCAGCCTCGTCCCCTCAGCCGTCGATTCAGCCTTCAACCTTGCCAATTCCGACTCCAGCTCGGCGGTCTTCTTGTTCCTCGCCCAGACCTCGCCTTTCAGAAGATTGGCCTTCGACGTAAGTTCGGCGACATCAGCCAGAGCCGATGCCAGCCGAGCAGCCTCATCAACGCTGGCCTTCTTCATCCGCTCCATTCTCGCCTGCAGCTCCTCCAGTTCCTTCTTCAGCTTGTCTCTCTCGGTCTCCAGCTGGGAGACCCTCGTCGCGTTCCTGTCGCTCCTTCCCACCACGGTCAGGAGCCTCTGCACGTTCTGCAAATGGAAAAAGTGGGTCAAACCGGGGCAGTCAAGCTGGGTTACTTAGAGAAAAACGCTGAAAACATTTACCAGGAGGTTGGCCTGGATCGCCGAAACCATCAGGCTCTCATCGTTGATCCTCTCGTGCGTCTCCATGTCTCGTGGCAGAGCACAGACCTTGGCGAGAGCCCCGATCACCTCGGCATTCCCCATCAGCCGGTCCTCGACGTTCAGAGGCTTACCGGGCTGAGTCTCCATCCTCGGCCTCCATGGCGCTGGGGCACTTCGGGGTCCGGAGGCCGATCCAGACCCTTGCCCCACCAAGATCGTCAGTTCGCGAGTCGTCCCGCCTGACGCCCTGCCCGCCGGCACGCTCTTCTCAGCTGGTGCACTCTTCTCAGCCGGTGCACTCTTGTCCGTTGGAGCCTTGGCTCCGGGGGCCCGCGCAGGGGTCTTACTCTTCGGAGGCTGTTCGGCCCCCGAATCCTTCTCCCCTGCCTTGGACTTCTTCCTAGGCGGGGACCCCTCCCTCGTGCGCTCCGGCGAACGTCGCCGAACTCCCGCACTCGAAGCAGGAGCAGGAGCAGGAGCAGGAGCAGGAGCGGAAGTGTCGCCAGCACCTCCCGAGCTCGAAGCTGTTCGGGTGCTGGCAGGAGATGGCGTCGCAGAGGAAGAGGGCCCCCGCCTGAACTTAGCCGCTAGGTCCTTGACGGCAGGCTCCCTCGACCTTCCCGCCATATCTTCTTCCTGATCAGAAGAGTAAGCGTCCACTATCTGCCTCAAGTTCGGCGGCTCCGAACTGGAAGTGGACGCCTTGGACCCAGACGCGGCTCGGCTAGCGGCAGGATCGCTCAAGGGGATCCCGGAAGGTACAGCAAGGGAGACGGTTGGACGATCAGGATGCACCTCGTCCACCTCGGGTACCCCGGTCCTCTGGTAGTGGCCGCGGTATCTCGGCGTGTATCCGAGCAGCTTCCAGGCCGACCTAGTCTCGTGCCCCTTGTACCTCTCAACCTTGTTGATGTCGTCGGGGTTCCTCCTCCAGCCCTCACTCGCAGCTCGGCGTCGTCTCGCACCTGCCTCTGCATAACAAACAATAGAGGAGTCAGCTCGGCATCGTCAAAATCAAGCAAAGAAGATGAATGAAAAAGAGCGATGTTTACTTGGGACTGTCCCGGGGCGGCGCGGGACCGCTAGCCTCCTACTTTCGCCAGCGCCGAACTCCCAGTCCCCCGAAACACAGAAGAAGGCTTCTTCAGCATTCTTACTTGAATCTTCCAAGGCCAGGACGAAGCCTCTTCGCTGCGGCTTCACCCGGAGATAATATTTCCCTTCCCCGGCCTTGCAGATATCGTAGGTGTCCTCGATGTCATGAACACCTATGTCGGTCCCCAGAATCTCATTCAGCTTCGCCGTGCCCATGATGACCTTATAGCCATTAGGCATCAGCTGGCACGGGGTAAGGGACCAGGTACTGAGGCAAGCTCTAAGTAGAGGGTGCAGGGGGAATCTGACCCCGCCCTCGATCACAGAGATCAGAGGGAACGGCATCCAGCCGCCGGACCAGCGCATCGTGGCATAGTCGACGGAGTCTGCCGGCTTGAGCAGGACTCGCTCCGGAATATCGAAGGCAGCCCTAAATCTGGCTATGCCCTCTTCGGTGTCTAAACTGAACCTAGGGGTGCCCATGTCTAGAAAGAAGAATACAGCAAAAGAAAAAAACCCTAAAGGCTGCTGAACCCTAGGAAAAAGCTACACAGAGGCGTGAAGCAACTTACAGAGACGAAAAGGGGCGACTCGAATACAGATCCAGACACGCCCTACGGTCGTCCTCGCTAGAAAGATCTTGAGCAGCGGAGCAGAAATCGGAGATGAAGGCGAAGGCGAAAAGAAATCAGAAGCGAGAAGAGAAGAAGACGACCCTATTTATGGAGAAGAAACCCTCGGCGCGCGCTGCTTTCGAAATTCGAAAGGACGGATTTCGCGATCCGCGCCCATTCCATCAATAAGACAGCGCAACCAGTGAAGAGGCGACGCGTGTAACCGTCGACTCGCTTCCCAGTACAGGCAAGACAGAGCATTCATTGCTTCAGGACAGTTGAAGCGACACCAGGCAATGACCGTCGCATCCCCAGGCGAGTCTTCTAGCTTTCAACCACTAAAGGCCAAGGCGCTCAAGAGGTCAAAAGCTAGGGGCAATTGTGTGGGGAGATTTCCAGAACCACAGGATCACGCTAATCACAGCCATCAGATGAGGCTAAGCACTCTCACGTGCCATCCGCGTGCCATCCACGTGGCACCAAGCTCACCCCGGCTACCAGGACAAGGGGTCCGGCCGAAGTCAGGCAGCTCCGGGCCACTAGCGCCGAACTGAGCCACCCCGGGTGGCATTTCGGCAGAAAGCTCCACCCCGGCTGAAGAAGCCGGGATGGAAGCCGAAGCAAGAAAGAGCCTCCACTTGCGCCCCTCATCCCCCACGTCATCAGGCATGTGGAGGGATAGGGGCACGAGCTAGCAGGACAGACGCGACATCTAGCCGCTCACAATCTTCGCCAGATCTCTGACAGGGCGGCATCCAGCGGCTGAGGCCACATCAGGGCAAGGCCCGAGGGCAGATCCGATGATCCCCTACCACCAAAGGCGTCCAACACGATCTGGCCCAACAAGACGCGCATTAAATGCGACGTGGGCTGATCCGACGCGCATTTAATGCAGAGTGGGCTGGATTGGACCGCATTAATTGCAACGTGGGCTGATCATGACTTCCCAGTCGAATCATGAGACCCATGCCAAGATATCGTCCAAGATATCTTCCAAATCGTCTATAAAAAGGACTGCATTTCACATGCAAGGTACGCACAATACAACTCATAGAGCTGTTACTCTGCCTCTCTTCTTCCTCTCCTTCCATTGTTCCAGTTCCTTCACTGACTTTGGCATCGGAGAGCCTTGCGCCGCCCAGGCCAGGGTCCTCTGACCGTGTGTTCTTCCCTTTCAGGCTTTCGGACGGTACCCAGTCATCACCCTCATTGGATAAGTCCTCTAAGGCTCCCCAGTTATTGTGGGTCATTATTTTCTGCACCTACAACAATAATTTCAAAAAACGCAATAAATTTAAAAAAACAACAATATATAATCAAATAAAGGAAATAAATTTAAAAAGATTCAAATAAGTTTCAAAAGATCCAAATAAATTTTAAAAAATGTAAATAAATTTCAAAAGACGAGAAAAAATCTAAAAAACTCCAAGTAAAATTTAAAAAAATGCAAATAAATTTCAAAAAATGCTAATAAATTTCAAAAGATGTAAAAAAAATTAAAAAATGCAAATAAATTTTAAAAAATGCAAATACATTTGCCAAAACTAAGAAAAACCAATTTTCTAAATTTCAGAAAAATCTTCCAAAAACTCAAGTATTTTTGTCAAAACTCAGTTAAATTTATTTCAAAAAATACAAATAAGTTTCAAATGACACAAATAAAATTCAAAAACACAAATAGATCTATGAAAATACAAATAAATTTGTCAAAATTACAGAACTATTCGTTCAAAAACTCAATTAAAAATTTCAAAATGGAGATAAATTTATTAGAAACTCGGAGATTTTTTAAAAATTCAAATAAATTTGCCAAATTCAGATAAACTTTGTTCTAGAACTCAGATAAATTTGACGAAAATTCAGATAAATTTCTCCAAAAGTCAGATAAATTTAACGAAAATTCAGATAAATTTCTTAAAAACTCAGATAATTTTGTCAAAAACTCAAATAAACTTTACAAAAACCCCGATAGATTTCTCCAGAACTCAGATAAATTTGATAAAAATTTAGATAAATTTCACAAAAACTTAAATAAATTTGATAGAAACTCATATAATTTTGTTAAAACTCAGATAAACTTGACAAAAACATAAATAAATTTCACAAAAACTCAGATAAATTTCATACAAACTCAGATAAATTTGACAAAAACTTAGCTAAATTTGATAAAATCTCAGATAAATTTGATAAAAAACTTAGATAATTTGATAAGAAACTCAGATAAATTTGATAAAAACTCAGATAAATTTGACAAAAACTCAGCTAAATTTGATAAAAACTCAGATAAATTTTTCAAAAAATTAGATAAATTTACAGTAAAGCTTGCAACTAAGCTCTTTCACCGTCAATCCATTCTATCTACCTTATAGATCTTGTCTATATGAATCCAACAAAAAAAAAAACGGAATGCAATTTTGAGTCCGGATGGCTCCAGAAATCCAGAAACAATTCTGGTCGTTGAACCCGGTCAAACTACATTGACTGTACTGCTGAATATGGACTGTTCATGGGCTTCTGTGAAATGGGTCAGGTCGAACTGAGCTGGACCTGACTCACAAAGGACCCAACTGGGTCGTCTCCTTCCTCCCAACGCCTGCAACAAGCACTATGCAACCTCTTGCAGTTGTCTTCTGCGGCAACGGTGGGAGGGCGGTCAGACGGCGAGGCGACGTCGACAACGGATGTTGACACAAAAAAATGTGTCACTTTGCCTCTCCAAACTCAATAAAGCTTCATGAAGCTACAGCCTGCCATAAATAGGCAATGCTACTTCCAAAAAATCAAATCTTATCAGAATCAAACAAAAACTGCAAGATCCTTCAAGACAGCCAAAAGAGGAGTACACAAGAAGTTTCTGGCCATTTCAAAATCATTTGGCCTAACTTCGTTTTTCCAATAGCAGAACAGGAGCTTCCGGCGGCGAAAGCATCGGAGGCACCAAATCTTCGATCAGAGCCTATGGATGGTCTCAAAAAACATCCAAAAGACTCCACGTCAAGTTCCGAGTTAAACCGACAACGTTTGACCCTCCATCAACCCTCGAACAGCTAAATCAAGCCTCTCGACGACGAGAACCACAAAGGCATCACTCATAAAAAATAGCATATGGACGGCTTCAAAATGATTACAAAGGGCTACATGTCAAATTTCAGGTCATTTCGACAACATTTGACCAGACTTTGATTCTCGGAAGCCAAATCAGGCCTCTCGGCGGCGAAGCGCTTTAGGACCATAGTTTCTAAGACAGAGCCTATGGATCATCTCAAAATGACTCCAATAGGTTTCCTGTCAAAATTCAAGTCAATCGGACACCGATTGACCGCACATCAAAGCGCGACATCCCCCTCATGATAAAAATAAGTCTACTGGCGACAGGACCCCAAACGGCTTCAAAACTCAAACAAAATCCTATGGTTGATCTTATTTATTACTCAGGAGGATTCACCCCAAATTTTAGGTCATTCCAACATCGTTTGACCCAGTTTCAGCTTCTAACGGAAAATCGGCAGCTCTACGCGACAAAGTCTTCGGCTTTCCCGGAAAATTGGAAACTTTGCACTCCAAAATGCAAGGATTCTTGTCAAGTTTTCTACAAGGAAATCAGGCCAATAAATGATAAAAAATGTCAAGAAAAAATACAGAAGAAAACGAATCGAAAAACATAAAAAACGGCCGCTGTTGGTAACCCATACCTGAAGTTACATGGTCATCCGATGTCGATCTACATGAAGATCTATCGATGATCATCGCCAGAAGAATCCCAAAAGACGCAGCACAGCCCGCGACTCTTCAACTGCTCAACACCACTTAATGCGATTAAATGACTAGCTTTATTGTAGTCATTAATTCATTCCTTTGGACGGCCCAATCAGAAGCAAGCATCCGGGAGTTACAAGTCAAGAGATTCATGGCATTTAAACCATGAAACTCCTCCTATCATGGCAATTAAAGGTGATTAAATGCCCTCAATCTCCACCGGCCAATCAGAAGCCAAGAAAAAGGAGTTACGAAATAAAAGAATTAAACCTTGTAACTCCTCCCATTATACGGCTTAATGACAATAAAAGCTCATAAACCCTCCTAAATGGCTACCAAGAGCCTATAAATAGGAGAGCACTCCAAAGAAATCCAGATCGGAAGAAAAACAGAGATCCCATATTAGAAAAAAGCACAGAAAATCCGAGAGAAAGAAGAAAGAAAACTATACCGAAGTTCTGCACCGGCAACCACTACAAGGGGACAAAAGTCCCTTGGGGGGGACCCCCTCAAGTTCCTTGCCTTCTCCTTCTACCTCTAATGGCTTAGACGTGGCTTTTCAGCCCGTCTACTTAGTTTTTTATTAGACATAGGACATCCTCTTGGTCTTTGTCCTCTAAAAATCTGAAGTTATAGCCAAGCCAAGCGAATCAAGAGCATCCTCTGTTCTCATCTGCATGGATGATGTCGAAGTCCACATATGGCTTGTGACCGTCAATCTGAACGAGTCCCCCACAATCTCCTGAGAAGTTAGATCCTCCTTTTTGTTGGGATTGGTGTATGCCCTAAAGCCCACTAGCTGCACTCTCATCTTTTGTTACTGGATATTTACTGGTTATTTAATGGAATGACTCTTTTCTCTTTAAACATGTATATATGTATGGTTGTGTAAGGCCCATTGTTTCTAGTAAATGAATTAGGTGTGTAGTGCCTACACACAGATAAGTTTGACTCATGGACACTGGAAACAACATATTTGTTCATAACTGAGAGATGGAGTTGGGCACTTCATCTTGGTATAAGTTCTAGTGAGAGACTCTCCTGTATTCAGGGTGACTTACCTAAGTCATGGGAGGCCTATCCTGGATTTATCTCATTAGTACATATGCAATGCATTGAACAGGACCACTGTAGGTGTGATCTCTAAAATAGTACCATCACTGAGAGAGACCAGGTCACCTCATGCTACTGAGTGATCAGTGCTCTTAATCTTGAGCATTTGTGGATGAACTGACGAAGTCAAGTTCTTGTGCTTTAATTCACTGTGGGTGAGATTCTTTTCATGGGTCAACAGCTCTGTGCTTTGGGTACTCGGACTTGATTAGTTGGGACGTGCAGATGCAATAAAGAATCTATGCCATCTAATGATGGAATGATCGTCCCCTTAGAATTATCCGATTAATCATCAAAATCTAAGATTTTAGTATATGGATGTTCCATATGGATATTGAACTTGTGGGTCGCTCCTTGGACCAAGAGAATGATACCCGGATGATGATTAAGTTAAGGATATGAAGTTCTAAGGTTTAGATGTAATTGAGAATGTTGATAGTACATCGGATAACCTGACTTGATTATGGATGTTACATAGAGGGGCATTTTGGTCATTTTACTTAGTAGGTCGAAGACAACTGTCACTTTCTGACGAGCTTATTATATTATATATTTATCCTTGGAGTTCAACCATAACTCTTTAGTGGAATGAGCTGAGGTTAAAATGGTCTTAATGTTGCTATGATTTTAGCATGGACATTTTGGTCATTTTAGGACCAGGGGCAAATATGTCTTTTGGTCCCTTCTCTAGTCACTTTCCTATATTGGCATGATTTCCTAAATTGTTTAAATGACATATGGTTGAATTATTTTTAGTGAAAAAATAATTTTGAGTTTAAATTCAAATAGGCCTTTGATGGCATACATGAATTTAATTCTAGATAAATTATTTGTGGGTCATGGTATGATTAATAATCATGTGGGCCATGGTGTGCATTGTTTTATGTGGGACATCCATAATGGGAATTCCATAGGTGAGGTTTCCAACTTTGAGTAGGTCTCTCTACTTGGAAGGTTGGACTCCTCTTTGGATTAGTATTCCTATAGTAAAGTTTCCTTTTTGAATTAGAAACTTAAATTAGTAAGTGTTGTGCAACTAAGATTACTAATTGCTAAAGTTTGTGGGATGTTCCTTTAGTTTCCTTTTCTAATTAGAGTGTTTCTAGAAGGAAAAAAAATCTTTGGACTATACTTTCCTTTTAGGACATCTAAGAGAATTAGTAGGGATAACTTTTAAGGAAAGGAATCCCAAAGTTTTCAATAAAAGAGGAAGCCCCCCTTTGGACGTCCACAACATACATATCCCTATGCTAGAGAATCCCACATGTCCAGCCCTTTTTTCTTCTTCATTGAAGAGAGCTTCAGGTCTGAGATTTTTCCATATATAAAAAGTTCTCAAAACCCATCTAGAAATCTAGATTAAGATCCCACCATCTTAGCCAATCAGATTTGGAAGTGAAATAGAGAAGAAGATCAAAAGCAATTCTGCTGCAGAAAATTCCAGCAAGGTTTTTGCTAATTGCAAGTCTGAGTTCAGCCCTTTGGATCTTTTATTTCAGAGATTTGAAGTCTACATATCATCAAGGTAATAGTCTTCTTGAATCTCCTTTAATTATACACTTGTTGATCATGAATCCATGGAGTTTTTATGCGATCTATATGGCTGATCTGCGTTGCCCAGATCAGATTTTTTAAAATCTGTTTTTGTAAGACCCCGACCCCCAATCCTTCTGTTTAGTATTGTTTTAATCGTGGTTTAGCTTTTTAAGCGAGATTTGGGTTGGTTTGACTTTGTCTTTGAGTTTGACTAGATTTTTCATAGCCTTGGAGATTTTGAAGACCGTTGACTTTAGTTTGACTCGGTCTTCGTAAAATGTATTTTTGTGAGAAATTATTCTTATTTTGGAAAAATTACAAATTTTACTCCTTTTGACTCATTTTATTGAGTTTAACAACTTTCATGTTTTGACCATTTTGATTTGATGCTCTGAAATCACGTTTTTCGAGAAAAAGGGCAAAAATGACATTTTCACTAAATCTGTCCATAAATTTTGGAAATTTCGGAATTTGGGGAATATATACTTTTTGGAAAGTAGAAATTTCGCTGATCATTTTTGTCTTCTTCGTCGTTTTCATTCGGGACCCACAAATGTTAGTTTTGGCCTTTGTAAGTTTAGGGCCGATGGGGCCCAGCTCACTTAACTCTATATATGGCCAATGGGTTCTTCTCCTTCCCCATTTTTCATTTTCCTGGAACAAGAGGGGAGTTAGGGTTTTCTCCCAGCCCCTTTCTCTCTCCTCTTTGGAAACCCTAATCTTGAGTGCTAAGTGAGGGAGTGATGTTCCCATCTTCTTCTCCTCCCTCTTAGCTTTCCAATGAACCCTTTTTCAAAGGATTTGAGCAAGGGCAAGGCTTCCTTTCAAGCTTTTCTTCTTTGTTTGAGCTACCAAAGGTTAGCAATGGTTTTCCTTTCATGAGATCTTGGTTTTTCAAATCCTTTGGAGTATTTTTCTCATATATGCAAAGACTTTCCTTGAGATTTGCAATGGATTAATTTTCTAGGGTTCTTCTTAAGCTATTTTGGGGGTTTTGTGATTTTGGAGCTTGGGACAATAAGAGGACCATCTTAGGGTGACTTGCTTCTCCTCTTGACCCAAGGCAAGTAAATATTCAGCTAATTTGATGATTATGTCAAATATGAATGGTTTCTTACTATACTCATTCTATGTTTTACTCTTCTTATGATTTATTGATTTGACCTCTTAATGTTTTGAGCTATGGTTTATGTTACTTCATTTGAGATATGGTTTTGTTAGAATTGAAATCTTCATTCTCCATTTTATCACTTTGATTCAATTCTTGTTCTTTAAAACTTAGTATCTTGTGAATGAAGTGAAGCTTGTCTTTATATGAATGATTGGGATTAATTGAAACGATTAGTGTATATATGATTTAATGGAGTTTTGTTATGGCAATGAGAGACCCAAATGGTATGGAAATTGTTGTAGGAGGAAAGGAGGATGAAAAATCACATAAAATGGCAAGAAAATGCAAGTGGTGTACATGAACGGACCCATCAGAACTGGGTCCGCTCGAGCGGCCCAGGTTCTGGATGGGGTCCGCTCGAGCGGACCTTGGGCCGCTCGAGCTGACCTGGGCCTGTTTTCAGGTTCTTTCATTCTTCCTTTAGGCCTGTTTAAGGTCCATTTCATTCCTCTTTCCTCTTTACTTTGAGGCCATTAATCTCTCTTTTTTATGCCTAAAAGCCCATGATAGATTTGGGTAAATTGGGATACCTGGAAATTGTGAAATGGGGATGAGAAAAATGAGAGAATGAGCATATATGAAATTACCCCGGAATCGTTCGAGTCTCAATGCGCACTTTATCATTTAAATGTTGTGGATTTTCATTGGCATCAAATCTCTTATTAATCAATGTTTAAAGGTTAAATGTGTATTGAGATGGTTCCTTGATGAGTCATTAAGCCATTCTACACTATTCCATTCCATTTCAAGTCAGAGAATGTATTTGTATTCTTCAGTAAACTAATTCGAATAGCATCGGTGATTTGTTATAAAATCATATGGTTTTCCATGTTCGAAAGGATTGATCGTATGATTTTATACAAATCACTTTGATGTGTATTTGAGCGGCTTACCATGGAAATTAGTATTTTTTCCCCGGATCGATTTGAAAGGAGATTGGAGTGGTTCGCCACATTCAGGATTTCATCGATAAGACTAGTATTTTGAAAATAAAACCTCGAGGCAAGACGGGGCCAGAGCTTTGCAGTGCGAACCCATGAGCCAAAGAGACTATGATTTCAAAAATAAAACCTCGAGGCGAGATGGGGCCAGAGCCCTGTGGTGTGAGCCCATGAGCCAAAGGGATTAGTATTTTGATTTGTATTGGTTCAGGTTTTAAAAACTAAAGGCACCACTAGGCTTAGGTCACATTGTCGGGCTGATCACCCGGCTTGGGATCTTTAATTTGTCTGCCAGCTGCAGTTTGGATTCTGTCTGTACCGACCATGGCAACGGTTTTTATCTGCCGGCCCCACGTGTAGTGGCTACAGTTCTGATTTTGTTTCCGGTCCCACGTGTAGTGGCTACGGTTCTGTCTGCTCTTGTTACTTCCGTAATAGGAGAACATAGCTATGTGTGGTTGCCAACGTTTTATCTGTTTATTAATTTGTTTTATGATTCTTGTTTGTTCATACTCATTATATTCTTTGAATTTGTTATTGTTATGAAATCGATCGTTTATCGTATTGCCTCTATTATTCAGGATTTCAAATGTATTTCCAATTATTAAGTGTTTTGCGTAGGCTGTTATTCTTTTCGAGATATTTATGCTCCAGAGACTGTTCGTTTATTTGCCTTGATATTTATGTTCGGTCTTTCGATCGTTTTATCATGATTTATTGTTATTATTATTTAGACTCTTTAAATGGATTTACAATGATTCCATAAGGTTTTATAAATGCCCATGTTACATATTACTTGTTTATTTGCTTGCCAGACCGTCGTGTTTGACCCTGTTGTTTGGTGCCAGTTTCCTCTTTTTCTGTTTTTAGGTGTTTGATCGGAGGAGGCGGTACAGCCGCCGGTCTGACGCGAGAGACTGCCCTTTTGATGTCATATAGATGTCAAGTTTGGCACCGGAGCTCGTAATATCACTTGGGGTAGTATGCTATTTAGTGGTTTATTTGTATGGCTTTGTTAGCCTTGGTCATTGGGTTTGTAATTAAAACATTTGTAATTTGTAACTTGAATATGTGGGAAATAAAATAGTCTTGTTACTACCAGCTCAGTATTCTTTGAATTATGATTTGTGCCAGTCGGCTTATATGATGGCTTTATGATATTGGTCGAGTGCGACACGGAATCCGATGGCCACGGACTCCGGGTTGTAACACCATGATTAGCTTCTGCGAAAATATACTCTGATCGTGATGGAATTTTATTATCCTCATTTACGCAGATCTTGGGAAATATAACAAAAGTTTCAAATTTATTCCAAAATTTTGCATTCCGAGATCGGATCACTGCAAGGCCCGATTTCGGGGTGTGACAGATTGGTATCAGAGCTGGTTAGTTTCTAGGAAATAAAATACTCTAGAGACATTAAGACGTGTGGTGAGGATTCGTTAGATTGTGTCGATTTGTTTCCTCTTGTCTTTATTTCTTTGAATTTGAGTCTGCTTTTCTTTCAGTTCAGGAGACTTTGCTTGTCTTTTCTTTTAGTTCTTGTCGTTAGGAGATTTGGATGACCAAATTTCCTCCTTAGTGGTGGAGAATTTTGTTGGATACCGCGATCACTGAGAGGGGGGGTGAATCAGTGATTTCTAAAAACAGGTCCAATTCAACAACAAAACAAGTCAAATCACACAATGACACCAGATTTAACGTGGTTCACCGAAAGGCTACGTCCACGGTTCAAAGACTGTCCGAACACCAATCCGGGACAGATCTGAATCTTATTTAGTCGCACCAACGACAAAGAGCACCAACCCTTAGTTTCAGATAGCACCAACTATCTAGGAAGCACCGACTCCCCTTTCAATTTATCTGCACCCACAGATAGGATCACCAAACCCTAAACACCAAGCACCAACTTGATGTAAGAACAGAATAGAAGATTAACTCTGTCTACAGCCCTTCCCCTCTACAATTCTCTCTCTCTCAATCCCTTACAAATTGAAAATAAAGCATAAACAGAGAGACACTTAACTCATGGACGAATCACCATCTTCTAGAGCATAATCTCGTCCACAATTGCTGTAGAAAACGTCACCACATCAGCACACAGCAACACACACCAGCAGCTTCTTCTTTCTCTCAAGAACTCTCTAAAACTCTTCTCTATTCTTTCTCTCTTCTGGTGTCTATTTAGAACGACCCTTACATGCCTTTTTATAGGTTTTGATAACCCTTAATTGTATTTAAAACGGGCTACAATTCGTTTAGAAAGAGTCCCAAACGAATTAGATAAGAGTGCTGAATTTTCGTGCACAACTTCTAATTCTGCGCAACTCTGGTTCCCGTGCTCGGTCGACATCATGCTTTCTCGGTCGACATCATACACTGTCTTAAAATAGTCAATTATCGCGCTCGGTCGACATCCTGGGGTCCCGGTCGACCGAAGACACACTGTGTCACGAAAATAACTGAGAGGTGCCTGAATCTGTTTTCTGCAGGTTTCTTCTTGCTCGGTCGACCGCATGGGTTGCCCGGTCGACCGCGTGCTCTGCTTCAGGAATTCTGAATTCCTGACTGTTTCAATTCTGATTCTTTTTTTCAGCTCTTTCAACACTAGCCTACTATCATCATGCTTGTGACAATGTGTTGACAATAATTCCAACTCAAATCAATACTTGAGATACTAATTCTTCAATTCATCAAAAGACTTCTCAAGTCATCTCAAATTCCAACAATCTCCCCCTTTGGAATTGTTGGCAACACTATTGGAACTTCAACACTTTCAACTCCAGCTTGCAGCTCTTCCAAGTTCTTTTCAACACTCACTTGGAACCAATTCTGAAATTCTGAAATAACAACCATGCACTGTCAACAATCTCCCCTTGCTATCATAGCATAACATCTCTTCCTAGCTTTCATAGCATAACATCTCTCCCCCTTTGACAACAAGTCCAAAGGGACCAAACCGAGGAGCGAATAGGATATTCAATTAATGCATTGCTCCCCCTTTCAAGCACAACTCCTACGGTTTAGGAGAGTGAGTAACTCCTAACTTTTTCCGGAGATACTCAAAGACTTCCTTTGGCAGAGGTTTCGTGAAAATATCAGCCACTTGCTCAGTTGTTGGAACATATTCCAACTTGACCTCTCCATCAGCAACTTTATCTTTAAGAAAATGATAACGAATTGCTACATGCTTTGTTCGAGAGTGCTGAACAGGATTCTTAGATATATGAATTGCACTCGTGTTGTCACATAGGATCGGCGTAGGATTCGTTGTAGGAACTCCTAGATCAGAGAGCATTTGCCGCATCCATAACACTTGCGTACAACAAGTTGCCGCTGCAATATATTCCGCTTCCGCTGTCGAAAGGGATACTGAGTCTTGCTTCTTACTATGCCAAGCAACTAATCTTTCTCCAAGATAAAATGCGCCGCCGCTAGTACTCTTGCGATCATCTACGCATCCAGCCCAATCGGCATCAGAATATGCAACAAGAGTGAAGGATTTTCCCTTGGGATACCAGATACTCTCCATAGTACCTTTCAGATATCGAAAGATTCTTTTCACTGCTGTAAGGTGCGTTTCAGTTGGTGCTGCTTGAAAACGTGCAACCATACATACTGCTTGTAGAAGATCTGGTCTTGTAGCAGTCAAGTAGAGCAAGCTTCCTATCATAGAGCGATAGGTGGTATGATCAACGGACGAGGCCTTATCATCTTTGCTAAGCTTCGTGTTCGTTGACATTGGTGTGCTCACTGGCTTGCTGTCTTCCATATTGAACCGTTTCAGCATTTCCTTAATGTACTTCATTTGTGATATGAAGATACCATGTTTCAGCTGCTGAACTTGTAAACCAAGAAAGAACTTTAGTTCTCCAAGCATCGACATCTCAAATTCTTTCTTCATCTCTTCAGCAAAATTCCTGCACATCTCCTCATCATTGCCACCAAAGATTATGTCATCAACATAAACAATGACAACCAGCTGTTTTCTTAACTGAGTTTTGACATACAGATTGCTATCAACCATTCCTTTTCCAAAACCGATCTTGCGGAGATAGAGATCCAGCCTTGCATACCATGCCCTTGGCGCTTGTTTCAGTCCATAAAGAGCCTTTTTCAATTTGCACACTAGATCTGAATTTTTGCTGATGAGAAAACCATCAGGTTGCTCAATGTAGACTTCTTCTTCAAGTAAACCATTCAAGAAAGCTGACTTTACGTCCATCTGAAATACCTTGAAGGTTTTGTATGCTGCCAATGCAAGAAACATACGAATAGCTTTCAGACGAGCTACCGGTGCAAAGGTCTCTTCAAAATCTATGCCTTCAACTTGAGCATAGCCTTTACAAACCAACCTTGCTTTGTTTCTAATGACTTGACCATCTTCATTCAGCTTATTCCGAAAGACCCATTTAGTACCAATAACATTCTTATCAGTAGGTCTAGGAACAAGTTCCCATGTGGAGTTCTTCTCAATTTGCTCCAACTCCTCATGCATAGATTTCAACCAACTATCATCGAGACTGGCTTCAGCCACAGTCTTGGGTTCAATGGTGGACACAAGTGAGTAATTGCTAACTACACTTTGTCTAGTTTGAACGCCTGCCTTAGGATCTCCAATGATTTGATCCTTAGGGTGTTGCTCTACCCAAGTGCTGTGCTTCTTAGGTGTGGTATCTTCTGAGTCATCCTTTGATTTCTCAGAATCATTAGATTCAGCCATCTCATCATCAATCTCACTCGAGTCCTCATAAACTGGACTGTCATTATGAGTTGCATTCTTTGGTTCAATATTCTCATCTATTCTCACATCAGCACTTTCTATGATTTTTCTGGTTCTTTTATTAAGACACCTATATGCCTTGCTAGTAGAGGAGTAACCCAGAAATATACCTTCGTCAGCTCTTTCTTCAAATTTGCCCGGATTTTGTTCGAGCCGCTTGATGTAACACTTGCTGCCGAAGACTTTGAAGTGCTTGACTGTTGCTTTTCTTCCAAACCATAGCTCATAGGGAGTTTTGACTTCATGTGGCCTGATCAAGCATCGGTTTTGAATGTATACAGCCGTATGAATTGCCTCTTTCCAATACTTGTCAGCCATCTTGCTTTCACTTAGCATCGTACGAGCCATCTCTTGTACGGTGCGATTCTTCCGTTCCACAACTCCATTTTGCTGTGGAGTTCTAGGGGCTGAGTACTGTCTTTGAATGCCATGATGTTCACAATATTTAGTGAACTCTTCAGATGTGAACTCGCCTCCACGATCAGACCTTAAAATCTTGATACGTTTTTCCAATTGATTTTCAACCTTTGCTCTAGCGATCTCAGTTTCAAGTTTCATAGCCTCTTCCTTTTTGATACTTATTTGGTTTTCAAGGACTTCTACCATTCTTTTATATTCTTCTACTTGAGTTTTCAAAGCAATAATAGAACTTTCAGATTCATGGAGAAGTTTCAGATTTTTCTTACTTGTTTTGCGTTCCATGCTAAGCTCCTCAAGTGCGGCTATGAGTTCCTCTTCAAGATTGACTTCAGCCTCCTCTTCTTCTTCCGGATCTAGCTCTTCTTCTTCTTCAACAGTGACCATGAAGAGAGCTTCGGTTGATTCATCATCGTCTGAAGATTCAGACGTGCTGTCATCTTGTTGACATAGAAAGTTTTTAGCTTTGCCCCTTTTTCTGAAATTTCTCTTTCCTTTACTCTTTTCAGCATAAGAGTCATTATCATTGTCTTCTTTTAACGGACACTTCGCAGCAAAGTGACCAACACCTCCATAATTGAAGCATTTAAAGGGTAGCTTCCCTTTGTACTTGCCATTGCTTCCTTTTTTCAACTTTCTAACAAATTGAGCCTCAAGCTCATCATCATCAGAATCAACATCATGACCAGCAGTCTCTTTTGCCTTTTTCTGAACTTTGAAGGCCGCTTCTTTATCAGATGAAGACGTCTTTCCTATGCGCATCTCATAGGCAGTTAGAGAACCATGTAATTCATCCATGGAAAATGCATTCAGATCTTTGGCTTCTTCGATAGCTGAGACTTTTGAATCAAACCGGGGAAGAAGAGATCTTAGAACCTTTTTGACGATGACCGGCTCTTTAATCTCTTCCCCTAGTCTACGAATGTCATTCGTGACTTCATTCACTCGTTGCATATACGAGTCAACATTCTCGCTTTCCTCCATGCGAAGAGACTCGAATTGAGAGCGATGAGTTTGCAATTTGGCTTCTTTAATCTTCTCATCACCTTCATGTATGCTTTGCAACTTGTCCCAAATTTCCTTAGCTGTTTTGCATGCAATTACTTTGACAAGCTCGCTGTCCACAAGGCCACTAAAGAGTGCATTCTGCGCCTTGGAGTCATTGTCTGCCAACTTCTTCGATGCAGTATCATTGGGTACGGTGGCAGCATTGTAACCGGCTCTGACAGCCTCCCAAACATCATAGCCAAGAGATTTAATGAAGGCTTGCATCCTAATCTTCCAAAAAGAGTAATTAGAACCATCAAACAGAGGTGCTTTCATATTCCCTGTATTGACTGCCATGTGATTTGACAAGAGATCACCCTTAGCGTATTAAACTGATCAAGGGAGCCTCGCTCTGATACCAATTGTTGGATACCGCGATCACTGAGAGGGGGGGGGGTGAATCAGTGATTTCTAAAAACAGGTCCAATTCAACAACAAAACAAGTCAAATCACACAATGACACCAGATTTAACGTGGTTCACCGAAAGGCTACGTCCACGGTTCAAAGACTGTCCGAACACCAATCCGGGACAGATCTGAATCTTATTTAGTCGCACCAACGACAAAGAGCACCAACCCTTAGTTTCAGATAGCACCAACTATCTAGGAAGCACCGACTCCCCTTTCAATTTATCTGCACCCACAGATAGGATCACCAAACCCTAAACACCAAGCACCAACTTGATGTAAAAACAGAATAGAAGATTAACTCTGTCTACAGCCCTTCCCCTCTACAATTCTCTCTCTCTCTCAATCCCTTACAAATTGAAAATAAAGCATAAACAGAGAGACACTTAACTCATGGACGAATCACCATCTTCTAGAGCATAATCTCGTCCACAATTGCTGTAGAAAACGTCACCACATCAGCACACAGCAACACACACCAGCAGCTTCTTCTTTCTCTCAAGAACTCTCTAAAACTCTTCTCTATTCTTTCTCTCTTCTGGTGTCTATTTAGAACGACCCTTACATGCCTTTTTATAGGTTTTGATAACCCTTAATTGTATTTAAAACGGGCTACAATTCGTTTAGAAAGAGTCCCAAACGAATTAGATAAGAGTGCTGAATTTTCGTGCACAACTTCTAATTCTGCGCAACTCTGGTTCCCGTGCTCGGTCGACATCATGCTTTCTCGGTCGACATCATACACTGTCTTGAAATAGTCAATTATCGCGCTCGGTCGACATCCTGGGGTCCCGGTCGACCGAAGACACACTGTGTCACGAAAATAACTGAGAGGTGCCTGAATCTGTTTTCTGCAGGTTTCTTCTTGCTCGGTCGACCGCATGGGTTGCCCGGTCGACCGCGTGCTCTGCTTCAGGAATTCTGAATTCCTGACTGTTTCAATTCTGATTCTTCTTTTCAGCTCTTTCAACACTAGCCTACTATCATCATGCTTGTGACAATGTGTTGACAATAATTCCAACTCAAATCAATACTTGAGATACTAATTCTTCAATTCATCAAAAGACTTCTCAAGTCATCTCAAATTCCAACAAATTTAAAGTCTCCATACTCTTGTTCGGTGTCTTTTGTTTGTGCTTGTGTCGGAGACTGAGAACCCTGTGGACTTAGTATGTTGTTTTCGGAGAACACCAGCAGACTTTCAGCCTTCAGCATCTTCATTGTGGTTAATGAGAGAAGACTTGTGCATTTGCCAGCCAAAGTAGAATTTGAGCAGTATTTGAAGATCCTCTTTCAGCTGATCGAAGATCATCATGCAGCGTACCAAGGTAAGTAATTGTGGATTTCTGGGTGATCCCAGACCATCTTTCCAAGATGGAGGACTGCAAGAGGCATATTAGCTATTGATTCTATGAAGGGAGAAGTGATCTTAGTTAGTAAGATTAGAAGTTGGTGCCCGAAACTCAGGGATTTCCCGAATTCAATGAGCCTTGTCATAGTTTTGGCTGAGAACTTCCGTAACTTGCAGCTTAGCCAGTGTAGTTGATTCAGCAGGGATACCAAGTGGATGGTTAGTTGTAGTCAAGATACTTTTCGGTGGCAAAGGAAACGTTGTGGGCTTTACCGACTTACAGGATATTGGATTGGACAACATGCAGACGCAAGTGAATACCTCAGTTAGTGCGATGTCCATCTCTTATTTAGAATGATTTTCATGATATTTCCATCTTTGGTTAGGTTTTTTTTAATGTCTATGATTTATTCTTGCAGTGTTTAAACAATGGATTTATGTTTATTCTTTAAGGCTAATCTTTGAAATAAACTATGTCATTATACTCTTTTCGTGAGTCACATGATTTTGTTTTCATAAGGTTTTGTGTTTCGGATTTTTGTTTATCTTCTTAAGATATTGTTTTACAATGATCTTAGAGTTTTACTCTTGTTTTAATTTTCTTAAATGTTGACATCTACATTTCAAAACTCTAATGATTTCGAAATTTTGTATATGTTTGGTTGAAAAAGGATGGACGGTTTCAATGATGGATTGTAGAGACTAGTGGATAAACTGATCTTTAAAAACATGTAACTAAAATTGTGTTTCTTTTTCAAAATACGATGTGAAATTTCTATTTCATTGATTCATTTTCTTTGGCTATGCAAAGTGAATTTCCTAAGGGTTTTTGTGTTTAGATTATATGCAGATTTCCTACATTTGTTTTAACGCTCAACTTTGTTTAGATCTCCGCAAGATTTTTTTTTATGAACAAATGAGTTCAGATTTCAATAAGATTTAGTGTTTAATTAACACTCAGATTTCAACAAAGTTTAATGTATAGTCATACTATGTGAATTTGATTTATTTTTGAAATCTTGATTTGGAATTGACAAGTGTTTCAATGATTTGTTTGGTTATGAAAATATGAATTTCAAAACGAATAATGTTACGTCATACTCCAACTTTGATAAACTTTATTTATTTAAGCTTTATTTGATAATTTGGAAGTTCAGTTTCTACTATGTTTTAAAATGATGGAATTCAACTAAGTAATAGTTTTAGTCCCTATGTTTAAGATTTTAAGATTTGTTTGGCATTGAATGGAATGAGTTGTAATAGCTTATGGTTGGAGTTGGAAGTGTGAGGATTGAAGGGTTGATGGAGGTCAGGACGTGTACTGGTTCAGTTGGGGACAAAGTTGGATCTATGAGAGAGTAAACATCATTCAAGACTTGGATTCAGGGAATAATGCCAGCTTGGCAGGTTTATTTTGTTGATAACACAGTACTAGGTAAGGGATCAAGAGCAGCAAGTAGATAGAATCAGATGTGGGCAAGAATTCTGAGTACAGCACAGAAAGATTGGAATATGGAGTTATGAACACAGATTGGATTTCCAAGGCCGGCTTTATATGTCAAGGGTAGAAGACTCGAAGAGTGAAATCTGAAGAGGCAAGCCATGATAAGTTTCGACACAAAACAGCTCAGCAGGTTATGGCAGTTTAACATTTGGTGTATAGCAGTATGACATCTGAGTTGTAGCAGACCAAGTCAGTGACAGGAGACCTATAGAATTTGGAGTTTGTGATTTTAAAACGAAGAAGGATTAACGATATACTTGGAGGCCAGAAGCTGATGATGCATTTGAGAAACATAGCTAGAGCAAACATATGGAATTCCAGAATTTTTTTCGGGATGAAGATTTTTCAGTGAAAACATGTCTACGATCACATCTTCATGCAAGTGTCAGGGAGATGGTGTATAGCTCGGTATAACTTAAGGCACAGAATTCCAAGCTGATAGTGTCGCGACCCCGGACCGGGACTAGGGGAAAAGAGGCCGAGTCCGGGATCGGGACACGGTGGGGGTGATGCCGCGCCACGAGCATCTCTTTGGCTAAGCCGCACACGGAATTAAAAGAACATTTATCCGTGCACGTGATTTCCCACAGGGTTCCGCGGTAAGGATTATCTTTACACATCATCTCACATATAACCATTTCAAACATATTCTCAAGATTGCGGAAGCGTGTAGCAAACCATATTAATACTATTCAATTCCATAAACAAGACTGATTTATGATTAACATAACAAGATATCAGAATGAGCAATGATCATAAGCATATTTCCCCAAAAGTAAAGTTAAGTATATTTACAAAATATCAGTTGATTAATGCTCCAAAATAACGGTCAACAAAGATCGTACAACCAAATGAAACCTAAAATAAAGATATTATAAGTTCCCAAAGTATATCGTTCTCAAGGCAAGGCCGAATGTCTACATGACATCATTGGCTTGCCACTCAATCACTCGCTGCAGTTCACCGACCGGCTCCTCCTCAAAGGCAATAAGCTCGGGACCTGAGTACCAAAATAAATGGATCAGACACGACGGTCTGGCAGGTGGGTGAAAAGATATAACAACAATTCAAAACAATGATGCCTTTATAAACACAGTAGAATCTAGATAAACAATAAATTTTCATAAAAGAATGATGCCTCATGTAAAAGAGATACGTATGCGATAAAATCGTGTAGAGGTACCAATGATTCGGGGACTAACAAGATGGCAACCACACAAAGCTAAATCCTCTCTCACAAAAGTGATAAGAGCACATCGGGACATTGACCTCAGTCACACGAAGTGAGGAGAATCAACGACGTTGACCTCAGTCACACGAGGTGAGGAGAATCAACGATTTTTATATAATAAATACATATAATACTCTGCGGGACCACGGTAGCGAACCGGGTATATCGGGGCGAGGCGGGAACCATGCTGCAGCGGGTATAACTGAAGGGGGATACCCAAACCAGTGGATCAAACCGATAAGGTTATCCAAGCTTAGTGGTGCCGACTCATAGGTAACATGCGAAAATCAAAACAAATAAATACACATAACGGGGCGGGAACCCATAGGTACAAAACGTATAAAAGTCGGGACGGGTCTAAACAAATTAACAATATGGTAACACAATGTTCTCGATTCAAGAGTACTCGCAAATCACATGTTGAAATCTCAAAATAGGGGATTGATTGAAAATCAAATACAAATAGTTTCCAATATCTTTACAGGCTAACAATGGGTTTCTAGAATTGAATCAGTGCGAATAGGGTCCCGTATGTCGGTTATGATGAAATTTTGGTACTCTTTAAGAGTTAGGGACATTCCGGGTCCTTATACACATTGGTCAATCTAGAAAACCTCATGGAATCTCCATGATGAGGTTCCTCCTTCTTTCGGACTTCATATAACGCCTTACATGGCATTGGGGCTCCATATGATACCTCCCCAAGCCCAAAGAATAAGTTTCAAACCCTTAGGCATTGACCCATGACAGACAGGCAGTTCGCTCGAGCGAACTGGGAGGTTCGCTCGGGCGAACAGCTCTCTGTTTGGGGTTCGCTCGAGCGGACTTTAAGGTTCGCTCGGGCGAACAGCTCTCTGTTTGGGGTTCGCTCGAGCGGACTTTAAGGTTCGCTCGAGCGGACCTGCTCAGATTATGTTGGCTCGAGCGATCAGAGGGGTTGGCTCGAGCCAACGAGGTTCTGTGACGGGTTCGCTCGAGCGATGTGTCACGGTCGCTCGAGCGAACTGTCCAGAAACTCATTTTCTGAATACAGTCCGTTCCTTCATTTTCTCCTCCTTTCATCCTCCTTTCATCCTCCTTTGGACATCCTTGTACATATACAATTAAGGGTCTCAAACCCTCCTTCTAACCCCCTTCCATCCATCATTAACTCTTCTAACAACCATTCCAATAAATCATTCATTTCTCCATCACTTCCACTTCATTCAATGTAAGACATCTCCATTAGATAAAAATCCATAAATGATCATAAATGATCTAAAAGCTAGACAATAAAACATATGTTCTCCAATAGGACTATAAGTGGCCTAACATTATGCATGTTTCCAAAATCATGAAAACTCATAAAGATGACTTGGGTAAAAGCAATAAATGAAGGTTCAAATCTTTAATAGCAAGAAAACAAGAAATAAATCCATTCATCCACTTGCCTTGGGTCCAATGCAAATCAATTTGAGCTCTAATCACCTCTTAAGTCCACAATCAAACACCTATATACAAAACCCCCAAATCCAAACCCTAGATTATCAAAATCCAAGTAAAACAAGACGGAATTTTCCAATAATTGAAATGGAGTTTCCTTAGGGCTAAACAAACAGGATTATAAAACTTTTAGGAAGATCACTTACAAAGAAGTTCTTCAAAAAGCAAGGTGTTGTCCAAAGGAAGTCTTGGAGTGGGTGGTTTTCTTCAAAAATGGTGTCAAGATGAAGGCCTTGAGATGAGGAAGAAGATTGTAGCCTATAATTTTCCATTAGCACTAGCTTAGTGGGGGATTGAAGATGAAGAAGCAAGAAAAAGGGTAAGGGAAAACCCTTAGGGCTGGGATTTCTCTTCTCCTCTAGGGTTTTTGCCAGAAATGGGAAAAAAAGAAGAAGAAGCTTTCTATATATAGTAAGTGGGAGTGGGGCCCACAACTTAAAAGACTTCTCGGGCTCAAAACATGGTTTTCGGGGCTTCAAACGAATTCGACGAAGAAGACAAAGTTGATCGGCAAAATTTCTAGTTTCCAAAAAGTATATATTTTGCACATTTTGGTGACATTGAAATCGGTGTCCAGATTTTGGGTAAAAAGACCATTTTGCCCTCAATTAGTGAAAAAAATCGGGTTTAAGGACCTCGAATGAAAACAATGTCAACATGAAAGTTGTAGGGATTAACAAGATAAGTCCAATGGGGTTAAAAACACGATTCTTGGAAATCATCGATAAACCCCCAATCTCGCACAATTCGTAACAAGAACCCCCAAAGGGTCCCACAAGTAAAAAGGCTCTCCAAATTCCCCAAAGCTATCATAAAAGCTATTCTAATCCCCAACTAGTCCAAAGACCACTAAACACACTAAACTAAAACACAACTTAATCAACTCTAAATGAGGTCTCTCGGGTCGGGGTCTTACAGATAGGAATAGACAAAACTTGCAGTTTCTTGGACCGACAGTCACTGATTAGATAAGTAAAAGAATTGATCCAGTGCAGGAACGACAGATGACAGCAAGGATGATTAGAAGAATTGTTGAACTCTAGTTTGGTCAGAGAAGTATGTTTTTGAGCAGATATGTGGAGAAGTGTGAAGCCTTCAACCGAATCAGAGTGTTGTTTGCAGGCGCATCTCAACGTCGGGTTTGATCAGAGGGTATCTCAGTTGCCGAGATTCAGCGTAGGGTGTCAGTGTTTTCTTTTGTCTTTTGGGTTTTTGATTTTGATTTGGTTTAGACCATTTGGAGGACCAAATGAGTTCTAAGGGGGGGAGGATGTAAGACCTGTCACACCCCGAAACCGGGCCCTGTAGTGATCCGACCTCGGGGTGCGAAATTTTGGGATAAATTTGAAACTTTTGTTATGTTTCCCAAGATCCACGTGAATGAGGATAATCAGATTCCATCACGATCAGAGTATATTTTCGCGGAAGCTAAACATGGTGTTACGACTCGGAATCCGTGGCCATCGGGTTCCGTATCGCACACAACCAATATCACAAAGCCATCAAATAAACCGACTGGCACAAAGTGTAAATCATAGAACACTGAGCTGGTAGTAACAAGACTATTTATTTCCCACATATTCAAATTACAATTAACAAATGTCTTAATTACAAACCCAATGAAAAGGCTAACAAAGCCATACAAATAAACCACAAAGTGATATACTACCCCAAATGATTTTTCGAGCTCCGGTGCCAAACTTGATATCTAAATGATGTCAATGGGCTGCCTCTCACGTCAGACCGGTGGTCCCACCGCATCCTCAGATCAAACACCTAAAAATAGAAAGAGAGGAAACTGGCACCAAATAAACAAGGTCAGACACGACGGTCTGGCAAGCAAATAAACAAGTAATATGAAATAAAAGGACATTCGTACCACCTTATGAAGTCATTGTAAAACCGATTAAAGAGTCTAAACAATAATAACAATAAATCATGCTAAAATGATCGAAAGACCGAACATAAATATCGAGACTAATAAACGAATAGTCTCTGGAGCATAAATATCTCAAAAAGATAACAGCCTAAGCAAAACATTTAATAATTGGAGATACATTTAAAATCCTGAATAAGAGAGACAATACGATAAAAGATCGATTTCATAAACATTAACGATTTCAAAGCATAAAGAGTATAAACAACAAGAATCATAAAATAAGGTAATACACAGATAAAACATTGGCAACCACACATAGCTATATTCTCCTATTACCGAAGTAACAAGAGCAGACATAAACGTAGCCACTGAACGCGGTACCGGAAATAGGATCAGAACCGTAGCCATACAAATGGGACCGGTAGATCAAAAATCAGAACCGTAGCCATACAAATGGGACCGGCAGATAAAACCGTTGCCATGGTCGGTACAGACAGAATCCAAGCTGCAGCTGGCGGACAGATTAAAGATCCCAAGCCGGGTGATCAGCCCGACAAGGTGACCTAAGCCTAGTGGTGCCTTTAGTTTTCAAAACTCGAACCGATACAAATCAAACCATAATACTAATCCCTTTGGCTCAGGGGCTCACACTACAAAGCTCTGGCCCCGTCTTGCCTTGAGGTTTTATTTTCAAAATACTAGTCTTATCAAAATAATAGTCTCGTTGAAGAAATCCCGAATGTGACGAACCACTACAAATCTCCTTTCAAATCGATTCGGAGAAAACATACGAATATCCATGGTAAACCGCTCAAATACATATCAAAGTGATTTGTATAAAATCATACGATCAATCCTTTCGAACATGGAAAACCACATGATTTTATAACAAATCACCGATGCTATTTAAATTAGTTCACTGAAGAAAACGAATACAAATACAAATACATTTTTCTGACTTGAAATGGAATGGATAGTGGAGAATGACTTAATGATTTACCAAGGGACCATCTCAATACGCATTTAACCTTTAAACATTGATTAATAAAGAGTGTGTTTGATGCCAATGAAAATCCACCACATTTAAATGATAAAGTGCGTATTGAGACTTGAAAGGTCCCCGTGTAATTTCACACATGACCATTCTCTCGTTATTCCCATTCCCATTTCACAATTTTTCCAAGCATCACAAGTAATCCCAAAACTCTTAAAAACAGGCCCATAGCTGGCCTTAAACCGAGTCCAAAACAATCTACTCATTTAACCCAAAACAGCCCTTTAAACATAGCCCAAACAATCCTTAAAAACAGTCCAAAAACTAACCTTAACCAAGCCCACAAAACAGACTTTAAACATAGCCTCAAAACTAACCTGAACCAGGCCCACAAAACAAGTTTTAAAACAGCCCAAAAATAAACCTTTAATGGCCCACAACACAGGTTTTAAAATAGCCCAAAACTAAACCTTTAATGGCCCACAACACAGGTTTTAAATCAGTCCAATATAAGGCCCTAAGATGACCCAATATCAGATCTTGAAATGGCTCAAGAAACAGTTTTAAAAACAACCCAAAAGCTGACCTTGAACAGGCCCACAAAACAGGTCCCCAAAACTCGGACCTGAACCAGACCCCAGGCAGAGCTGGGCCTCAAAGTAGAGAGGAAAAAGGAATGAAATGGACCTTAAATAGGCCTAAAGGAATGAATGAAAGAATATGAAAACAGGCCCACAAAACAGGGTCCAGAACTGGCCCAGGTCCGCTCGAGCGGACCCCATCCAGAACCTGGGCCGCTCGAGCGGCCCACTGGGTCGCTCGAGCGGACCCAGTTCTGATGGGTCCGTTCATGTGCAACACTTGCACTTTCTTGCCATTTTCTGTGACCTTTCATCCTCCTTTCCTCCTATAACAATTTCCATACCATTTGGGTGTCCCATTGCCATAACAAAACTCCATTAAACCATGTACACACTAATCTTTTCAAATAATCCCAATCATTCATATAAAGACAAGCTTCACTTCATTCACAAGATACTAAGTTTTGAAGAACAAGAATTGAATCAAAGTGATACAATAGAGAATAAGGATTCCAATTCTAACAAAATCATATCTCAAAAGAAGTAACATAAACCATAGCTCAAATCATTAAAAACTCAAATCAATAAATCATAAGAAGAGTAAAACATAAAATGAGTATAGTAAGAAATCATTCATATTTGACATAATCATCAAATTAGTTGAGTATTTACTTGCCTTGGGTCAAGAAGAGAAGCAAGTCACCCTAAGATGGTCCTCTTATAGCCCCAAGCTCCAAAATCACAAAACCCCCAAAACTCATGAATAAACCCTAGAAAACAAATCCATTGCAAAACTCAAGGAGAACCTTTGCATAAATGAGAAGAATACTCCAAAGGGTTTGAAAATCCAAGATCTCATGAAAGGAAAACCATTGCGAACCTTTGGGAGTTCAAACAAAGAATAAAGGCATGGAAGGGTGGTCTCTCCTAGCTCAAATCTCTTGCAAATGGGGTCTTTGGAAAGCTTGAATGGAGAAGAAGAGCCCTAGGAGATCAATCCTCCATGAAATCTCCAAGAAATGAGAGTTTCAGATGAGAGAGAAAGTTGCTGGAAGAGAGGAAAAGAGCCAATGCTCCAAACCGTTGCAGGAAAAGGAATGAAGGAGAAGAAGAGGGGTTCCCCTTCTTATAAGATAAGTTTTGTGGGCCCCGATCTTCACAAGGCTGAAAGTGGCATTTGCGGGCCCCGAACGAAAACGACGAAGAAGACAAAAACGATCAGCGAAATTTCTACTTTCCAAAAAGGATATTTTCCCCAATTTCTGAAATTTTCGAAATTCATGGACAGATTTAGTGTGAAAGGTCAGTTTTGCCCCTTTTTCTCGAAAAACGCATTTTCTGATCATCAAATCAAAATGGTCAAAACATGAAAGTTGTTAAACTTCATAAAATGAGTCAAAATACACCAAAATCAGAATTTTTAGAAACCAAAAGTAATTTCTCATAAAAATACATATCATATGGACCGGGTCAAACCAAAGTCAACGGTCTTCAAAATCTCAAAGGCTATGGAAAAATCTAGTCAAACTCAAAAAACAAAGTTAAACCAACTCAAATCTTGCTTAAAAGCTAAACCACGATTAAAACAATACTAAACAGAGGAATTGGGGGTCGGGGTCTTACAAGACCCCGACCCCCAATCCTTCTGTTTAGTATTATTTTAATCGTGGTTTAGCTTTTTAAGCGAGATTTGGGTTGGTTTGACTTTGTCTTTGAGTTTGACTAGATTTTTCATAGCCTTGGAGATTTTGAAGACCGTTGACTTTAGTTTGACTCGGTCTTCGTAAAATGTATTTTTGTGAGAAATTATTCTTATTTTGGAAAAATTACAAATTTTACTCCTTTTGACTCATTTTATTGAGTTTAACAACTTTCATGTTTTGACCATTTTGATTTAATGCTCTGAAATCACGTTTTTCGAGAAAAAGGGCAAAAATGACATTTTCACTAAATTTGTCCATAAATTTTGGAAATTTCAGAATTTGGGGAATATATACTTTTTGGAAAGTAGAAATTTCACTGATCATTTTTGTCTTCTTCGTCGTTTTCATTCGGGACCCACAAATGTTAGTTTTGGCCTTTGTAAGTTTAGGGCCGATGGGGCCCAGCTCACTTAACTCTATATATGGCCAATGGGTTCTTCTCCTTCCCCATTTTTCATTTTCCTGGAACAAGAGGGGAGTTAGGGTTTTCTCCCAGCCCCTTTCTCTCTCCTCTTTGGAAACCCTAATCTTGAGTGCTAAGTGAGGGAGTGATGTTCCCATCTTCTTCTCCTCCCTCTTAGCTTTCCAATGAACCCTTTTTCAAAGGATTTGAGCTAGGGCAAGGCTTCCTTTCAAGTGTTTCTTCTTTGTTTGAGCTACCAAAGGTCAGCAATGGTTTTCTTTCATGAGATCTTGGTTTTTCAAACCCTTTGGAGTATTTTTCTCATATATGCAAAGACTTTCCTTGAGATTTGCAATGGATTGATTTTCTAGGGTTTCTTCTTAGGCTATTTTGGGGGTTTTGTGATTTTGGAGCTTGGGACTATAAGAGGACCATCTTAGGGTGACTTGCTTCTCCTCTTGACCCAAGGCAAGTAAATATTCAGCTAATTTGATGATTATGTCAAATATGAATGGTTTCTTACTATACTCATTCTATGTTTTACTCTTCTTATGATTTATTGATTTGATCTCTTAATGTTTTGAGCTATGGTTTATGTTACTTCATTTGAGATATGGTTTTGTTAGAATTGAAATCTTCATTCTCCATTTTATCACTTTGATTCAGTTCTTGTTCTTTAAAACTTAGTATCTTGTGAATGAAGTGAAGCTTGTCTTTATATGAATGATTGGGATTAACTGAAACGATTAGTGTATATATGATTTAATGGAGTTTTGTTATGGCAATGAGAGACCCAAATGGTATGGAAATTGTTGTAGGAGGAAAGGAGGACAAAAAATCACATAAAATGGCAAGAAAATGCAAGTGGTGTACATGAACGGACCCATCAGAACTGGGTCCGCTCGAGCAGCCCAGGTTCTGGATGGGGTCCGCTCGAGCTGACCTGGGCCAGTTCTGGGCCCTGTTTTGTGGGCCTGTTTTCAGGTTCTTTCATTCATTCCTTTAGGCTTGTTTAAGATCCATTTCATTCCTCTTTCCTCTTTACTTTGAGGCCATTAATCTCTCTTTTTATGCCTAAAAGCCCATGATAGATTTGGGTAAATTGGGATACCTGGAAATTGTGAAATGGGGATGAGAAAAATGAGAGAATGAGTGTCACACCCCGAAACCGGGCCCTGCAGTAATCCGTTCTCGGGATGCGAAATTTTGGAATAAATTTGAAACTTTTGTTATATTTCCTAAGATCCGCGTGAATGAGGATAATAAAATTCCATCACTATCAGAATATATTTTCGTGGAAGCTAATCATGGTGTTGTGACCCGGAGTCCGTGGCCATCGGGTTCCGTGTCGTACTCAACCAATATCATAAAGCCATCACATAAGCAGACTGGCACAAATCATAATTCAAAGAATACTGAGCTGGTAGTAGCCGGACCATTTATTTCCTACATATTCAAATTACAATTATCAAATGTCTTAATTACAAATCCCAAGAAAAAGACTAACAAAGCCATACAAAAATATCCAACTAAACAGAAATACTACCCCCAATATTTAGATACGAACTCTGCTGCCAAACTTGACATCTAGATGATATCAATGGGCAGCCTCTCACGTCAGACCGGTGGCTCCACCGCCTCCTCCGATCAAACACCTAAAAACAGAAGGAGAGAAATCTAACACCAAACAAACAGGGTCAGACACGATGGTCTGGCAAGCAAATAAACAGGTAATATGTAAAACGGCATTTATAAAACCTTATGGAATCATTGTAAATCCATTTAAAGAGTCTAAACAATAATAGCAATAAATCATGACAAAACGATCGAAAGACCGAACATA
This sequence comes from Litsea cubeba, assembly GCA_012931725.1. Lineage (NCBI taxonomy): Eukaryota > Viridiplantae > Streptophyta > Magnoliopsida > Laurales > Lauraceae > Litsea > Litsea cubeba. Next base: position 40,603,666 of record CM022950.1, read on the forward strand.
AATATCAAAGCAAATACATTAACAGACTCTGAAGTATAAATATCTTGAAAAGATAGCAGCCTATATAAAACATTTCATAATAGGAAATACATTTAAAATCCTGAATAATAGAGACGATACGATAAAAGATAGGTTTCATAAACATTAACAAATTCAAAGAATATAATGAGTATAAATAAACAAGAATTATAAAATAAATTAGTAATCAGATAAAACATTGGCAACCACACATAGCTATATTCTCCTATTACCGAAGTAACAAGAGCAGACAGAACCGTAGCCACTACACGTGGGACCGGAGATAGGATCAGAACCGTAGCCATACAAATGGGACCGGCATATCAAAATCAGAACCGTAGCCACTACGCGTGGGACTGGCAGATAAAAACCGTTGCCATGGTCGGTACAGACAGAATCCAAACTGCAGCTGGCGGACAAATTAAAGATCCCAAGCCGAGTGATCAGCCCGACAACGTGACCTAAGCCTAGTGGTGCCTTTAGTTTTCAAAACTCAAACCGATACAAATCAAACCATAATAATCCCTTTGGCTCATGGGCTCACACCACAGGGCTCTGGCCCTATCTCGCCTCGAGGTTTTATTTTTGAAATCATAGTCTCTTTGGCTCATGGGCTCGCACTACAAAGCTCTGGCCCCGTCTTGCCTCGAGGTTTTATTTTCAAAATACTAGTCTTATCGATGAAATCCCGAATGTGGCGAACCACTCCAATCTCCTTCCAAATTGATCCGGAGAAAACATACGAATTTCCATGGTAAACCGCTCAAATACACATCAAAGTAATTTGTATAAAATCACGCGATCAATCCTTTCGAACATGGAAAACCACATGATTTTATAACAAATCACCGATGCTATTCAAATTAGTTTACCAAAGAATACAAATACAAATACATTCTCTAACTTGAAATGGAATGGATAGTGGAGAATGACTTAATGACTTACCAAGGAACCATCTCAATACACATTTAACCTTTAAACATTGATTAATAATAAATATGTTTGATGCCAATTAAAATCCACAACATTTAAATGATAAAGTGCGCATTGAGACTTGAAAGGTTCCCGTGTAATCTCACGTATGCTCATTCTCACCTTGATCCCATTCCCATTTCACAATTTTCCAAGTATCACAATTTACCCAAAACCTTCATGGGCTTCCATACATCATTAGAGGTCCAATGGGCTTCAAATAAGAAGAAAAGGGAGGCCGAAAGAGGGCTGAAATAGGCCCTCATAGAAGCCTGGCTCGCTATAGCGAGCCCCAAGCTCGCTATAGCGAGCTGGGCTTCTGCCTGGAACTCGGCAAGCAGTAGGCTGGCTCGCTATAGCGAGCTGGCCTGCTGTCCAGCCCGAGCAGGGGAGTTTTCTCCTCTGGTTGCTACACTTCTTCCTCTCAATTGATTTTTCTTTCCCTCCCACTTTTTTACATCAAATATATTACAATTTGGGCTTCTCCTTGCCACATCAAATCCATTAAAACAACCATATACTACATCATTCCTTCTAGTTCCAAAAATCAAATATAGACATAACCATTTCATTCATCAAATTATTAACAATCTGAAATACAAATAGCTGATCCAAAGATGATTAGTTGAGGGACAAAACCAAGATTTAATACTAAATAATAATTTAAAGAAGATTAAACACAAGCCATTGCTTAAACATTTCAATGATAAAATTATATACCATAAGGGAAACATGAGATAGGATAGGAATTCATGAAATCATTCATCTTAAACAATAATCATCACATTAGCTGAATACTTTACTTGCCTCTAGCCAAGAATAGGGAACAAACAACTCCAAGAGCACCTCTCTAATAGCAAAGCCCCAAATCTACAAAAGCCCCAAAAATATCCAAGAGAAAACCCTTGAAAATCAATATTTTACAAATCTCAATGAAAACCCTTGCATGTATGATAAAAATACTCCAAATGGTTTGGAAAACAAAGATCTAAAGAAAGAAAAGCCATTGCTAACCTTTGGGTGCTCCAAACAAGAAGAAGGGCTTGAAGGAGGGATCTTCTCTAGCTCAAATTTCTTGAAAAATACATCTTTGGAAAGCTTGAGTGAAGAGGAAGAACCTTAGGAGATCAATCCTCCATGAAATCTCCAAGAAATAAGTGTTTCAGATGAGAGAGAAAGTGGCTGGAAGAGAGGGAAAAACCCTTGCTCCAAAACGTGGAGGAGAAGATAGAATGAAGGAGAAGAAGAGAGTCTTCTCTTATAAGATGGGTTTTGTGGGCCCCGATCTTCACAAGGTTGAAAGTGGCATTTGCGGGCCCCGAATGACAACGACAAAGAAGACAAAAACGATTAGCGAAATTTCTACTTTCCAAAAAGTATATTTTCCCCAAATTCTGAAATTTTCGAAATTTATGGACAGATTTAGTGAAAATGTCATTTTTGCCCTTTTTATCGAAAAACGCGATTTCAGAGATCAAATCAAAATGGTCAAAACATGAAAGTTGTTAAACTTCATAAAATGAGTCAAAATACACCAAATTCAGATTTTTTTTGAAATCAAAAGTAATTTCTCATAAAAATACATATCATATGGACCGGGTCAAACCAAGGTCAACGGTCCTCAAATCTCCAAGGCTATGGAAAAATCTAGTCAAACTCAAAAATAAAGTCAAACCAACTCAAATCTTGCTTAAAAAGCTAAACCACGATTAAAACAATACTAAACAAAAGAACTGGGGTCGGGGTCTTACAATGAGCATATGTGAAATTACCCGGGAATCGTTCGAGTCTCAATGCGCACTTCATCATTTAAATGTTGTGGATTTTCATTGGCATCAAATCTCTTATTAATCAATGTTTAAAGGTTAAATGTGTATTGAGATGGTTCCTTGGTAAGTCATTAAGTCATTCTACACTATTCCATTCCATTTCAAGTCAGAGAATGTATTTGTATTCTTCGGTAAACTAATTCGAATAGCATCGGTGATTTGTTATAAAATCATATGGTTTTCCATGTTCGAAAGGATTGATCGTATGATTTTATACAAATCACTTTGATGTGTATTTGAGCGGCTTACCATGGAAACTAGTATGTTTTCTCCAAATCGATTTGAAAGGAGATTGGAGTGGTTCACCACATTCAGGATTTCATCGATAAGACTAGTATTTTGAAAATAAAACCTCGAGGCAAGACGAGGCCAGAGCTTTGTAGTGCGAACCCATGAGCCAAAGAGACTATGATTTCAAAAATAAAACCTCGAGGCGAGATGGGGCCAGAGCCCTGTGGTGTGAGCCCATGAGCCAAAGGGATTAGTATTTTGATTTGTATTGGTTCAGTTTTTAAAATCTAAATGCACCATTAGGCTTAGGTCACCTTGTCGGGCTGATCACCCGGCTTGGGATCTTTAATTTGTCTGCCAGCTGCAGTTTGGATTCTGTCTGTACCGACCATGGCAACGGTTTTTATCTGCCGGTCCCACGTGTAGTGGCTACGGTTCTAATTCTGTTTCCGGTCCCACGTGTAGTGGCTACGGTTCTGTCAGCTCTTGTTACTTCCGTAATAGGAGAACATAGCTATGTGTGGTTGCCAACGTTTTATCTGTTTATTAATTTATTTTATGATTCTTGTTTGTTCATACTCATTATATTCTTTGAATTTGTTATTGTTATGAAATCGATCTTTTATCGTATTGCCTCTATTATTCAGGATTTCAAATGTATTTCCAATTATTAAGTGTTTTGCGTAGGCTGTTATTCTTTTCGAGATATTTATGCTCAAGAGACTGTTCGTTTATTTGCCTTGATATTTATGTTCGGTCTTTCGATCGTTTTATCATAATTTATTGTTATTATTATTTAGACTCTTTAAATGGATTTGCAATGATTCCATAAGGTTTTATAAATGCCTATGTTACATATTACTTGTTTATTTGCTTGCCAGACCGTCGTGTCTGACCCTGTTGTTTGGTGCCAGTTTCATCTCTTTCTGTTTTTAGGTGTTTGATCGGAGGAGGCGGTAGAGCTGCCGGTCTGACGTGAGAGACTGCCCTTTTTATGTCAAGTTTGGCACCGGAGCTCATAATATCACTTGGGGTAGTATGCTATTATTTGTATGGCTTTGTTAGCCTTGGTCATTGGGTTTGTAATTAAATCATTTGTAATTTGTAACTTGAATATGTGGGAAATAAAATAGTCTTGTTACTACCTGTTGGGATTGGTGTATGCCCTAAAGCCCACTAGTTGCATTCTCATCTTTTGTTACTGGATATTTACTGGTTATTTAATTGAAAGACTCTTTTATGCTTAAACATGTATATATGTATGGTTGTGTAAGGCCCATTGTTTCTAGTAAATGAATTAGGTGTGTAGTGTCTACACACAGATAGGTCTAATTCATGGACAACTGGAAACATCATATTTGTTCATAACTGAAAGATGGAGCTGGGCACTTCATCTTGGTAGAAGTTATAATGAGATACTCTCCTATATAGGGTGACATACCTAAGTCATGGGAGGGCTTTCCCGGATCTATCTCATTAGTGCATGTGTCATGCATTGAACATGACCATTGTAGGTGTGATCTCTAAAATAGTACTATCACAGAAAAGAGATCAGGTCACCTCATGCTACTAAGTAACCGGTGCTCTTAATCTTGAGCATTTGTGGATGAACTGACGAAGTCAAGTTCTTGTGCTTTAATTCACTATGGGTGAGATTCTATTCATGGGTCAACAGCTCTGTGTTTTGGGTACTCGGACTTGATCAGTTGGGACGTGCAAATGCAATATAGAATCTATGCCATCTGATGATGGAATAATCGTCCCCTTAGAATTATCCGATTAATCATCAAAATCTAAGATCTTAGTATATGGATGTTCCATATGAATATTGAACTTGTGGGTCGCTCCCTGGATCAAGAGAATGATATTCAAATGATGATTATGTTTAAGGATATGAAGTTCTAAGGTTTAGATGTAATCGGGAAGGTTGATAGTACATATGATAACCTGACTCGATTATGGATGTTACATGGAGGGGCATTCAGGTCATTACACTTAGTAGGTCGAAGACAACCGTCATTTTATGACGAGCTTATTATATTATATATTTGTCCTTGGAGTTCAACCATAACTCTTTAGTGGAATGAGTTAAGGTTAAAATGGTCTTTATGTTGCTATGGGTTTAGCATGGACATTTTGGTCATTTTGGGAGCCAATGGCAAATATGTCTTTTGGTCCCTTCTCTAGTCACTTACCAAGATTGGCATGGTTTCCTAAGATGTTTAGATAACATAAGGATGAATTATTTTAGTGGAAAAATAATTTTGAGTTTAAATTCAAATAGGCCTTTGATGGCATACATGAATTTAACTCTAGATAAATTGTATGTGGGCCATGGTGTGCATTGATATGTGGGACGTCCATAATAGGATTTCCATGGGTAAGGTTTCCAACTTTGAGTAGGACTCTACTTGGAAAGTTGGACTCCTCTTTGGATTAGTATTCCTATGAGTTAGTTTCCTTTTTGGATTAGGAACTTAAAATTAGTAAGTGTTCTACAACTAGTATTACTAATTGTATGGAAAGTTCCTTTTGGTTTCCTTTTCTAATTAGAGTGTTTCTTAAAGGAAATAAGTCTTTCCTTTTTGAACATAAATTAGAATAAGGAGAGATAACTAATTGGGAAAGGTTTCCACAAAGTTTCTATAAAAGAAACAAAGCCTACCCTTGGACGTCCAACACTAGAACAAGAGTTGCAACACTTTTTTAGCACACCAAGAGCCCCACACGTCCAGCCCTCTAGTTCCTTTCTTCTTCCTTGAAGAAAGTTGTAGGTCTGAGATTTTTCATGAGAAAAATAGTTCTTGTTTCCTAGATTAAGATCCCACCATCTTAGCCAATCAGATTTGGAAGTGAGATAGAGGAGAAGATCAAAGGCAATACTAGTGCAAGAAAATTCCAGCAACTTGTTTGCAAATTGCAAGTCTGAGTTCGCGCCTTTGGATCTATTTTTTCAGAGATTTGAAGTCTACAAATCTTCGAGGTAATAGTCTTCTATCATCTCTATTAATTAGACACATGTTGGTCATGATTTAATGGAGTTTCTATGCGATTCTTTATGGCTGATTTCCGCTGCATAGTGCAGAAATCAGATTTTTTAAAATCTGTCATGCTTTGCATCAGCCATAGTAGTCTCTTTATGAGAAGTTTCAGATCTGAATCGCGATTTCTTTCACTACCAGCTCAGTATTCTTTGAATTATGATTTGTGCCAGTCGGCTTATATGATGGCTTGATGATATTGGTCGAGTGCGACACGGAATCCGATGGCCACGGACTCAGGGTCGTAACACCATGATTAGCTTCCGCGAAAATATACTCTGATCGTGATGGAATTTTATTATCCTCATTCACGCGGATCTTGGGAAATATAACAAAAGTTTCAAATTTATTCCAAAATTTCGCATTCTGAGATCGGATCACTGCAGGGCCCGGTTTCGGGGTGTGACAGTTTTGCTACAAATCAGCCATGGACGTCTTCCCCTAGTGATGTCCAGATCTGAATTGCAGTTCTTTCAGTTGTATTGTAAGACCCCGACCCCCAATTTCTCTGTTTAGTATTATTTTAATCATGGTTTAACTTGTTAAGTGAGATTTGAGTTGGTTTTGACTTTGTCTTTGAGTTTGACTAGATTTTTCATAGCCTTGGAGATTTTGAAGACCGTTGACTTTAGTTTGACCCGGTCTTTGTAAAATGTATTTTTGTGAGAAATTATTCTTATTTTGGAAAAATTACAAATTTTGCTCCTTTTGACTCATTTTATTGAGTTTAACAACTTTCATGTTTTGACCATTTTGATATGATGCTATGAAATCGCGTTTTTCTAGAAAAATGGGCAAAATGACATTTTCACTAAATCTGCCCATAAATTTCGAAAATCTCAGAATTTGGGGAAAATATACTTTTTGGAAAGTAAATATTTCATTGATCGATTTTGTCTTCTTCGTCGATCTCATTCGGGACACACAAATGTTAGTTTCAGCCTTTGTAAGATTGGGGCCCATGGGGCCCAGCCCACTTACCCTTTATAAAATCACAATGGGTTCCTCTTCTTCCCATTTTCATTTCCTGCAACATGGGGGCTGTCTAGGGCATTTTTCTCCCAGCACTTTCTCTCTCCTCTTGGAAACCCCTCTTCTTGAGTGCTAAGTGAGGGAATGATCTTCCCATCTTCTTCCTCTCCATTTAAGCTTTCCAAAAAACCCTTTTTCAAAGGATTTGAGCTAGGGCAAGGCTTCCTTTCAAGCTTCTCTTCTTCGTTTGAGCTTTTCAAGGTTAGCAATGGCTTTCCAAACTTGAGATCTTTGTTTTCCTCATCATTTAGAGTGTTTTCATCCCTCATGCAAGAGTTTTCCTTGGAGATTTGCAAAAGATTGATTGTTAGGGTTTCTCTTGGTTTGTTTTGGGGCTTTTGTAGATGGAAGACCTTAGACCTTAGAGAATTGTGTTTGGAGTGATTTTTGTGAATCTCTTGACCCAAGGCAAGTAAATATTCAGCTAATTTGATGGTTGTGTATATATATGAATGATTTTTCATTATTCTCATCCTATGTTTATTTTCTTTATGATTTATGGATTCAATCTTTTAATGATCTGAACTATGGTTTATGTTACTTCATTTGATATATGGCTTTTGTTATAACGTAAATGTTCATTCTCCAATTGATCATTTTTGGTCTCACTCTTTATGTCTCAGAATTTCTATGTCTTTTTGGTTGAAGAAGATTTGTTTATGTGTTGATTCTTTGGAATGATGGAAGAAGTTAGTGTATTAATGATTTTGATGGAGTTAGGAGAGGCCTAAATCATGAGAAAGAATTGATGGAAGAGTTAGAAGGAGAAAAGAATTGAGAAAAGGAGGAAAAAAATGCATTTATGCACTAAAAAAATCGGACCCAGCAGAACTGGGCCGCTCGAGCGAGCCCATGGTCCGCTCGAGCGGACAAGGTTCTGGGAGGGGTCCGCTCGAGCGAGCCCTGGTCTGCTCGAGCGGACCTGGGCCCAGTCCTGGGTCCTCATGTGAACCTGTTTTGGGCCTGATTGTGGCATCTTTTTCAGGCTTGTTTAAGGTCTATTCTAGCCTTCTTTCTCTTGCGTTTTGAGGCCCATTTAGTTCCGAATAGTGTGGAGAAGTCCATGATTGTTTTGGGTAAATTGTGATACTTGGAAAACTGTGAAATGGGAATGAGATCAATGAGAGAATGAGCATATGTGAAATTACCCTGGAATCTTGCAAGTCTCAATGCGCACTTTATCATTTAAATGTTGTGGATTTTCATTGGCATCAAACATATTCTCTTATTAATCAATGTTTAAAGGTTAAATGTGTATTGAGATGGTTCCTTGGTAAGTCATTAAGTCATTCTACACTATTCCATTCCGTTTCAAGTTAGAGAATGTATTTGTATTCTTCGGTGAACTAATTTGAATAGCATCGGTGATTTGTTATAAAATCATGTGGTTTTCCATGTTTGAAAGGATTGATCGTATGATGTTATACAAATTACTTTGATGCGTATTTCAGTGTTTTACCCTGGAAATTTGTATGTTTTCTCCGAATTGATTCGGAAGGAGATTGGAGTGGTTCGTCACTTTTGGGATTTCATCGATAAGATTAGTATTTTGAAAATAAAACCTCGAGGCAAGACGGGGCCAGAGCTTTGTAGTGCGAGCCCATGAGCCAAAGAGACTATTATTTCAAAAATAAAACCTCGAGGCAAGATGGGGCCAGAGCTTTGTAGTGTGAGCCCATGAGCCAAATGGATTATTATGGTTTGATTTGTATCAGTTCGAGTTTTGAAAACTAAAGGCACCACTAGGGTTAGGTCACCTTGTCGGGCTGATCACCCGACTTGGGACCTTTAATTTGTCTGCAAGCTGCAGCTTGGATTCTGTCTGTACCGACCATGGCAACGGTTTTTATCTGCCGGTCCCACGTGTAGTGGCTACGGTCTGATTCTGTTTCCGGTCCCACGTGTAGTGGCTACGGTTCTGTCTGCTCTTGTTACGTCGGTAATAGGAGAATATAGCTATGTATGGTTGCCAATGTTTTATCTGTTTATTAATTTGTTTTATGATTCTTGTTTGTTTATACTCAGTATATTCTTTGAATTTGTTAATGTTTATGAAATCGATCTTTTATCGTATTGTCTCTATTATTCAGGATTTTAAATGTATTTCCAATTATGAAACGTTTTATGTAGGCTGTTATCTTTTCGAGATATTTATACTTCAGAGACTGTTCATTTATTTGCTTTGATATTTATGTTCGGTCTTTCGATCGTTTTATCATGATTTATTGCTATTATTGTTTAGACTCTTTAAATGGATTTACAATGATTCCATAAGGATTTATAAATGCCTATTTTGCATATTACCTATTTATTTGCTTGCCAGACCATCGTGTCTGACCCTGTTTGTTTGGTGTCAGTTTCCTCTCATTCTGTTTTTAGGTGTTTGATCCGAGGAGGCGGTGGAGCCGCCGGTCTGACATGAGAGGCTGCCCATTGATATCATCTAGATGTCAAGATTGGCACCGGAGTTCGTATCTAAATATTGGGGGTAGTATTTCTGTTTAGTTGGATATCTTGTATGGCTTTGTTAGCCTTGATTATTGGGTTTGTAATTAAGACACCTGCTAATTGTAATTTGAATATGTGGGAAATAAATAGTCCTGTTACTACCAGCTCAGTGTTCTATGATTTGTGATTTGTACCAGTCTGCTCATTTGTTGGCTTTATGATATTGGTCGAGTGCAACACGGAATCCGATGGCCATGGACTCTGGGTCGCAACGCCATAATAAGCTTCCGCGAAAATATATTCTGATCGTGATGGAATTTTATTATCCTCATTCACGTGGATCTTGGGAAATATATCAAAAGTTTCAAATTTATTCTAAAATTTCGCATTTCGGGATCGGATCACTGCAGGGCCCGGTTTCGGGGTGTGACAGAATGGTATCAGAGCTGGTTAGTTTCTAGGAAATAAAATACTCTAGAGACATTAAGACGTGTTGTCACGCCCCGAAACCGGCACCTGCAGCGAACCGATCTCGGGGTGCGAAATTTTGGGATAATTTGAAACTTTTTGTTATAGTTCCCAAGATCCGCGTGAATGAGGATAAACACATTCCAACACAATCAGAGTATATTTTTCGCGGAAGCTACACATGGTGTTACGACTCGGAATCCGTGGCCATCGGGTTCCGTGTCGCACGCAACCAATATCACAAAGCCATCAAAAACAGACTGGCATAAATCATAAATCGCAACACACTGAGCTGGTAGTAACAAATCTATTATTTCCCACATATTGAAGTTACAATTAACAGATGTCTTAATTACAAACCCAAAGAAAAAGGCTAACATAGCCATACAAAAATATAACCCACTAAACAGAAATACTACCCTCAAAGGTTTGATACGAACTCCGGTGCCAAACTTGACATCTAGATGATATCAATGGGCAGCCTCTCACGTCAGACTGGCGGTCCCACCGCCTCCTCTGATCAAACACCTAAAAACCAGAAAGAGAAGAAACTGGCACCAAACAAAAAGGGTCAGACACGACGGTCTGGCAAGCAAATAATCAAGTAATATGAAATAAAAGAACATACATAAAACCTGACGAAATCATCGTAAAACCGAATAAATAGGCTAAACAATAATGACAATAAAGCATGCTAAAATGATCGAAAGATAGAACATAAATATCAAAACAAGTGAAAGAACAATATCAGATGTACGAATATCTCGAAAGATTAAAAGCCTGCATAAAACATTTCATCGTCGGAAATACATTTCAAATCCTGAATAATAGCGACAATACAATGAAGATCGATATCGTAAACATTAAACAAATCTGAGCATAAAAGTATAACCGACGAGAATCATAAACTAAAGCAATATACAGATAAAACACTGGCAACCACAAATAGCTAAATCCTCCTATTACCGAAGTAATAAGAGCAGACAGAGCGTAGCCACTGAACGTGGTACTAAAAATGGGATCAGAACCGTAGCCATACAAATGGGACCGGCAGATCAAAAGTATCAGAACCGTAGCCATACAAATGGGACCGGCAGATAATTACCGTTGCCATGGTCGGTACAGACAGAATCCAAGCTGCAGCTGGCGGACAGAGTAAAGATCCCAAGCCGGGTGATCAGCCCGACAAGGTGACCTAAGCCTAGTGGTGCCTTTAGTTTTCAAACTCAAACAGATACAAATCTAACATAATACTAATCCCTTTGGCTCAGGGGCTCACACCACATAGCTCTGGCCCCTTCTTGCCTCGGGGTTTGTTTTCGGAATCATAGCCTCTTTGGCTCATGGGCTCGCACCACATAGCTCTGGCCCCGTCTTGCCTCGTGGTTTTTATTTTCAAATACGAGTCTTATCAAAACAATAATCTCATCGAAGAAATCCCGAATGTGACAAACATAATCCAATCTCTTTTCAAATCGAATCGGAGAAAAACATATGAATATCTATGGTAAACCGTTCAAATACGCATCAAGGTGATTTGTATAAAATCATACGGTCAATCCTTTCGAACGTGGAAAACCACATGATTTTATAACAAATCATCGATGCTATTTAAGTTAGTTCACCAAAGAAAACAAATACGAATTCAAATACAAACACAAATACATTTTTCTGACTTGAAATGGAATGGACAGTGGAGAATGACTTAATGACTTACCAAGGAACCATCTCAATGCACATTTAACCTTTAAACATTAATTTATAAAAAGTGCGTTTGATGCCAATGAAAATCCATAATATTTAAATGATAAGTGCGCATTAAGACCCGAATGGTTCCCGGGTAATTTCACATGCACTCATTCTCACATCATTCCCATTTCACAAATTTCCAAGTATCACAAATAATCTCAAATCTCATTAAAACAGGCCCATAGTTGGCCTTAAACCGAGCCCAAAACAGTCCTTAATAACAGTCCAAAACCAACTTCGAATGGCTCACAAAACATATCTTAAAAACAGCCCAAAGCTAAACATTTATTGGCCCACAAAACAAACTTTAAAAACAGTCCAAAACTAATCCTTAAATGGCCTTCAAAACAATTCTTAAAAATAGCCCAAACAAACTTCGAACAGGCCCACAAAAACTGATTTTTAAAGCGACCAAAACCAACCTAAACAGGCCCACAAAACTGCACCTAAGATGACCCAATATCATGTTTTACACTGGCCCAAAAACTGACTTTGGATGGCCCAAGGAAGCCCCTAAAAATCTGGCCCACAAACAATCCAAATCACGGGCCCAAACCAGACCCAGACTGAGCTGGGCCTCGCTCGAGCGACCCAGTCTGGGTCGCTCGAGCAGCCCAGTGGGTCGCTCGAGCGAGGGCCAGGCAGTGCCTGGTCCGCTCGAGCGACCCAGTGGGTCGCTCGAGCGGACTGGGCCTGCCCAATCCAGCCCGGCTGTGCAAGTTCTCCACTTCTTTGCATTTTTCTGATTTTTTTTCTTGATTCTTCTGATTCCTTTTCCTTCATACTAATTTCCAAGATTTGTTGGGTCCTTCCTTGACCTTCCAAACTCATCAAACCATCCATAAATCATTCTAATTAATCCCAACACAATACTTTTTAAAGCAAAGTTTTCTTCCCTTTCTTTGAACACACTATTTAACACAAGGAAATCAAGTTTTCTACATCACCAAGATGAAAGCCACTTCCAACACATTGTAAGACCATACAAAAATGGAAATCCACACAACATTGGTTCATTTAATCAAAGTAAAACCATGATCAAAGAAGATTAGCACAAAGAAAAGAAAATCATGAAATATAACCAAATGAGAGAAAACATCATATTAATTGGAAATCCACTTGCCTTGGTCAAGAGAAGATGCAAAAACACTCCATGAAAGTCTTCTAATGGCCTCAAGCTCCAAAATCATAAAACCCCCAAAATGGCTCAAAAGAAACCCTAGAAAACCAATCATTGCAAATCTCCATGACAACCCATTGCATGAGTGATGAAAACACTCTAAATGAAAAGGAGAACAAAAATCTAAAGTTTAGAAAGCTATTGCAAACCTTTGGGTGTTCCAAATAAGAAGAAGGGCTTGAAGAGGAGGGTTGTCCTAGCCCAATGTTCTTGAAAATGGGGTCTTTGGAATGCTTGAGAGTTGGGGAAGAAGGAGGTGAGATCAAATCTCCATGAAAGCTCCAAGAGAGAGGTGTTTCAGATGAGAGAGAAAGAGTGGGAAGAGAGGGAAAGAGCCCTAGCTCAAACCCTTGCTGGAAACGAATGAAGGAGAAGAAGAGAGGGGTTCCCCTCTTATAAGGTGGGTCTTGTGGGCCCCAAACTTCACAAGGCTGAAAATGGTATATGCGGGCCCCGAACGAAAACGACGAAGAAGGCAAAAACGATCGTCGAAATATCTAGTTTCCGAAAAGTATATTTTCCCCAATTTCTGAAATTTTCGAAATTCATGGACAGATTTCATGTGAAAGGTCAGTTTTGCCCTTTTCCTCGAAAAACGTGATTTCTGAGTATCAAATCAAAATGATCAAAACATGAAAGTTGTTAAACTTCATCAAATGAGTCGAAATATGTCAAATCCAGCATTTTTAGAAATGAAAAGTAATTTCTCATAAAAATACAAATCATAAAGACCGGGTCAAACCAAAGTCAACGGTCTTCAAGGCTATGGAAAAATCCAATCAAACTCGAAAAAAAGATCAAACTAAATCAAATCTCGCTTAAAAAGCTAAACCACGATTAAAACAATGCTAAACAAAAGGATTGGGGTCGGGATCTTACATCCTCCCCCCCTTAGAATCCATTTGGTCCTCCAAATGGCTTAAACCAAATCAAAATCAAAACCCAAAGGACAAACGAAAACACTGACACGCTACACTGAACCTCGGCAACTGAGACATCCTCTTATCAAACCTGACGTCGAGATGCACGGTCAACAACACTCTGATTCGGTTGAAGGCTTCGAACTATTCTACATATCTGCCCGAAAATAAACTTCTCTGACCAAACTGGTGTGCAACAATTCTTCTAAGCATCCTTGGTGTCATCTGTCGTTCCCGCACTAAATAATTTCCTTTCATTATCTCATCATTCACTGTCAGTCTAAAGAAACTGCAATTTCTGTCTCTTTCTATCACTTGGAATTTCTGTGCCTTAAGTCCTTCAAGGCTGTACACGGTGCTCCCGATGCTTGCCTCTTCAGATTTCACTTTTCAAATCTCCTACCCTTGACCTGTAAAGCCGACCTTGGAAATCCAATCTGATGTCAATCCCTGAAGAACTGAAACTGTCAATTCAAGTCTTGAATGATGTTGATTCTCTCGTAGATCCAACCTTGTCCTCAACTGAACTAATACACATCCTGACATCCATCCACCCTTCAATCCATACACCTCCAAACTCCAACCATAGGCTAATATCGCTCACTCCAATCAATGCAAAACAAATCTTAAAATTTTAAACATAGGGACTAAAATAATTACTTAGTTAAATTCATCATTTTAAAACATAGTAGAAATTAAGCTTTCAAATCATCTAATAAGGCTTAATAAATAAAGTTCTATCAAAGTCTGAGTATGAGATAACATTATCCGTTTTGAAATTCATATTTTTATAACCCAACAAATCATTGAAATACTCAACAATCTCAAATTAGGATTTTCAAAAATAAGTCAAATTCATGTAATATGACCATACATTAAAATTTTATTGGAATCCATTTTCCAACCAAACATATACAAAATCTCAAAATCGTCAAGGTTTTGAAATGTAAGTGTCAACATTTAAGAAAATTAAAACAAGAGAAAAATTCTAAGGTCATTGTAAAACAATATCTTAAGGAGATTAAACCTAAATTCGAAACACAAGTCCTAATGAAAACCAAATCATGCGACTCATGAAAAGAGTATAATAATATAGTTTTTAATTCAAAATAAGCCTCAAAGAAGAAACATAAATCCATTTTTAAACACTGCAAGGATAAATCATAGACATTAAGGAAAACATAACAAGATGAAAATATCATGAAAATCATTTTAAATAAGAAATGAACATCCAAACCACCGAGGTACTCCCTTGCATATGCACGTTGTCCAATCCAATACCCTATAAGTCGGTAAAATCCACAAAATTTCCTCTGTTGCCAAAAATCATCTTGACCACAACGAACCATCCACTTGGTATTGCCTCAGAAAACTACACTGGTTAAGCTACAAGCCCTGAAAATTCTCAGCCAAAACCATGACAAGGCTCGTCGAATCCGGGAAATCCCTGAGTTTCTTGCACCACTCCAAATCTTACTAACTAAGGTCACTTCTCCCTTCATAAAAATTGCCAACTAATGTGTCTCCTGCAGTCCTTCATCTTGGAAAGATGGTCTGAGTTCCCCCAAAAATCCACATTTACTTACCCTGGTACGCTGCATGACGATCCTTGATTAGCTGAAACGGGATCTTCAACTACTGCTCGAGTCCAACTCTGACGGGCAAACGCACAAGTCTTCTCTTAATAATCACATTGGAGACGCTGAAGGCTGAAAGTTTGCTGATGTTCTCCGAAAACAACATACTAAGTTCACGAGGTTCTCAGTCTCCGACACAAACATAGACAAAAGACACTAGACAAGAGTATGGAGACTTTAAATTCTCCACCACTAAGGAGGAAATTTGGCCGTCCAAATCTCCTAACAACAGAACAAAAAGGAAAGACAAGCAAAATCTCCCGAACTGAAAGAAAAGCCGACCCAAATCCAAAGAAACAAAGACACGAGAAAACAAATCGACACACTCTAACGAATCCTCACCACACGTCTTAATGTCTCTAGAGTATTTTATTTCCTAGAAACTAACCAGCTCTGATACCAAACCTGTCACGCCCCGAAACCGGGACCTGCAGCGAACCGATCTCGGGGTGCGAAATTTTGGGATAATTTGAAACTTTTTGTTATAGTTCCCAAGATCCGCGTGAATGAGGATAAACACATTCCAACACAATCAGAGTATATTTTTCGCGGAAGCTACACATGGTGTTACGACTCGGAATCCGTGGCCATCGGGTTCCGTGTCGCACGCAACCAATATCACAAAGCCATCAAAAACAGACTGGCATAAATCATAAATCGCAACACACTGAGCTGGTAGTAACAAATCTATTATTTCCCACATATTCAAGTTACAATTAACAGATGTCTTAATTACAAACCCAAAGAAAAAGGCTAACATAGCCATACAAAAATATAACCCACTAAACAGAAATACTACCCTCAAAGGTTTGATACGAACTCCGGTGCCAAACTTGACATCTAGATGATATCAATGGGCAGCCTCTCACGTCAGACCGGCGGTCCCACCGCCTCCTCTGATCAAACACCTAAAAACCAGAAAGAGAAGAAACTGGCACCAAACAAAAAGGGTCAGACACGACGGTCTGGCAAGCAAATAATCAAGTAATATGAAATAAAAGAACATACATAAAACCTGACGAAATCATCGTAAAACCGAATAAATAGGCTAAACAATAATGACAATAAAGCAT
Source organism: Litsea cubeba (assembly GCA_012931725.1). NCBI lineage: Eukaryota > Viridiplantae > Streptophyta > Magnoliopsida > Laurales > Lauraceae > Litsea > Litsea cubeba. Next base: position 40,620,264 of record CM022950.1, read on the forward strand.
GCTAAAATGATCGAAAGATAGAACATAAATATCAAAGCAAGTGAAAGAACAATATCAGATGTATGAATATCTCGAAAGATTAAAAGCCTGCATAAAACATTTCATCGTCGGAAATACATTTCAAATCCTGAATAATAGCGACAATACAATGAAGATCGATATCGTAAACATTAAACAAATCTGAGCATAAAAGTATAACCGACGAGAATCATAAACTAAAGCAATATACAGATAAAACACTGGCAACCACAAATAGCTAAATCCTCCTATTACCGAAGTAATAAGAGCAGACAGAGCGTAGCCACTGAACGTGGTACTAAAAATGGGATCAGAACCGTAGCCATACAAATGGGACCGGCAGATCAAAAGTATCAGAACCGTAGCCATACAAATGGGACCGGCAGATAATTACCGTTGCCATGGTCGGTACAGACAGAATCCAAGCTGCAGCTGGCGGACAGAGTAAAGATCCCAAGCCGGGTGATCAGCCCGACAAGGTGACCTAAGCCTAGTGGTGCCTTTAGTTTTCAAACTCAAACAGATACAAATCTAACATAATACTAATCCCTTTGGCTCAGGGGCTCACACCACATAGCTCTGGCCCCTTCTTGCCTCGGGGTTTGTTTTCGGAATCATAGCCTCTTTGGCTCATGGGCTCGCACCACATAGCTCTGGCCCCGTCTTGCCTCGAGGTTTTTATTTTCAAATACGAGTCTTATCAAAACAATAATCTCATCGTAGAAATCCCGAATGTGACAAACATAATCCAATCTCTTTTCAAATCGAATCGGAGAAAAACATACGAATATCTATGGTAAACCGTTCAAATACGCATCAAGGTGATTTGTATAAAATCATACGGTCAATCCTTTCGAACGTGGAAAACCACATGATTTTATAACAAATCATCGATGCTATTTAAGTTAGTTCACCAAAGAAAACAAATACGAATTCAAATACAAACACAAATACATTTTTCTGACTTGAAATGGAATGGACAGTGGAGAATGACTTAATGACTTACCAAGGAACCATCTCAATGCACATTTAACCTTTAAACATTAATTAATAAAAAGTGCGTTTGATGCCAATGAAAATCCATAATATTTAAATGATAAGTGCGCATTAAGACCCGAACGGTTCCCGGGTAATTTCACATGCACTCATTCTCACATCATTCCCATTTCACAAATTTCCAAGTATCACAAATAATCTCAAATCTCATTAAAACAGGCCCATAGTTGGCCTTAAACCGAGCCCAAAACAGTCCTTAATAACAGTCCAAAACCAACTTCGAATGGCTCACAAAACATATCTTAAAAACAGCCCAAAGCTAAACATTTATTGGCCCACAAAACAAACTTTAAAAACAGTCCAAAACTAATCCTTAAATGGCCTTCAAAACAATTCTTAAAAACAGCCCAAACAAACTTCGAACAGGCCCACAAAAATTGATTTTTAAAGCGACCAAAACCAACCTAAACAGGCCCACAAAACTGCACCTAAGATGACCCAATATCATGTTTTACACTGGCCCAAAAACTGACTTTGGATGGCCCAAGGAAGCCCCTAAAAATCTGGCCCACAAACAATCCAAATCACGGGCCCAAACCAGACCCAGACTGAGCTGGGCCTCGCTCGAGCGAGCCAGGTCCGCTCGAGCGGACCCAGACAGTAGCTGGGTCGCTCGAGCGGCCCAGTGGGTCGCTCGAGCGGACTGGGCCTGCCCAGTCCAGCCCCGCTGTGCAAGTTCTCCACTTCTTTGCATTTTTCTGATTTTTTTTCTTGATTCTTCTGATTCCTTTTCCTTCATACTAATTTCCAAGATTTGTTGGGTCCTTCCTTGACCTTCCAAACTCATCAAACCATCCATAAATCATTCTAATTAATCCCAACACAATACTTTTTAAAGCAAAGTTTTCTTCCCTTTCTTTGAACACACTATTTAACACAAGGAAATCAAGTTTTCTACATCACCAAGATGAAAGCCACTTCCAACACATTGTAAGACCATACAAAAATGGAAATCCACACAACATTGGTTCATTTAATCAAAGTAAAACCATGATCAAAGAAGATTAGCACAAAGAAAAGAAAATCATGAAATATAACCAAATGAGAGAAAACATCATATTAATTGGAAATCCACTTGCCTTGGTCAAGAGAAGATGCAAAAACACTCCATGAAAGTCTTCTAATGGCCTCAAGCTCCAAAATCATAAAACCCCCAAAATGGCTCAAAAGAAACCCTAGAAAACCAATCATTGCAAATCTCCATGACAACCCATTGCATGAGTGATGAAAACACTCTAAATGAAAAGGAGAACAAAAATCTAAAGTTTAGAAAGCTATTGCAAACCTTTGGGTGTTCCAAATAAGAAGAAGGGCTTGAAGAGGAGGGTTGTCCTAGCCCAATGTTCTTGAAAATGGGGTCTTTGGAATGCTTGAGAGTTGGGGAAGAAGGAGGTGAGATCAAATCTCCATGAAAGCTCCAAGAGAGAGGTGTTTCAGATGAGAGAGAAAGAGTGGGAAGAGAGGGAAAGAGCCCTAGCTCAAACCCTTGCTGGAAACGAATGAAGGAGAAGAAGAGAGGGGTTCCCCTCTTATAAGGTGGGTCTTGTGGGCCCCAAATTTCACAAGGCTGAAAATGGTATATGCGGGCCCCGAACGAAAACGACGAAGAAGGCAAAAACGATCGTCGAAATATCTAGTTTCCGAAAAGTATATTTTCCCCAATTTCTGAAATTTTCGAAATTCATGGACAGATTTCATGTGAAAGGTCAGTTTTGCCCTTTTCCTCGAAAAACGTGATTTCTGAGTATCAAATCAAAATGATCAAAACATGAAAGTTGTTAAACTTCATCAAATGAGTCAAAATATGTCAAATCCAGCATTTTTAGAAATGAAAAGTAATTTCTCATAAAAATACAAATCATAAAGACCGGGTCAAACCAAAGTCAACGGTCTTCAAGGCTATGGAAAAATCCAATCAAACTCGAAAACAAGATCAAACTAAATCAAATCTCGCTTAAAAAGCTAAACCATGATTAAAACAATGCTAAACAAAAGGATTGGGGTCGGGATCTTACACGTGTGGTGAGGATTTGTTAGATTGTGTCGATTTGTTTTCTCTTGTCTTCGTTTCTTTGAATTTGAGTCTGCTTTTCTTTCAGTTCGGGAGACTTTGCTTGTCTTTTTTTTTAGTTCTTGTTGTTAGGAGATTTGGATGACCAAATTTCCTCTTTAGTGGTGGAGAATTTAAAGTCTCCATACTCTTATTCAGTGTCTTTTGTCTGTGCTTGTGTCAGAGACTGAGAACCCTGTGGACTTAGTATGTTGTTTTCGGAGAACATCAGCAGACTTTCAGCCTTTCAACATCACCAATGTGGTTAATGAGATAAGACATGTGCATTTTCCCGCCAAAGTAGAACTTGAGCAGTATTTGAAGATCCCCTCTCAGCTAATCGAACATCATCATGTAGCGCACCAAGGTAAGTAAATGTGGATTTTGGGTGAACTCAAGCCATCTTTCCAAGACAAAGGACTGCAAAAGACATATTAGCTGTTGATTTTATGAAGTGAGAAGTGATTTTTGTTGGTAAGACTAGAAGTTAGTGCCAGAAACTTGGGGATTTTCCGGATTCAATGAGCCTTGTCATAGTTTTGGTTGAGAATTTCCGCGACTTGCAGCTTAGCCAGTGTAGTTGATTCGGCGGTAATACCAAGTGGATGGTTAGTTGTTGTCAAGATAATTCTCGGCAGCAGAGGAAACCTTGTGGATTTTACTGACTTACAGGATATTGGATTGGACAACATGCAGATGCAAGTGAATACCTCAGTTAGTGCGATGTCCATCTCTTATTTCATATGATTTTCATGATATTTCCATCTTTTGTTATGTTTTTCTTAATGTCTATGATTTATCCTTGCAGTGTTTAAACAATGGATTATGCTTAATTTTCTTAAGATATTGTTTTACAATGATCTTGGAGTTTTGCCCTTGTTTTAATTTTCTTAAATGTTGACAGCTACATTTCAAACCTTAATGATTTCAAAACTTTGTGTATGTTTGGTTGGAAATGGAGGGATGTTTTTAATGATGGATTATAGAGGCTAGTGGATAAACTGATCTTTAAAAACATGTAACTAAAATTGTGTTTTTTTTTCAAGTACGATGTGAAATTTGTATTTCATTGATTCATTTTCTTTGGCTATGCAAAATGAATTTCCTAAGGGTTTTGTGTTTAGATTATATACAGGATTCTACATTTGTTTTAACGGTCAGCTGTACTTAGATCTCTACAGGATTTTTATGAAAGAATGAGTTCAGATTTCAACAAGGTTTAGTGTTTAATTAACACTCAGATTTCAACAAAGTTTGATGTATAGCCATACTATATGAACCTGATTTATTTTTGAGATCCTGATTTAAAATTTGTTGAGTATTTCAATGATTTGTTGGTTTATGAAGATATGAATTTCAAAATGGATGATGTTATTTCATACTCAATCTTTGATGAACTTTACTCATTTAAGCTTTACTTGATAATTTGGAGGTTCAGTTTCTACTGTGTTTTAAAATGATGAAATTCAACTAAGTAATTGTTTTAGTCCTTATGTCTAAGATTTTAAGATTTGTTTTACATTGAATGGAATGAGCGGTAATAGCTTATGGTTGGAGTTTGGAGGTGTATGAATTCAAGGGTTGATGGATGTCAGGAGATGTACTGGTTCAAGAGGAAACAAAGTTGGATCTATGAGAGAGTAAACATCATTCAAGACATGGATTGAAAGTTTCAGCTTATCAGGGAATGATGCCAGCTTGGCAGGTTTATTTTGTTGATGACACAGTATCAAGCGGAAGATCACAAACAACAAGTAGATAGAATCAGATGTGGGCAAGAATTCTGAGTACAGCACATAAAGATTTGGAATATGGAGTTATGAACACATATTGGAATTCCAAGGTCGGCTTGACATGTCAAGGGTAGAAGACTCGAAGAGTGAAATCTGAAGAGGCAAGCCATGCGAATTTTCGACACAGAACAGCTCAGTAGGTTATGGCAGTTTAACATTTGGTGTATAGCAGTATGACATCTGAGTTGTAGCAGACCGAGTTAGTGACAGGAGACCTATAGAATTTGGAGTTTGTGATTTCAAAACGAAGAAGGATTGACGATATACTTGGAGGCCACAAGCTGATGATGCATTCGAGAAACATAGAGCAAACATATGGAATTTCAGAATTTTTCGGGATGAAGATTTTTCAGTGAAGGCATGTCTACGATCGCGTCTTCATGTAAGTGTCAGGTTATGGTGTACAGCTCGGTATAACTTAAGGCATGGAATTCCAAACTGATAAAAAGAGACAGAGCTTGCAGTTTCTTGGACCGACAGTGACTGACGAGGTAAGTAAAAGAAATGATCCGGTACAGGAACGACAGATGATACCAAGGATGAGTAGAGGAATTGTTGAACTCTAGTTTGGTCAGAGAAGTATGTTTTTGAGCAGATATGTGGAAAAGTGTGAAGCCTTCAACCGAATCAGAATGTTGTTTGCAGGCGCATCTCAACATCAGGTTTGATCAGAGGGTATCTCAGTTGCCGAGGTTCAGCGTAGGGTGTCAGTGTTTTCTTTTGTCTTTTTGGTTATTTTTATTTATTTTGATTTGGTTTAGACCATTTGGAGGACCAAATGGGTACTAAGGGGGGGAGGATGTAAGACCCCGACCCCCAATTTCTCTGTTTAGTATTATTTTAATCATGGTTTAACTTGTTAAGTGAGATTTGAGTTGGTTTTGACTTTGTCTTTGAGTTTGACTAGATTTTTCATAGCCTTGGAGATTTTGAAGACCGTTGACTTTAGTTTGACCCGGTCTTTGTAAAATGTATTTTTGTGAGAAATTATTCTTATTTTGGAAAAATTACAAATTTTGCTCCTTTTGACTCATTTTATTGAGTTTAACAACTTTCATGTTTTGACCATTTTGATTTGATGCTCTGAAATCGCTTTTTTCGATAAAAATGGGCAAAAATGACATTTTCACTAAATCTGCCCATAAATTTCAAAAATTTCAGAATTTGGGGAAAAAATACTTTTTGGAAAGTAATTATTTCGTTGATTTGTCGATCTCATTCGGGACCCATAAATGTTAATTTCAGCCTTTGTAAGATTGGGGCCCATGGGGCCCAGCCCACTTACACTTTATAAAATCACAATGGGTTCCTTTTCTTCCCATTTTCATTTTCCTGCAACATGGGGGCTGTCTAGGGCATTTTTCTCCCAGTACTTTCTCTCTCCTCTTGGAAACCCCTCTTCTTGAGTGCTAAGTGAGGGAATGATCTTCCCATATTCTTCCTCTCCATTTAAGCTTTCCAAAGAACACTTTTTCAAAGGATTTGAGCTAGGGCAAGGCTTCCTTTCAAGCTTCTCTTCTTCGTTTGAGCTTTTCAAGGTTAGCAATGGCTTTCCAAACTTGAGATCTTTGTTTTCCTCATCATTTAGAGTGTTTTCTGTTGGAATTAGGGTGGGCCTTGTTATAATTTGAAGAAGCTTTAAATGATTTGAATGGTAATCATGGTTTAAGGTTGTAATTGTTGTCAATCCATGTCAACATGATGAGAGGATGAAGCTCAACTACGCAATGGAAATCAGAATGGAAAAAGAATTGAAACAGGTCAGGAAATCAGAATTCCTGAAACAGAGTGGTCGGTGGACCGGGCACCCCATGCGGTCGACCGAAGCAAGAGAAACCTGCAGAAACAGATTCAGGCACCTCTCAGTTATTTTCGTGACACAGTGTGTCTTCGGTCGACCGGGACCCCAGGATGTCGACCGAGCGCGATAATTGACTATTTCCAGATAGTGTATGATGTCGACCGGGTACAGTATGATGTCGACCGAGCACGGGAACCAGAGTTGCGCAGAATTAGAAGTTTTGCACGAAAATTCAGCACTCTTATCTAATTTGTTTGGGACTCTTTCTAAACGAATTGTAGCCTGTTTTGAATACAATTAAGGGTTATCAAAACCTATAAAAAGGCATGTATGGGTCGTTCTAAAGATACACCAGAAGAGAAGAGTTTTAGAGAGAAAATTGATAGAGTTCTTGAGAGAAAGAAGTGCTGGTGCTGTGTGCTGTTGTGCTGCATCTTTCTACAGCAAGTGTGGACGAGGATGTGCTCTTGAAGATGGTATTTCGTCCATAAGATAAGTGTCTCTCTGTTTATGCTTTAATTTCAATTTGTAAGGGATTGAGAGAGAGAGAGAATTGTAGAGGGGAAGGGCTGTAGACAGAGTTAATCTTCTATTCTGTTCTTACATCAAGTTGGTGCTTGGTGTTTGGGGTTTGGTGATCCTATCTGTGGGTGCAGATAAATTGTAAGGGGAGTCGGTGCTTCCTAGATAGTTGGTGCTATCTGAAACTAAGGGTTGGTGCTCTTTGTCGTTGGTGCGACTAAATATATTCAGACCTGTACCGGATCGGTGTTCGGATGGTTTTGATCCGTGGACGTAGCCTTTTGGTGAACCACGTTAAATCTGGTGTCATTGTGTGGTTTGACTTGTTTTGTTGTTGAATTGGACCTGTTTTTAGAAATCACTGATTCACCCCCCCCTCTCAGTGATCGCGATATCCAACAATTGGTATCAGAGCGAGGCTCCCTTGATCAGTTTAATACGCTAAGGGTGATCTCTTGTCAAATCACATGGCAGTCAATACAGGGAATATGAAAGCACCTCTGTTTGATGGTTCTAATTACTCTTTTTGGAAGATTAGGATGCAAGCCTTCATTAAATCTCTTGGCTATGATGTTTGGGAGGCTGTCAGAGCCGGTTACAATGCTGCCACCGTACCCAATGATACAGCATCGAAGAAGTTGGCAGACAACGACTCCAAGGCGCAGAATGCACTCTTTAGTGGCCTTGTGGACAGCGAGCTTGTCAAAGTAATTGCATGCAAAACAGCCAAGGAAATTTGGGACAAGTTGCAAAGCATACATGAAGGTGATGAGAAGATTAAAGAAGCCAAATTGCAAACTCATCGCTCTCAATTCGAGTCTCTTCGCATGGAGGAAAGCGAGAATGTTGACTCGTATATGCAACGAGTGAATGAAGTCACGAATGACATTCGTGGACTAGGGGAAGAGATTAAAGAGCCGATCATCGTCAAAAAGGTTCTAAGATCTCTTCCTCCCCGTTTTGATTCAAAAGTCTCAGCCATCGAAGAAGCCAAAGATCTGAATGCATTTTCCATGGATGAATTACATGGTTCTCTAACTGCCTATGAGATGCGCATAGGAAAGACGTCTTCATCTGATAAAGAAGCGGCCTTCAAAGTTCAGAAAAAGGCAAAAGAGACTGCTGGTCATGATGTTGATTCTGATGATGATGAGCTTGAGGCTCAATTTGTTAGAAAGTTGAAGAAAGGAAGCAATGGCAAGTACAAAGGGAAGCTACCCTTTAAATGCTTCAATTGTGGAGGTGTTGGTCACTTTGCTGCGAAGTGTCCGCTAAAAGAAGACAATGATAATGACTCTTATGCTGAAAAGAGTAAAGGAAGGAGAAATTTCAGAAAAAGGGGCAAAGCTAAAAACTTTCTATGTCAACAAGATGACAGCACGTCTGAAACTTCAGACAATGATGAATCAACCGAAGCTCTCTTCATGGTCACTGTTGAAGAAGAAGAAGAGCTAGATCCGGAAGAGGAAGAGGAGGCTGAAGTCAATCTTGAAGAGGAACTCATAGCCGCACTTGAGGAGCTTAGCATGGAACACAAATCAAGTAAGAAAAATCTGAAACTTCTCCATGAATCTGAAAGTTCTATTATTGCTTTGAAAACTCAAGTAGAAGAATATAAAAGAATGGTAGAAGTCCTTGAAAACCAAATAAGTATCAAAAAGGAAGAGGCTATGAAACTTGAAACTGAGATCGCTAGAGCAAAGGCTGAAAATTTGGAAAATAGCAAAAAACTCAAAGCGCTCCAAGCGATTGAAGGGACTATGAAACTCGATGAACTACTGAAAGTGCAAAGACCTGCCCACTTCAGATTTGATCTAGGATTTGAGAAAGGTGAATCCTCTAAGATTGCACCTTTTGAAAAGAAAGAGTTTGTGAAGCAAGTCACTACACCTTCTAACTCTATGAAGCCCACTCAACCTAGAAAGGAGTCCATTCCTGTTAGAAAGGTAATGAAGACTAACCAGCCACAAAGAAGATACAAATTCTATGGTTATTGCTTTCATTGTAATATGTTTGGACATAAAAGAGCTGATTGCAAATTCTATGTTAGAAACAGCCCATTTGTGACTAGGAACCCTTTTTCAATCTTAAGTAGCCACAAAATTGAGTGCCATAAGTGCTATAATTATGGACACTTGGCTAGGGATTGTAGGTTGCATATTACTAACAAATTTCAGGTTGAAAAGAAACCCAAGTTAGTCAAGGCTTGGAGAGCAAAGCAAAGTGCAGAAAGTCCCAAAGAATCTCTCATTGTGCAAATGGCATTCAATGCACAAAAGAAGGCAGCACCATGGGTCCTTGATAGTGGTTGTTCAAGCCATATGACTGGTGATAAAGAGAAATTCATCAAATTACAGCACTATGAAGGCGGTTCAGTGAAATTTGGCAACAATGATGGTGCCAAAATCTGCGGAAAAGGTGTTATTCAGCTTATGGCAAACAAGATCAGATCTGAAGAAGTCTTATATGTGTCTGGATTGAGACACAACCTGCTTAGTGTGAGCCAGATCTGTGACAAGGGTCACGAAGTTATCTTCACAAAGAATGGGTTTGCCATCAAGAAGAGTAGCAACGGCAAAACAGTGGCAACTGGATCAAGAACTGCTGGAAATCTCTATACATTGTCAGATGGAGCTGAAAAGACCTGCTTGATGAGTCGGACAGAGGAAAGTTGGTTGTGGCACAAACGCCTTGGGCATCTAAGCTTTGATAACATGTCAAAGATTTGCAATTCAAAGGCTGTAAGAGGCATGTCTACAGTTGAAAAGCCTTCCAATCCCATTTGCGACTCTTGCCAAAAGGGAAAGCAAACGAGGGTTATGTTCAAGTCAAAGGAGCATCATTCCAAGAAACCTCTTGAGCTAGTGCACACTGATCTCTGTGGACCGATGCGAACTCAAAGCACCAATGGAGATAAGTATTTCATGTTATGCATTGATGATTATACTCGTATGACATGGGTATTGTTTCTTAAGCATAAGCATCAAGCACTTGATCGTTTTAAAGTGTTTAAAGCACAGGTTGAAAATCAATTGGAAAAACGTATCAAGATTTTAAGGTCTAATCGTGGAGGCGAGTTCATATCTGAAGAGTTCACTAAATATTGTGAACATCATGGCATTCAAAGACAGTACTCAGCCCCTAGAACTCCACAGCAAAATGGAGTTGTGGAACGGAAGAATCGCACCGTACAAGAGATGGCTCGTACGATGCTAAGTGAAAGCAAGATGGCTGACAAGTATTGGAAAGAGGCAATTCATACGGCTGTATACATTCAAAATTGATGCTTGATCAGGCCACATGAAGACAAAACTCCCTATGAGCTATGGTTTGGAAGAAAAGCAACAGTCAAGCACTTCAGAGTCTTCGGCAGCAAGTGTTACATCAAGCGGCTCGAACAAAATCCGGGCAAATTTGAAGAAAGAGCTGACGAAGGTATATTTCTGGGTTACTCCTCTACTAGCAAGGCATATAGGTGTCTTAACAAAAGAACCAGAAAAATCATAGAAAGTGCTGATGTGAGAATAGATGAGAATATTGAACCAAAGAATGCAACTCATAATGACAGTCCAGTTTATGAGGACTCGAGTGAGATTGATGATGAGATGGCTGAATCTAATGATTCTGAGAAATCAAAGGATGACTCAGAAGATACTACACCTAAGAAGCACAGCACTTGGGTAGAGCAACACCCTAAGGATCAAATCATTGGAGATCCTAAGGCAGGCGTTCAAACTAGACAAAGTGTAGTTAGCAATTACTCACTTGTGTCCACCATTGAACCCAAGACTGTGGCTGAAGCCAGTCTCGATGAAAGTTGGTTGAAAGCTATGCATGAGGAAATGTGCAGGAATTTTGCTGAAGAGATGACGAAAGAATTTGAGATGATTTTCACGAAACCTCTGCCAAAGGAAGTCTTCGAGTATCTCCGGAAAAAGTTAGGAGTTACTCACTCTCCTAAACCGTAGGAGTTGTGCTTGAAAGGGGGAGCAATGCATTCTTGAATATCCTATTCGCTCCTCGGTTTGGTCCCTTTGGACTTGTTGTCAAAGGGGGAGAGATGTAATGCTATGATAGCAAGGAGAGATGTTATGCTATGAAAGCTAGGGGGAGATTGTTGACAGTGGATGATTGTTATTTCAGAATTTAAGAATTGGTTCCAAGTGAGTGTTGAAAAGAACTTGGAAGAGCTGCAAGCTGGAGTTGAAAGAGTTGAAGAGTTGTTAGCATGTTGACAAAGTTGTTAAAGTTGACAACAATTCCAAAGGGGGAGATTGTTATAATTTGAAGAAGCTTTAAATGATTTGAATGGTAATCATGGTTTAAGGTTGTAATTGTTGTCAATCCATGTCAACATGATGAGAGGATGAAGCTCAACTACGCAATGGAAATCAGAATGGAAAAAGAATTGAAACAGGTCAGGAAATCAGAATTCCTGAAACAGAGTGGTCGGTCGACCGGGCACCCCATGCGGTCGACCGAAGCAAGAGAAACCTGCAGAAATAGATTCAGGCACCTCTCAGTTATTTTCGTGACACAGTGTGTCTTCGGTCGACCGGGACCCCAGGATGTCGACCGAGCGCGATAATTGACTATTTCCAGATAGTGTATGATGTCGACCGGGTACAGTATGATGTCGACCGAGCACGGGAACCAGAGTTGCGCAGAATTAGAAGTTTTGCACGAAAATTCAGCACTCTTATCTAATTTGTTTGGGACTCTTTCTAAACGAATTGTAGCCTGCTTTGAATACAATTAAGGGTTATCAAAACCTATAAAAAGGCATGTATGGGTCGTTCTAAAGATACACCAGAAGAGAAGAGTTTTAGAGAGAAAATTGAGAGAGTTCTTGAGAGAAAGAAGTGCTGGTGCTGTGTGCTGTTGTGCTGCATCTTTCTACAGCAAGTGTGGACGAGGATGTGCTCTTGAAGATGGTATTTCATCCATAAGATAAGTGTCTCTCTGTTTATGCTTTAATTTCAATTTGTAAGGGATTGAGAGAGAGAGAATTGTAGAGGGGAAGGGCTGTAGACAGAGTTAATCTTCTATTCTGTTTTTACATCAAGTTGGTGCTTGGTGTTTGGTGATCCTATCTGTGGGTGCAGATAAATTGTAAGGGGAGTCGGTGCTTCCTAGATAGTTGGTGCTATCTGAAACTAAGGGTTGGTGCTCTTTATCGTTGGTGCGACTAAATATATTCAGACCTGTACCGGATCGGTGTTCGGACAGTTTTGATCCGTGGACGTAGCCTTTTGGTGAACCACGTTAAATCTGGTGTCATTGTGTGGTTTGACTTGTTTTGTTGTTGAATTGGACCTGTTTTTAGAAATCACTGATTCACCCCCCCCCCCCTCTCAGTGATCGCGATATCCAACAGGCCTCTAGGATAGGTTTCAAAAACTTTTGACCCACTTGACGCAGGGATCAACTATCCATAAGGCTATAAAACCCAATCCAAGATCTATGTCCTCAATCTCAGCTATCATGATCAGTAAATACAATCTATCTAGAAGATAGAACCAGCAACATATAAGCTACAAATAAATCTACAACATGCAAGGAAGTAGATTAAACCTTTGGAGCTCGGTTGTGCTCTAATGGAGAAGTTGCGTCTTTCTTTGATGATGAAACGCTTTCACTAATCAAATAGGGATCTCCAAGACCTCTTGATCTTCCATGCTATGACCCGTATCAGATTCTCCTTTATTCTCAAGAAGATGGTGGGATCTCCAAGAAAAAAACTACTAGGAAGAGAACTAGAAGAGGGAGAGAGAGGAAAAACTCGAGCAACACTTGCTCTAGGGGCCTTGGGCGTGAATCCCAATGCAAGAATAGTGCATTGGACGTCCAAGCCTTGCCCTCCTCTATTTATAGCTTTTGCAAGCCACCTCCTCTTTGTAATTGAAATAGAAGTCGTACTTCCCTAACAATTAGTAACTCTCTTCTATTACTAGTTAAGATAGAAGTCTTACTTCCACAATAATTAGTAACTTACTATATCATAATTAGAAGTCTCACTTCAAATATGATTAGTAACTTTCCAATTCCTTTCTAATTAAAATAGAAGTCTCACTTCTACTAAAGTTAGTAAGTCTACTATTACCACTATTAGAAGTCTTACTTTAAATAGAAATAGTAACTTTCCTTTTAGAGTTCTACTAGAATTAGATATTTTCTAATAATTGGGCTAGCATGGGGACCACTAGGGATTCCTTAGAAAGCTGGCTCCAACTGGGACTCGCGACCCCACATCTCATGTGTAATCCGGGCCCATAGTTAATTGCAAATAACTCCACTATATAAATGCAATTGAACTCCAGTCTTAGGAATATTACATAGAAGACCCTAAACTTCCACATTACCACAAGTAGACCCTTCTATCAATATCCATGGATCAATTGGACCTGTCTTCCAAACTAGATCCATATCTTATTATCCTTGAGCCCCAATTAATTATAATGATCAAAGGTACCTTTCCAATTAACTCTTAATCGGAATGGGTGCGCACTTACCAATGATAAATCCATTAATTGGCACAAGGGGATATTAGAGAGAGATTCCATCTTGACCATTGAATGTTCCCACAGCTCTACTACCACGTACCCAAATCACCGAGGTGTTGACCTACAGTTGGCCTCACTCATTGGTGACTCAAAGCAAATGAATAGATAGAAACTTGAGTTCATTAATGTCTCAGAATTGATAGCCTATTGTTAGGGAATTATGAGAGCAGACCTTAAAGTAAAGACAATGTTTATAAGGTGCTTCTCATGGTCCTTCAATACATCCAATGTACCAGCACTATGATCCAGAATCTTCCATTCTGATGATCGAGACAAATCACACTATCTCATAGTGATCAAAGTGCTGCAACCTTGTCAGTATGAGATGTCCAGTCTCATCACTGGTTGTGAATATATTTTAAGTATAAGATTTGTCATACATGTCTCCCGTATGTGGATCTCATCCATACACATGTATTACATCTAATATACTTGTGGACCCCGGTTCATCTCATGAATCATCATGTCATTCGTATTGGTTATGTGCAAGTATATAATAAATCACTATTCATCTCATGAAAGGAAAGCATGAATATACTGATAAATAAAGAAATTAATCAATTTATTATATCATCTACTGGATTGAATCCATAAAACTAACATTTTCATCCCTCATGCAAGAGTTTTCCTTGGAGATTTGCAAAAGATTGATTGTTAGGGTTTCTCTTGGTTTGTTTTGGGGCTTTTGTAGATGGAAGACCTTGGACCTTAGAGAATTGTGTTTGGAGTGATTTTTGTGAATCTCTTGACCCAAGGCAAGTAAATATTCAGCTAATTTGATGGTTGTGTATATATATGAATGATTTTTCATTATTCTCATCCTATGTTATTTCTTATGATTATGATATTTCTTTATGATTTATGGATTCAATCTTTTAATGATCTGAACTATGGTTTATGTTACTTCATTTGATATATGGCTTTTGTTATAATGTAAATGTTCATTCTCCAATTGATCATTTTTGGTCTCACTCTTTATGTCTCAGAATTTCTATGTCTTTTTGGTTGAAGAAGATTTGTTTATGTGTTGATTCTTTGGAATGATGGAAGAAGTTAGTGTATTAATGATTTTGATGGAGTTAGGAGAGGCCTAAATCATGAGAAAGAATTGATGGAAGAGTTAGAAGGAGAAAAGAATTGAGAAAAGGAGGAAAAAAATGCATTTATGCACTAAAAAAATCAGACCCAGCAGAACTGGGCCGCTCGAGCGAGCCCATGGTCCGCTCGAGCGGACCAGGTACTGGGAGGGGTCCGCTCGAGCGAGCCCTGGTCCGCTCGAGTGGACCTGGGCCCAGTCCTGGGTCCTCATGTGAGCCTATTTTGGGCCTGATTGTGGCATCTTTTTCAGGCTTGTTTAAGGTCTATTCTAGCCTTCTTTTTCTTGCGTTTTGAGGCCCATTTAGTTCCGAATAGTGTGGAGAAGTCCATGATTGTTTTGGGTAAATTGTGATACTTGGAAAACTGTGAAATGGGAATGAGATCAATGAGAGAATGAGCATATGTGAAATTACCCTAGAATCTTGCAAGTCTCAATGCGCACTTTATCATTTAAATATTGTGGATTTTCACTGGCATCAAACATATTCTCTTATTAATCAATGTTTAAAGTTTAAATGTGTATTGAGATGGTTCCTTGGTAAGTCATTAAGTCATTCTACAATATTCCATTCCGATTCAAGTTAGAGAATGTATTTGTATTCTTCAGTGAACTAATTTGAATAGCATCAGTGATTTGTTATAAAATCATGTGGTTTTCCATGTTCGAAAGGATTAATCGTGATTTTATAAAATCAGTCAGAGAGGACAATACAGACACTTGAGGACATGCTCCGAGCTTGTGTGTTAGATTTTAAGACTCAATGGGATGAAGCCTTACCGTTATGTGAGTTCGCTTACAACAATAGTTTCCACTCGAGTATCGGAATGGCGCCTTTTGAGGCTTTGTATAGCAGAAGGTGTAGGACACCTGTTTGTTGGGAAGAAGTTGGCACTCGCAGTCTCCATGGTCCGACCATTGTTAGTGAGACAAGTGACAAGGTCAAATTGATCCAAGAGCGTCTGAAAGTGGCCCAGAGTAGGCAGAAGAGTTATGTAGATTCTCACAGAAGGGATTTGCAGTTCAAAGAAGGAGATAAGGTTTTATTGAAAGTGTCACCTACTCGTGGAACTTTAAGGTTTGGAAAGAAGGGTAAATTATCTCGGAGGTACATTGGACCGTATGACATTGTGAGTAAGATTGGTGATGTGGCTTACAGATTAGCCTTACCACCTGAACTCTCCGGCGTACACAATGTTTTTCATGTGTCTATGTTGAAGAAGTATGTCCCCGATAGATTACACATACTCCGTTATGAGCCGTTGGAAATTCGAGAAGATGCTACATATGTTGAGAAGCCTAAACAGATTATTGACACCAAGGAACAAGAGTTGAGAACTCGGACTATTCAGTGGGTCAAAGTGCTTTGGGAGAATCATGGACCAGAAGAAGCAACATGGGAATTATGGGATCAAGTTCAGAAGAAGTACCCACATCTCCTACCGGAGGTGAGTTTTAATTTCCATTTAGAGGACCAAATATCCTAAGGGGTGGAGGATGTAAGACCCAGACCCGAGAGACCTTGATTAGAGTTAATTAAGTTGTGCTTTAGATATAGGTGTGTTTAGTGATTTTGAATTAATTTGGGATTAGAATAGCTTTTATAATAGCTTTGGGGAATTTGGAGAGCCTTTTTACTTATGGGACAATTTGGGGGTTCTTGTTCGAATTGTGTGAGATTGGGGGTTTATTCATGATTTCCAAAAATTGTGTTTTGACCCCATTTGACTTATCTTGTTAATCCCTACAACTTTCATGGTGACATCGTTTCCGTTCGAGAGCCTTAAACCCGACTTTTCGCAATTTGAGGGCAAAATGGTCTTTTTACCCAAAATCTGGACACCAATTTCAATGTCACCAAAACGTGCAAAATATATATTTTTTTGGAAACTAGAAATTTCGCCGATCAACTTTTTCTTCTTTGTCGAATCCGTTTGAAGCCCCGAAAGCCATGTTTTTAGCCCGAGAAGTCTTTTATGTTGTGGGCTACATTCCCCACTTGCTATATAAGGAGAGCTTCTTCTTCATTTTCCCCCTTTCTTGCTAAAACCCTAGAAGGAGAGGAAATCCCAGCCCTAAGGGTTTCTCCCTTGTCTCTCTTGCTTCCTTTCTCATAAATCATCACAAGAGCTCTTCCTAATCAAGAAATGGACTCCATGATCATCTTCCTCACCCCAAGAGCTTTCTATTGGTACCATTTGTGAAGACATTTTTTAGACCCCGGCCCCCAATTTCTCTGTTTAGTATTGTTTTAATTGTGGTTTAGCTTTTAAGCAAGATTTGAGGTGGTTTGACTTTGTTTTTGAGTTTGACTAGATTCTTCCATAGCCTTGGAGATTTTGAAGACCGTTGACTTTAGTTTGACCCGGTCCATATGGTATATATTTTTATGAGAAATTACTTTTGATTTCTAAAAATTCTGAATTTGGTGTATTTTGACTCATTTTATGAAGTTTAACAACTTTCATGTTTTGACCATTTTGATTTGATGATCAGAAAATGCGTTTTTCGAGAAAAAGGGGCAAAACTGAGTTTTCACACTAAATCTGTCCATGAATTTCGAAAATTTCAGAAATTGGGGAAAATATACTTTTTGGAAAGTAGAAATTTCGCTGATCATTTTTGTCTTCTTCGTCGTTCTCATTCGGGACCTGCAAATGCTAGTTTTGACCCTTGTAAGTTTGGGGCCCATGGGGCCCAGCCCATTATTCTCTAAAAGCCAATGGGGCTCTTCTCCTTCCCATTTTTCTTTTCCTGCAACAAAGGGGAGGAGATATGGTTTTTCGCCCAGCCCTTTCTCTCTCCTCATGTATCTCTTGTTCTTTGATGCTAAATGGAGATTTGACCTTCCCATCTTCTTCTCCTCTCTCTTGGCTTCCCAAAGATGCCTTTTTCAAGGATTTTGAGCTAGGGCAAGGCTCTCATCCAAGCTTCTCTTCTTCGTTTGGGATTTTCAAGGTTAGCAATGGCTTTCCAAGTTTTAGATCTTTGTTTTCCTCTTCATTTAGAGTGTTTTCATCACTCATGCAAGAGCTTTTCTTGGGGATTTGAGAAAGATGGATTTTTAGGGTTTTCTTTGAAAAATTTGGGGTTTTTGTAGATTGGGAGCCTGAGATCCTAGAGCTTGGTTTGAGGAGTATTATTTCTCTCAACTAGACTTGAGGCAAGTGGAATTTTCAATTAATATGATGGTTTCATTTCTCTTGTTTGGTTTCATGGCATTTCATGGATAAGTTCTCATCTCCTCATGGTTTATGGATTTACTTTGAATAAATGAAGCAATGTTTTGTTGATTCCCACTTATGTTATTGTCTTATAATGTATTGGAAGTTTGGTTTCACTTTAATCATTTTGCAAATTTGCTTTCTTTCTATTAAAAGTTGGTGTTCAAAGAAAGGGAGAAAAAGGCTTTGATTTAAGGGTGTTTGTTTGGTTAATTGGATTGCTAATGAATGGTGATTGGATGGTTTGTGGAGGTCAAGAAAGGGCCCAAGTTATTGTGAAAACATGTATAGAAGAAAGAGGGGGAAAAGAAATCAGAAAATGCTCAAAAGAGTGCATTTCTGCACTCAGCCCGGACTGGGACAAAGCCCAGTCCGCTCGAGCGACCCAGTGGGCCGCTCGAGCGGACCAGGTTCTGCCTGGGCTTGGCTCGAACGGACCCTGGGTCGCTCGAGCGAGCCCAGGCCTGTCTGGGCCCATTCTTTGGGCTGTTTTCACGAGCTGTTTGGGGTTCTTTTTCGGGCCCATTTCAGTCCCTTTTTAGCCCGTTTCTCCTCCTCGATTGTGGTCCGCTAATCCCCTTTTTATGCTTGAAGGCCCATGAAAGTTTGGGGTTAATTTTGATAGAAAGCCCATGAAAGTTTGGGATTAATTGTGGTACTCGGAATTTGTGAAATGGGAATGGGATTAATGAGAGAATGGTCGTGTGTGAAGTTAGCCGAGAACCTTTCGAGTCTCAATACACACTTTATCATTTAAATGTTGTGGATTTTCATTGGCATCAAACACACTCTTTATTAATCAATGTTTAAAGGTTAAATGTGTATTGAGATGGTCCCTTGGTAAGTCATTAAGTCATTCTCCACTATCCATTCCATTTCAAGTCAGAAAATGTATTTGTACTCTTCGGTGAACTAATTTGAATAGCATCGGTGATTTGTTATAAAATCATGTGGTTTTCCATGTTCGAAAGGAGTGATCGCATAGTTTTATACAAATCACTTTAATGTGTATTTGAGTGGTTTACCTTGGAAAAATTCGTATGTTTCTCCGAATCGATTTGGAAGGAGATTGGAGTGGTTCGCCACATTCGGGATTTCGTCGATGAGATTATTATTTTGAAAAGACCGTTATTTTGAAAATAAAACCTCAAGGCAAGACGGGGCCAGAGCTTGGTAGTGCGAGCCCATGAGCCAAAGAGATTATGATTTCAAAAACAAAACCTCAAGGCAAGACGGGGCCAGAGCTTGGTAGTGCGAGCCCATGAGCCAAAGAGATTATGATTTCAAAAACAAAACCTTGAGGTAAGATGGGGCCAGAGCTTTGTAGTGTGAGCCCATGAGCCAAAAGGGAGTATTATGGTTTGAGTTGTATCGGGTTGGGTTTTTAAAACTAAAGGCACCACTAGGCTTAGGTCACCTTGTCGGGCTGATCACCCGGCTTGGGATCTTTAATTTGTCCGCCAGCTGTAGCTTGGATTCTGTCTGTACCGACCATGGCAACGGTTTCTATCTGCCGGTCCCATTTGTAAGGCTACGGTTCTAATTTTGATCTGCCGGTCCCATTTGTATGGCTACGGTTCTGATCCTATTTTCGGTCCCACGTGTAGTGGCTACGGTTCTGTCTGCACTTGTTACTTTGGTAATAGGAGAATATAGCTATGTGTGGTTGCCTATGTTTTATCTGTTTTATGATTCTTATTTGTTCATACTCATTATATTCTTGGAATTTGTTAATGTTTATGATATTGATCTTTCATCGTATTGTCTCTATTATTCAGTATTTTAAATGTATTTCCAATTATTAAATGTTTTATGCAGGCTATTATCTTTTCAAGATATTTATGCTCAGGATCTGTCCGTTTATTTGCTTTGATATTTATGTTCGGTCTTTTGATCATTTTATCAAGCTTTAATGCTATTATTGTTTAGACTCTTTAATCGGTTTTACAATGATTTCATAAGGTTTTATGATTGTCCTTTTTGTTTCATATTACTTGTTTTTTTACTTGCCAGACCGTCGTGTCTGACCCGGTTTGTTTGGTGCCAGTTTCCCTCTCTTTCTGTTTTTAGGTGTTTGATCGGAGGAGGCGGTGGAACCGCCGGTCTGACATGAGAGGCTGCCCATTGATATCATCTAGATGTCAAGTTTGGCACCGGAGCTCATAAAATCACCTGGGGTAGTATGTCACTTAGTGGTTTATTTGTATGGCTTTGTTAGCCTTTTTCATTGGGTTTGTAATTAAGACACTTGTTAATTGTAATTTTAATATGTGGGAAATAAATAGTCTTGTTACTACCAGCTCAGTGTTCTTTGGATTATGATTTGTGCCAGTCTGCTTATGTGATGGCTTTATGATATCGGTTGAGTGCGACAAGGAACCCGATGGCCACGGATTTCGGGTCGTAACACCGTGGTTGGCTTCCGCGAAAATATATTCTGATAGTGATAGAATTTGATTATCCTCATTCACGCGGATCTTGGGAAATATAACAAAAGTTGCAAATTTATCCCAAAATTTCGCATCCCGAGATCGGATTACTGCAGGGCCCGGTTTCGGGGTGTGACAGACATGCATCACGATTGGAGCTTCTTTTGAGCTCTCTCTACCTATTTGATACACTTTTAGGTAAGTGATCCTCCCAATCTTCTAGATTCTTTCTCTCTTAGCTCTAGGGAGACTTAATCTTGACTATTGCAAGTTTTCCCTTTCTATTGTTTGGTTTTGATGGTTTTAGGGTTTGGATTTGGGGTTTTTGTGTATATTTGGTATCTTGGCTTGGAGAGGTGTTGAGGCTTGATTTTCTTAGCATTTGGACCCAAGGCAAGTGGATGAATGGATTGATTTCATGATTTTATGTTTATAAAGATTTGAACTCTTATTCATTGCTTTCACCTAACTTATCTTATGAGTTTTCATGATTTTTGGAAATATGCATAATGATAGGCTATTCTCCATTAAGAGTTCCCTTGTAAAACATGTGTATTATGGTTTTGTTTATAGATCATTTGTGTTCATTTATGGACTTTTATTAATGGAGTTGCCTTGCATTGAATGAGGTGGAAGTGATGGAGAAGTTTTGTTTGGTTGGTGTGGTTGTTGAGGGAAGTAAATGATGGATTGAATGGGACTCAAATGAGGTTTTAGAGACCCTCAAATGTATGACTATGGGTGCTCAAAAGAGAGTGAAAGGAAGGAAAGAGGAAGGAACGAGCTGTACACAGAGAAATGAGTTCTGGACAGTTCGCTCAAGCGACCTTGACACATCGCTCGAGCGAACCCGTCACAGAACCTCGTTGGCTCGAGCCAACCCTTTGATTGCTCGAGCCAATCTGGTCCGAGCAGGTCCGCTCGAGCGAATCTCGGTCCGCTCGAGCGAACACCAAACAGAGAGCAGTTCGCCCGAGCGAACTTCCCAGTCCGCTCGAGCGAACTGCCTGTCTGGCATGGGTTAATATCTAAGGACTTGAAACATTATTTTTAGGCTTGGGGAGGTATTGTTTGGAGCCCCAATGCTATGAAAGGACTTGTAAGGCATTGTATGAAGTCCGGAGGAAGGACAAACCTCATCATGGAGATTTCATGAGGTTTTCTAGATTGGCCAATGTGTATAAGGACCCGGAATGTCCCTAACTCTTAAAGAGTACCAAATTACATCATGACCGACATACAGGTGAAAGAAACTGCGATTCAGATCTGAATTAGCGGAAGACATTCATGGTTAATTTGTAACATGACAGATTTTTAGAAAATCTGATTTGGACAGCATAAATCAGCCATATAGATCGCATGAGAACTCCATGAATTCATGACCAACAAGTGTATAATTAAAGGTGAATGAAGAAGACTATTACCTCGAAGATTTGTAGACTTCAAATCTCTGAAAAAATAAATCCAAAGGCCCGAACTCAGACTTGCAATTAGCAAACAAGTTGCTGGAATTTTCTGCAGTAGTGTTGCCTTTGATCTTCTCCTCTATCTCACTTCCAAATCTGATTGGCTAAGATGGTCGGATCTTAATCTAGGAATTGAGAATTATTTCTCCAAGGAAAAATCTCAGACTTTGAACTATCTTCAATGAAGAAGAAACAACAAAGAGGCTGGACGTGTGGAATCCTAGGAAGCTCTAGTAGTGTTGGACGACTAAGGGGAGGATGGGTTTCTTTTATAGAAACTTTGATGAAAGCTTTCCCATAAAGTTATCTCTCCTAATTCTCAAAGATGTCCTAAAAGGAAAGTATAATCTAAAGATTTATTTCCTTTTAGAAACACTCTAATAAGAAAAGGAAACTAAAGGAACTTCCCATACAATTAGTAATCCTAGTTGTAGAACACTTACTAATTTAAGTTTCTAATCCAAAAAGGAAACTTTCTCATAGGAATACTAATCCAAAGAGGAGTCCAACCTTCCAAGTAGAGAGTCCTACTCAAAGTTGGAAACCTTACCCATGGATATCCCATTATGGACGTCCCACATATTAATGCACACCATGGCCCACATATAATTTATCTAGAATTAAATTCATGTATGCCATCAAAGGCCTATTTGAATTTAAACTCAAAATTATTTTTCCACTAAAACAATTCATCCAAATGTTATCTAAACATTTTAGGAAATCATACCAATCTTGGAAAGTGACTAGAGAAGGGACCAAAAGACATATTTGCCATTGGCTCCCAAAATGACCAAAATGTCCATGCTAAACCCATAGCAACATAAAGACCATTTTAACCTTAACTCATTCCACTAAAGAGTTATGGTTGAACTCCAAGGACAAATATAGAATATAATAAGCTCATCATAAAATGACGGTTGTCTTGGACCTACTAAGTGTAATGACCTGAATGCCCCTCTATGTAACATCCATAATCGAGTCAGGTTATCACATGTACTATCAACCTTCCCGATTATATCTAAACCTTAGAACTTCATATCCTTAATATAATCATCATTCGAATATCATTCTCTTGATCCAGGGAGCGACCCACAAGTTCAATATCCATATGGAACATCCATATACTAAGATCTTAGATTTTGATGATTAATCGGATAATTCTAAGGGGACGATCATTCCATCATTAGATGGCATAGATTCTTTATTGCATCTGCACGTCCCAACTGATCAAGTCCGAGTACCCAAAACACAGAGCTGTTGACCCATGAAAAGAATCTCACCCATAGTGAATTAAAGCATATGAACTTGACTTCGTCAGTTCATCCACAAATGCTCAAGATTAAGAGCACCGGTCACTCAGTAGCATGAGGTGACTTGATCTCTCTCTGTGATAGTACTATTTTAGAGATCACACCTACCATGGTCCTGTTCAATGCATTGCATATGCACTAATGAGATGAATCCGGGAAAGCCCTCCCATGACTTAGGTAAGTCACCCTGAATACAGGAGAGTCTCTCATTATAACTTATACCAAGATGAAGTGCCCAGCTCCATCTTTCAGTTATGAACAAATATGATGTTTCCAGTGTCCATGAATTAGACCTATCTGTGTGTAGATACTACACACCTAATTCATTTACTAGAAACAATGGGCCTTACACAACCATACATATATACATGTTTAAGCATAAAAGAGTCATTCCATTAAATAACCAGTGAATATCCAGTAACAAAAGATGAGAGTGCAGCTAGTGGGCTTTAGGGCATACACCAATCCCAACAACGGGACCCTATTCACATTGATTCAATTCTGGGAACCTCATTGTCTAGCCCAAAATATATGAGAAACCATTCGTACTCAATCTTCAACCAGACTCTTATTTTGAATTTGAAACCCATGTGATATGACTAGATTGTCCAGAGAATCTTAAAAGTGATGTGTTAAGCTTTTGTTAACCTGTATGTGTCAACCTGATATGAATATGTATTTGTGCCTATTGGCACCCGTTCCCTTATTATGCATTTGATTTGATCTCTCGTATTTGACCTATGAGTCGGCACCACTGAGCTTGGACAACCTTGTCGGTTTGATCCCCCGACTTGGAGATCCTTCCCCTCCTGATAGTCACTGCAGTCTGGAATCAGCAGAGTTTATACCCGGTTCCCTACCGTGGTCCAGCAGAGTATATATATATGTATATTATAGTATTTTATCGTTGTCCATCCTCACCTTGTGTGACTGAGGTCAATGATCCTGTAGGGTATGCGCTCTCTTCACTTTAGTGAGAGAGGATGTAGCTTTGTGTGGTTGCCATCTTGACAGTTCCTTATTCTTGGTACCTCTACTGTTTTATATCGTTCATGTCGTTATTTAATAAATGATGCATTATCTTTTATGAAATTCATTATTTATACACAGGTTTTCTAAACTCTTGCAAAGTATCATTGTTTTGTTTATTGCCATATCTTTTCACCCACCTGCCAGACCGTCGTGTCTGATCCATTTATTTTGGTACTCAGGTCCCGAGCTTGTTGCCATCGAGGAGGAGCCTGAAGAGGCGGTCGGTGAACTGCAGCATGTGATAGAGTGGCAAGCCGACGATGTCATGTAGACATTCGTTCGGGCTTTGAGGACGACACTTTTGGGATATGTCAAACATGTTTTGGGTTTTATTGGTTGTATGATCTTTATTGACCATTGTCTTGGGGTAATTAATCAACTGATCTTTTGTATATACAATTAGCTTTACTTTTGGGGAAATATGCTTATGATCATTGCTCATTCTGATATTTTGTCATGTCAATTATAAATCAGTCTTGTTTATGGAATGGAATAGCACCAATATGATTTGCTACACGCTTCCGCATTCTTAAATACGTGTTTGATATGTTTATATGTGAGATGATGTGTAAAGATAATCCTCACCACGGAACCCTGTGGGAAATCACGTGCACGGATAAATGTTTTCTTAATTCCGTGTGCAGTTTAGCCAAAGAGATGCACGTGGCACGGCATCACCATGGTCTCGATCCCGGATCTGGATCCCTTAACTCGGTCCGGGGTCGCGACAGGACTGGTATCAGAACGGGACATGTTTCAGGCAATTAAAAGAAACTAGAAATCTTAAGTACGTGGCGAGGATTCGTTAGACTCTCGTTAGATAGAATCGTGTGAGCAATGTGTAACCACCCTGTACTTGATTTATATGTGCTAACAACTTGTTTTGCAGCGTTATGCCACCTCGCAAACGAGCAGCAAACAGTAACCACATTGCTAGTAACAGTGAGAATACCGAACCTATTGCAGAGGATACACAGGATAACAATATGCAGATTCAATTCCAAAAAATGATGCAGGCCATGTTAGACCAGCAACGTCAGGCCAATGAGAACCAAGCTAGACTCCAAGCACAAGCACATGAGACATAGGCCAGATTGCAAGAACAGATGCTTAAGAAAGACGAGGATCATGCTAGGGAAATGGCTCAAATGCAAGCACAATTGTTGGGTGTGCTAGAGAGGAGACCGGAACCAATCCCAGTTGCACCACTAGGTCCGGTCAACAATAGAAGGAATGATCCTAATGTGTGTACGAACGGTTCAGGAAGAGAGGACCGAAGGAGTTCTTGGGAATTGAGGATCCAATGGCAGGAGATGAATGGCTTAAGCATATAGAGAATATATTTGAAATCTTCACATGTACGGGTGTAGAACGAGTGCAGCTCGCATCTTCTATGTTCACGGCCTTAGCAGATATATGGTGGAAGACCATCAAGGCAGAATACAGGAAAATGGCTAATGCAGAAGCTTGGGCTAACTTCAAGAGGCAATTTGGAGAGAAATATGTACCTGTACATGTCAAGAGGCAGAAGGCAGCAGAATTTCAACAACTTGTGCAAGGGAATATGACAGTCCTCGAATACCTCACCAAATTCGAGAGAGATTGTCTAGATATGCACCAGAGTTGGTGGACACGATGGAAAAGAAGATAACTAAGTTCCTTGAGGGACTTCACCCAATTATTGAGAGAGATGCTACCAGGGTTGTACCACCCGTCACATTTGAAGAAGCTGTCAAAAGAGCATACAAGTTTGAGAACTTTCATAACAAAATCATTAAGAACCAAGGAAAGGGTCAAGGCCACCAGCAGCAGAACTATCAGCAGAGGAACAATCAGAACAAGAGGCCAAGACAAGAACAGAATACTCAGAATCCAGGGGCTTGCGTCCACTGTGGAAAACATCATGGGAATGCCTAATGCCGTTCTATCACAGGGGCATGTTTTAGATGTGGTTCGCTGGACCACTAGATGAGGGATTGCCCAAGGCCAGATAGACAGAATAGACAGCAGCAGGGAGTGCAGCGTCAAGCACCACCTCAGAATGCGTTAGTAGTCCAGAATCAGGCAAGGCCACTACAGTAACAGGCACCACAACAGCAGTATAGGCCACAACAACAGCAACAGGCTCGTCAACAAGGGCAGAACCAAAATAAGAATCAGCGACCTTAGCAGCAGAACAGGAATGCACAGCAAGGCAGACAACCACAAGAACAAAAAAAGGCCACAACAGAGGGCACAACTCTATGCCGTCAATAGAGCTGATGCAGAGGCGGAAGGCAATGTAGTGGAAGGTACATGTAAGACCCCGACCCCCAATTCCTCTGTTTAGTATTGTTTTAATCGTGATTTAGCTTTTTTAAGCAAGATTTGAGTTGGTTTGACTTTGTTTTTGAGTTTGACTAGATTGTTCCATAGCCTTGGAGATTTTGAAGACCGTTGACCTTGGTTTGACCCGGTCCATATGATATGTATTTTTATGAGAAATTACTTTTGATTTCTAAAAAATTTTGATTTTGGTGTATTTTGACTAATTTTATGAAGTTTAACAACTTTCATGTTTTGACCATTATGATTTGATGATCAGAAAATGCGTTTTTCGAGAAAAAGGGCAAAACTGACTTTTCACACTAAATCTGTTCATGAATTTTGAAAATTTCAGAATTTGGGGAAAATATACTTTTTGGAAAGTAGAAATTTCGCTGATCGTTTTTGTCTTCTTCGTCGTTTTCATTCGGGACCCGCAAACGTTAGTTTCAGCTTTGGAAAGATTGGGGCCCATGGGGCCCAACCCATTTATTCTTTATAAAGCCAATGGGTTTCTCTTCTCTCCCATTCTTCATTTTTCCAGCAACATGGGGGCTGCCTAGGGTTTTCTCTCCCAGCCACTTACTCTCTCATCTTGCAAGTTTGTTTCTTGAGGGCCAAAGGGAGGAATGATCTCCTCATCTTCTTCTCCATCTTCCAAACTTCCCTTAGATGCCATTTTTGAGAGATTTGAGCTAGAGAAGATCCATCTTTCAAGCTCTTCTTCTTTGTTTGAGCTTCAAAAAGGTTAGCAATGGATTTCTTTCTTCAAATCTTGGTTTTCCAAAACATTTAGAATGTTTTTGTTATATATGCAAAGAGTTTTCATGGAGATTTGAAAATGGTTGGTTTCTAGGGCTTCTTTTTGAGCTATTTTGGGGGTTTTGTGATTTTGGAGCTTGGGACTTTAAGAGCACCATCTTGGAGTGATTTACATCTTCTCTTGACCAAGGCAAGTAGATTTCACAATTAATATGATGAGTCATCTCATTTAATTTCATTTCATGGCCTTTTCTTATTATGTTCCAATCCTTTATGATTTATGGATTTACTTTGAATGAATGAACCAATGTTATGTGGATTTCCATTTATGTTATGGTCTTACAATGAATTGGAAGTTTGCTTTCATCTTGGTCATTTAGAAAACTTGATTTCTTTGTGTTAAGAGTTGGTGTTCAAAGAAATGGGGAAAAACTTTGATTTTTTAAAAGTGATTGTTTGGTTAATTGGGTTGCTAATGAATGGTGATTTGATGAGTTTGGAAGGTCAAGGAAGGGCCCAAATGATCTAGGAAATTTGTATGAAAGATTGGGAATGTAAAAGAATCAAGAAAGTTGGAAAAAAGGAGAAAAAATGCTCAACGAGCCGGACTGGACAGAGCCCAGTCCGCTCGAGCAACCCAGTGGGCCGCTCGAGCGGACCAGGTTCTGCCTTGCTCGCTCGAGCGACCCACTGGGTGGCTCGAGCGACCCAGGCTCTGTCTGGGCTTCGCTCGAGTGGGCTTGGGGTCGCTCGAGCGAGCCTAGCCCAGCCTGGGGGCCTGGTTCAGGTTGGATTTTGGGCTTGTTTAAAAATAGTTTCTGGGCCAGTTTTTGGGGTTTCTTTGGGCCTGTTTCTTGGGCCATTCAAGGTTAGTTTTGGGCTATTTTTAAGGCCTGCTTCTTGGGCCATTCAAGGTTAGTTTTGGCCTGTTTTTAAGGTCTGTTTCTTGGGCCATTCAAGGTTAGTTTTGGGCTGTTTTTAAGGTCTGTTTTGTAACACCCCGACCCACCTTAATCTCGTTTTAGAGTTAAATAATTTAGATTAATTGCTTAATGGATATTTTGATTGTGATTGGACTTGATTAGGTAGAATTAGTGCGGTTTGACCATTTACTAGGTAGATTATGACTTTTGGAGTGTTTTGGGTTTTTGTGTGTACTTAGAAATTTTGGATTTTTAATGCATTGCATAGAGCATTTCATGGGCCTTAACTTTCATGCTTTGACCCAATTAATTCGGATCCATTTAGGCCCATTCCCAGCCCATTCACTTAACCCAAGCCCCTTTTTGAGAATTAAGTCCTTTTTGTGGACTTGCATGCAAGTGCTGGGATAAGTTGGGATAAAACCCATTTTTAGCTATTCTCTTCTTCTTCTTCTTCTTCCTTCACTTCCAGCTGAGAGTTTTCTCTACTCTTCTTCTCCATTTCTTCCTTCCTCATCTCAAGCAACCATCCAAAGGATCTTGCATGAGTAGATTGCATCTCCACTTCATCTTCTCCATCTCCTCTGTCAAGGAACTACACTTCCTAAGCTCAAGCACTCATCCATTCTTCATCTTCTTGCTCTTGGTAAGCTCTTTCTTCGCCAAGCATTTCCATTTGATTTCTTTCATCTTCGGAAAGCCACAAATAGTGTGTGCATCATCTCCTTCCTCATTCATTTTCTTCCATTTTGTTTTTCACCATTTTTAGGGCATTTGAGCTTTCATATTTGGGGATTTTTGAGTTTAACAAGGATTAGGTGTGAGAGTTAGCTTTTAAGCACCAAGGCAAGTTAAACTTACATGTTTATATGCATGCTTCCTTGTTTGATTCATGAATGTATGAAATCATGTGTAGAAACCCTTCTTCTTGCTCAAAAAAATGGTTTTCTTGTGGATGATTTCTCTTATTAATGTATATGGGTTTATTGATGGTTTTTGATGAGCATTTTGGAAGCTCAAAGATACCCATTTGTAGTGGGTTAAACCTGGAATGAATGCCTTAAATTGCTTGGAAGGAAACAAAGAAGTTTCAGATTTTCGGACCCATGATTTGACAGTTCGCTCGAGCGAGCGTGAGTGAACGCTCGAGCGAAGGGCTCTCTGGGAGAGTTCGCTCGAGCGAACTCTTGGTCCGGTCGAGCGAACAGCTCTCTAGCTGGGGTCCGCTCGAGCGAACATCTGAACGCTCGAGCGAACCTGATACCTGCAGTATGCAGATTTTCCAATGACCATAACTTTTTAACCGTAAGTCCGTTTTTGGAGATCTACATACCGTTGGAAAGCTCATGATGTGTAGAACCCAAAAAAAGTGATTTTATTTGATTTGAGCCTTGAAAAAGATTATATGTTGCATTCTACATAATTGTGACAAATGGACGTTTCCATGAGCCGGACATTGAACCGTAGCTTGTTCTAGTTGATTGGCCTGATAGATGGACCTGTAGGATGTGCACCCTGAACTTTTATCATAACCACTGTGTTTGTTTAATTGTGGATATGGATTGAGCACCAGTACCCACAAAAGGGGCATTGTGTTCTTCGGATTGTAACCGTGCCAAATGTGTTCTATTAAGGGATTCGACATCTAAATTATGTAACGCCAAGGGGTCCTCGTAGCCCGATAATGTCAAACTCTTAATACTACCCTGAGTTGGACGGTGAAGACCACATGTGTTCCCAAGACCGTAGGCCTGGCTTGAGTTCTGTCTTGATTCTAAATATGATATCTCTGTACATGCATTGCATTCCATTTTCAGTATTCTAGTATGACTTGATCATGCTTCTGTTTGGTTATGTATTTTCTGTTACACATCTGTTATATTACCTTTAATTATGGCCTTGTCGGTACAGTGAGTTCTGATTCTTTGTTATTTATATGTCTTGTCCTGTATATGTCCTGTATCTGATTAACACTGTTCTGCACCTGCTCTGTTGTTTGTATATTGCACTCTATGAGTCGGCACCACTTAGCTTCGACCCTATCTAAGTCGGACCCGGCTAAGTGTGGGTTTAGTAAACTTCTGGCCCTCTGCAGATGGAAATATATTCTGAGGGTTTACCGGCACCCTAGGTCTACGATGGAGAATTCTGGGTACCTCTGTCTCCTAGTAGCACCACCCTGTCCTGTCCTGATATTCTGCTCTCATTTTATTTTCATGTTATATGATTAACCTGAGAGAACATAGCTTATGTGGATGTGCCAACTAGTACTGTTAATATGTTTATCTGTTATCTATGACTCGTATGTCTCATGCTAATTCATGCACTGATATGCCTAGTGATCATTCCTTGATCTCTTATGATTTATACCTGTCTGACTATTCATTTGATACATGTTATATGGACTGTATATGTTTGTCTTGCTTAGCTTAGTCTAATGGTGCTACACTTGGCGTTACAGGTGACTACATCGACGCCAATGCCTCGGAGATCCTTGAGGAAGAGGAACCTTCACTTAACGTAGCAGTGTGGACTCCTGATGATGTCTTTTAGACTTCCGTACGATGAGAAATGGACGTTAAATGACCCACTGACCGTGGCTAGGATTGCCACATCTTTTGTATTAACTTATAAACTTGTTTAGCTTTTGGAATTGTAAACTTTAACTTAACTAACATACTTCTTCTCTCTCTCTATCTCTTGAACTTGAACTTTTAAATCTATGCTCATGGACCCTTATGCTCTCTATCATGATGATGGGGTTATGTTAATTGGATATCTATTTGACAAATTATACAGGCATACCGAAAAATATAAACCTCACACGTGAGATCCTGTGGGTAAATTCCGTACGTGGGGACCTAGAGTCAATGAGTTTGACTCGAATTTCCACGCGGGCGTGTGTTGCGCCTCGAGATGTGTGAAATCTCGGGCTCGGGGCGTGACATGTTTTGTGGGCCGTTCAAGGTTAGTTTTGGGCTGTTTTTAAGACCTGATATTGGGCCATTTTAGGGCCTGATATTGGACTGTTTTAAGACCTATTTTGTGGACCATTCAAGGTTAGTTTTTGGACCGTTTTAAGGACTGTTTGGGCCATGTTTAAAGGGGTGTTTTGGGTTAAATGAGTAGACTATTTTGGGCTCGGTTTAAGCCCAGCTATAGGCCTGTTTTAAAGAGATTTGGGATTACTTGTAATACTTGGGAAATTTGTGAAATGGGAATGGGAACAATGAGAGAATGAGCGTATGTGAGATTACCCGGGAATTGTTCGAGTCTCAATGCGCACTTTATCATTTAAATGTTGTGGATTTTCATTAGCATCAAACATATTCTCTTAATAATCAATGTTTAAAGGTTAAATGTGCATTGAGATGGTTCCTTGGTAAGTCATTAAGTCATTCTACACAATTCCATTCCATTTCAAGTTAGAGAATGTATTTGTATTTGTATTTGTATTCTTTGGTAAACTAATTTGAATAGCATCGGTGATTTGTTATAAAATCATGGGGTTTTCCATATTCGAAAGGATTGATCGTATGATTTTATACAAATCACTTAGATGTGTATTTGGGCGGTTTACCATGGAATTCGTATGTTTTCTCCGAATTGATTTGGAAGGAGATTGGAGTGGTTCGCCACATTCGGGATTTCTTCGATGAGACTATTATTTTGATAAGACTAGTATTTTGAAAATAAAACCTCGAGGCAAGATAGGGCCAGAGCTTTGTAGTGTGAGCCCATGAGCCAAAGGGATTATTATGGTTTGAGTTGTATCGGTTTGGGTTTTGAAAACTAAAGGCACCACTAGGCTTAGGTCACCTTGTCGGGCTGATCACCCGGCTTGGGATCTTTAAATTGTCCGCCAGCTCCAGCTTGGATTCTGTCTGTACCGACCATGGCAATGGTTTCTATCTGCCGGTCCCACGTGTAGTGGCTACAGTTCTGATTTTGATCTGCCGGTCCCATTTGTATGGCTACGGTTCTGATTCTACTTCTGGTCCCATGTGTAGTGGCTACAGTTCTGTCTGCTCTTGTTACTTCGGTAATTGGAGAATATAGTTATGTGTGGTTGCCAATGTTTTATCTGTGTATTACTTTGTTTTATGATTCTTGTTGTTTATACTCTTTATGCTTTGAATTTGTTAACGTTTATGAAATCGATCATTTATCATATTGTCGCTATTATTAAGGATTTGAAATGTATTTCCAACTATTAAATGTTTTATGTAGGCTGTTACCTTTTCAAGATATTTATGCTCAGAGTCTGTCCATTTATTTACTTTCATATTTATGTTCAGTCTTTCGATCATTTTATCATGATTTAATGCTATTATTGTTTAGACTCTTTAATCGGTTTTACAATGATTCCATAAGGTTTTATGAATGTCCTTTTGTTTCATATTACTTGTTTATTTACTTGCCAGACCGTCGTGTCTGACCCTGTTTGTTTGGTGCCAGTGTCCTCTCTTTCTGTTTTTAGGTGTTTGATCGGAGGAGGCGGTGGGACCGCCGGTCTGACGTGAGAGGCTGCCCATTGATATCATCTAGATGTCAAGTTTGGCACCGGAGCTCGTAATATCACTTGGGGTAGTATGTCACTTGGTGGTTTATTTGTATGGCTTTGTTAGCCTTTTTCTTTGGGTTTGTAATTAAGACATTTGTTAATTGTAATTTGAATATGTGGGAAATAAATAGTCTTGTTACTACCAGCTCAGTGTTCTTTGGATTATGATTTGTGCCAGTCTGCTTATGTGATGGCTTTATGATATTGGTTGCGTGCGACACGGAACCCGATGGCCATGGATTCCGAGTCGTAACACCATGTTTAGCTTCCGCAAAAATATACTCTGATCGTGATGGAATTTGATTATCCTCATTCACGCGGATCTTGGAAAATATAACAAAAGTTTCAAATTATCCCAAAATTTCGCACTCCAGGATCGGATCACTGCAGGGCCCGGTTTCGGGGTGTGACAGTACACTTCTCGTCTGTGGTTTTGATGCTAAGGTTTTGTTTGACCCTGGCTCTACTCACTCATTCCTATCTCCAAAATCTGCTAAGTTAATTGATATGCATGCTAGAGAGTTGAGTTTCATTTTGACTGTGGCTACCCCTTTAGGTAACGAAGTTGTTTGTAGAACTTTTTACCCTAGTTATGCAGTCATGATAGGAGAGGTAGTATTACCGGCAGATCTCATTTTATTGGAGATGTAGGATTTTGATGTCATCCTAGGGATGGATTGGTTAGCAGGATACCATGCTACTATGGATTGTTTCCATAAGACCCTAACTTTTAAGTTAGAGGAGACCCAAGCAGGGGTGTTGTTTCAGGGAGAGAGGAGTAGTCCTAGTGCAGGGTTTATCTCAGCGTTGAAGGCTGATAGACTTCCAAGAAGTGGTTGTGAGGCTTATTTGGCATTTATCACGGAGGATAAACGGTCCCAAGGGGTGGAGGAGATCCCAATTATTTGTGAATTTCTGGATGTTTTCCCGGAGGAGATACCAGGATTGCCACCCATTAGAGAGATAGACCCGGGGACCTTACAGAATGGCTCCGGCAGAATTGGGAGAGTTGAAGATACAGTTACAAGAACTTTTGGACAAAGGTTTTGTGAGGCCTAGTGTGTCACCGTGGGGGCAACAGTTTTGTTTGTTAAGAAGAAAGATGGTTCCATGAGAATGTGTATTGACTATAGGAGATTGAACGAAGTGACCATCAAAAACAAGTATCCATTGCCAAGGATAGATGAATTGTTCGATCAGTTGCAAGGAGCTGCTTACTTTTCAAAAATTGAGTTGAGGTCCGGCTACCATCAGTTGAGAGTCAGAGAGTCAGATGTACCAAAAACAGCCTTTCGGACAAGATATGGACACTATGAGTTTCTAGTGATGCCATTTGGTTTGACTAATGCACCGGCAGTTTTCATGGCATTGATGAACAAGATATTTGCAGAGTAT
Source organism: Litsea cubeba (assembly GCA_012931725.1). Classification (NCBI taxonomy): domain Eukaryota; kingdom Viridiplantae; phylum Streptophyta; class Magnoliopsida; order Laurales; family Lauraceae; genus Litsea; species Litsea cubeba. The sequence continues at coordinate 40,654,572 of CM022950.1, forward strand.
TTGGATCAGTTTACAGTGGTGTTTATTGATGATATTTTGGTGTATTCCAAGACTAAAGAAGAGCACGAGGAACATTTGAGGATAGCACTCCAGCTATTGAGGGAAAACCAGTTGTTTGCAAAACTTAGTAAGTGTGAATTTTGGTTGGACCAAGTCACATTTTTGGGTCAGATCATCTCGAAGGAAGGATTATCAGTGGACCCATCCAAGATTGAGGCAGTTGTGAATTAGGATAGACCAAAGAATGCATCAGAGATCAGGAGTTTTCTTGGATTGGCAGGGTATTATCGGAGGTTTGTGCAAGGATTTTCGTCGATTGCGTCACCTTTGACGAAGTTGACTAGGAAAAATGCACCATATGTATGGACAGACAAGTGTGAAGCTAGTTTCTAAGAGCTGAAGAAGAGATTGACTACAGCTCCAGTCCTTACTTTGCCATCAAGGAGCGGCAGTTTCACCATTTTTACTGATGCGTCTAATGTTGGACTCGGATGTGTTCTAATGTAAGATGGGAAGGTAGTTGCATATGGATCCCGACAGTTGAAAGATCATGAGAAGAACTATGCAACACAAGACCTCGAGTTGGCAGATGTGGAGACACTACCTCTATGGAGAAAAGTTTAAGGTTCACTCCGACCACCGTAGTCTACAGTACCTGTTTTCTCAAAAGGAGTTGAACATGAGGCAGAGGAGATGGATGGAATATATCAAGGACTATGATTTTCCAATCAAGTATCACCCGGGGAAAGTGAATGTAGTTGCAGATGCCTTGAGTAGAAAGTCAGTTAGCATGGCAAGTCTTCGTGGGACTTATGTTGTACAACAGTTAGAGGAGTTGGGAGTAGACTTGAAGCCACTAAGGGAGGGTGTCATGTTGGCAAACATGTCAATGTCAGAGCCTTCTTTCATTCAGAAGATCAAGGAGAATCAGTTGCAAGACCCAGAGTTGGCTAAGATTTTCGAGCATATAACAGATCGTCCGGATTTTCGTGTTGTGGATGGAGTTTTATACTACCGAGACCGTTTATGTGTGCCTAACTTGGAGGACTTGAAAAACGATATCATGACCGAGGCTCACAATACCAAGTATTCCATACACCCGGGCAGTACGAAGATGTACCAGAATCTGAAGGGCAGATTTTGTGGAATAACATGAAAAGAGAGATAGCAGCTTTTGTCTCTAGATGTATGACATGTCAGTTGATCAAGGCAGAACATCAGAAGCCTCCAGGGTTACTACGGCCATTAGAGATCCCAGAATGGAAATGGGAGCACATTACCATGGATTTCATCTCGGGATTACCGAAGACTAGTAAGGGCAATGATGCTATTTGGGTCATAGTGGACCGTCTCACCAGGTCAGCTCATTTCCTACCGATGAAGACTGGGAAGAAGATGCATATGTTACCTTTGGCACAGTTGTTTGTCACAGAGATTGTCAGTCGACATGGACAGCCAGTTTCCATCACATCCAACAGAGATAGCAGATTTGTCTCGAGATTTTGGAAGACACTGCATGAGTCTATGGGTACAAAGTTACAGTTCAGCACAGCCTATCACCCACAGACCGATGGTCAGGCAGAGAGGACAATACAGACACTTGAGGACATGCTCCGAGCTTATGTGTTAGATTTTAAGACTCAATGGGATGAAGACTTACCGTTATGTGAGTTCGCTTACAACAATAGTTTCCACTTGAGTATTGGAATGGCGCCTTTTGAGGCTTTGTATAGCAGAAGGTGTAGGACACCTATTTGTTGGGAAGAAGTTGGCACTCACAGTTTCCATGGTCCGACCATTGTTAGTGAGACAAGTGACAAGATCAAATTGATCCAAGAGCGTCTGAAAGTGGCCCAGAGTAGGCAGAAGAGTTATGTAGATTCTCGCAGAAGGGATTTGCAGTTCAAAGAAGGAGATAAGGTTTTATTGAAAGTGTCGCCTACTCGTGGAACTTTGAGGTTTGGACAGAAGGGTAAATTATCTCGGAGGTACATTGGACCGTATGACATTGTGAGTAAGATTGGTGATGTGGCTTACAGATTAGCCTTATCACCTGAACTCTCCGGCGTACACAATGTTTTTCATGTGTCTATGTTGAAGAAGTACGTCCTCGATAGATTACACATACTCCGTTATGAGCCGTTGGAAATCCGAGAAGATGCTACATATGTTGAGAAGCCTAAACAAATTATTGACACCAAGGAGCATGAGTTGAGAACTCGGACTATTCAGTGGGTCAAAGTGCTTTGGGAGAATCATGGACCAGAAGAAGCAACATGGGAACTACGGGATCAAGATCAAAAGAAGTACCCACATCTCCCTACCGGAGGTGAGTTTTAATTTCCATTTGGAGGACCAAATGTCCTAAGGGGTGGAGGATGTAAGACCCAGACCCGAGAGACCTCGATTAGAGTTAATTAAGTTGTGCTTTAGATTTAGGTGTGTTTAGTGATTTGGAATTAATTTGGGATTAGAATAGCTTTTATAATAACTTTGGGGAATTTGGAGAGCCTTTTTACTTATGGGACCCTTTGGGGGTTCTTGTTCGAATTGTGTGAGATTGGGGGTTTATTCATGATTTCCAAAAATTATGTTTTGACCCCATTTGACTTATCTTGTTAATCCCTACAACTTTCATGGTGACATCGTTTCCGTTCGAGAGCCCTAAACCCGACTTTTCGCAATTTGAGGGCAAAATGGTCTTTTTACCCAAAATCTGGACACCAATTTCAATGTCACCAAAACTTGTAAAATATATATCTTTTTTGGAAACTAGAAATTTCGCCGATCAACTTTGTCTTCTTCGTCGAATCCGTTTAAAGCCCCGAAAGCCATGTTTTTAGCCCGAGAAGTCTTTTAAGTTGTGGGCCCCATTCCCCACTTGCTATATAAGGAGAGCTTCTTCTTCATTTTCCCCCTTTCTTGCTAAAACCCTAGAAGGAGAGGAAATCCCAGCCCTAAGGGTTTCTCCCTTGTCTCTCTTGCTTCCTTTCTCATAAATCATCACAAGAGCTCTTCCTAATCAAGAAATGGACTCCATGATCATCTTCCTCACCCCAAGAGCTTTCTATTGGTACCATTTGTGAAGACATGCATCACCATTTGAGCTTCTTTTGAGCTCTCTCTACCTATTTGATACACTTTTAGGTAAGTGATCCTCCCAATCTTCTAGATTCTTACTCTCCTAGCTCTAGGGAGACTTAATCTTGACTATTGCAAGTTTTCCCTTTCTATTGTTTGGTTTTGATGGTTTTAGGGTTTGGATTTGGGGGTTTTTGTGTAGATTTGGTATCTTGCCTTGGAGAGGTGTTGAGGCTTGATTTTCTTAGCATTTGGACCCAAGGCAAGTGGATGAATGGATTGATTTCATGATTTTATGTTTATAAAGATTTGAACTCTTATTCATTGCTTTCACCTAACTTATCTTATGAGTTTTCACGATTTTTGGAAACATGCATAATGATAGGCTATTCTCCATTAAGAGTTCCCTTGTAAAACATGTGTATTATGGTTTTGTTTATAGATCATTTGTGTTCATTTATGGACTTTTATTAATGGAGTTGCCTTGCATTGAATGAGGTGGAAGTGATGGAGAAGTTATGTTTTGTTGGTGTGGTTGTTGAAGGAAGTAAATGATGGATTGAATGGGACTCAAATGAGGTTTTAGAGACCCTCAAATGTATGACTATGGGTGCTCAAAAGAGAGTGAAAGGAAGGAAAGAGGAAGGAACGAACTGTACATAGAGAAATGAGTTCTGGACAGTTCGCTCGAGCGACCTTGACACATCGCTCGAGCGAACCCGTCACAGAACCTCGTTGGCTCGAGCCAACCCTCTGATCGCTTGAGCCAATCTGGTCCGAGCAGGTCCGCTCGAGCGAATCTTGGTCTGCTCGAGCGAACACCAAACAGAGAGCAGTTTGCCCGAGCGAACTTCCCAGTCCGCTCGAGCGAACTGCCTGTCTGGCATGGGTTAATATCTAAGGACTTGAAACATTGTTTTTAGGCTTGGGGAGGTATTGTTTGGAGCCCCAATGCTATGAAAGGACTTATAAGGCGTTGTATGAAGTCTGGAGGAAGGAGAAACCTCATCATGGAGATTTCATGAGGTTTTCTAGATTGGCCAATGTGTATAAGGACCCAGAATGTCCCTAACTCTTAAAGAGTACCAAATTACATCATGACCGACATACGGGACCCTATTCACACTGATTCAATTCTGGGAACCACATTGTCTAGCCCGAAAATATATGAGAAACCATTCGTACTCGATTTTCAATCAAACTCTTATTTTGAATTTGAAACCGATGTGATATGACTAGACTGTCCAGAGAATCTTAAAAGTGATGTGTTAAGCTTTTGCTAACCTATATGTGTCAACCTGATGTGAATATGTATTTGTGTCTATTGGCACCTCGTTCCTTTATTATGCATTTGATTTGATTTCTCGTATTTGACCTATGAGTCGGCACCACTGAGCTTGGACAACCTTGTCGGTTTGATTCCCCGACTTGGAGATCCTTCCCCTCCTGATAGTCAGCTGCAGTCTGGAATCCGCAGAGTTTTTACCCGGTTCCCTGCTGTGGTCCAGCAGAGTATATATGTATATTATAGTATTTTATCGTTGTCCCTCCTCACCTTGTGTGACTGAGGTCAATGATCCTGTAGGGTATGCGCTCTCTTCACTTTAGTGAGAGAGGATGTAGCTTTGTGTGGTTGCCATCTTGACAGTTCCTTATTCTTGGTACCTCTACTGTTTTATATCGTTCATGTCGTTATTTAATAAATGATGCATTATCTTTTATGAAATTCATTATTTATACACAGGTTTTCTAAACTCTTGCAAAGTATCATTGTTTTGTTTATTGCCATATCTTTTCACCCACCTGCCAGACCGTCGTGTCTGATCCATTTATTTTGGTACTCAGGTCCCGAGCTTGTTGCCATCGAGGAGGAGCCTGAGGAGGCGGTTGGTGAACTGCAGCGTGTGATAGAGTGGCAAGCCGACGATGTCATGTAGACATTCGTTCGGGCTTTGAGGACGACACTTTTGGGATATGTCAAACATGTTTTGGGTTTTATTGGTTGTATGGTCTTTGTTGACCATTGTCTTGGGGTAATTAATCAACTGATCTTTTGTATATACAATTAACTTTACTTTTGGGGAAATATGCTTATGATCATTGCTCATTCTGATATCTTGTCATGTCAATTGTAAATCGGTCTTGTTTATGGAATGGAATAGCACCAATATGATTTGCTACACGCTTCCGCATTCTTAAATACGTGTTTGGTATATTTATATGTGAGATGATGTGTAAAGATAATCCTCACCGCGGAACCCTGTGGGGAATCATGTGCACGGATAAATGTTTTCTTAATTCGGTGTGCGGTTTAGCCAAAGAGATGCACGTGGCGCGGCATCACCATGGTTCGGTTCCCAGATCTGGATCCCCTAACCCGGTCCGGGGTCGCGACATGCATGTTGTGTGCAAGTTTCATTAACATTGCTGGAATTTATTTTCCATATTTGTTTAATGATATACATAGTGTTTTGCATGCACTAACCTCTTTGTTTGCAGCCATATATATGCATCCTTGATGGTTCGCATGATTGTTATGTGGATTTGGATGTTTTTTCATTAGTTGGAAAGTGTACGATTGCGCGTTTAGCAATCATAGGAAGTTGTAATTCTTTCTTTACTTTTATTCCAACTAGTCTTGATGTAAGCTTTCTTAAAAGGCATAAGCATCTCCAATGTATTTTGTGGTTTTGTTTTTTTATGGGTTTGCTTGTATAAATTTAATTTGTTGGAACTGAAAGAAACTGCGACTCAGATCTGGACATCACTAGGGGAAGACGTCCGTGGCTGATTTACAAAACAGTTTTTAAAAAATCTGATCTGGGCAGCGCAAATCAGCCATATATATCGCATAAGAACTCCATGGATTCATGACGAACAAGTGTATAATTAAAGGAGATTCAAGAAGACTATTACCTTGATGATGTGTAGACTTCAAATCTCTGAAATAAAAGATCCAAAGGGCTGAACTCAGACTTGCAATTAGCAAACAACTTGCTGGAATTTTCTGCAGTAGAATTGCTTTTGATCACTACACCATAATAATCGATTAGTAACGGGCATACAGCCGTTACAAAAAATATTAGTAACGGTTATTTTGTGTTGACACAATTACGTTACAAATGTAAAGTAACAGAAGTTAGTAACACTTAATCACTGTTAGAAATATTACTAACGGTTATCAAGTGTGACTAAAATTAATTTCAGCAACACATATGCAATCGTTACAATTTATTAGTAACAGTTATTAATTTGTTCATAGTTTGATCCCAACGGATAAAACTGTTGGTAATCCCCACTTTCTGACGCATAATTTATATATAACTATTTGGTCAAACTATTTGTAACGGTTGATATCCGTTACTAAGTACTCTATTTGTAACAGTTTATATCCGTTACTAAGTATTTGTTGTTTTTTTTTTTAAAAAAACAATGGAATTTCCTGATCCATTTCTTACAAGCCACATACAGTACTTTTGACTACATAGATACTCTCTCATTTGCATGTGTACCACAAATCCCACAATGTGAATATAATTATCCCACGCATAGAGTTAGGATGTGCATAAAAATATGGCAATGATGTTATATAAAATCCATGGTAACTCTATCATACAATTAAAAAGTGCACAAAGACACATACCTTAAGTGTTTCTCTAATGAAAACTACGAATGCATCCTTCAGAGGATCAACTTGTAACCATTCGTTTCACTATTTGGAGAAGGAAGCAGCTAAAGATAAATCAAACACTTAAAATATATTGATGGAACCTTTCACTTACAAGGAACCTTTCACCAAAAGATGGAGGCAACCCGTCGTTTCTCTTACATATTCTGCCCCCTCATCATCATCATCAGCACATCACCATTGTTAATTTGCACTGTCTAATGGGCTGTAAGTGACTGTCACCAACGTGAGTAATGCTCAAAACTTGAACCTCCCTCGTGGGAGAATACGCCTCAGCCATCATTCTGCACAATACTTATGATGGCTGTGGTTTTTAACCTCAAGGTGTTTCCTAATAAGGGGAGAGATATATTAACATGAAAGATAGATAAATAACATGAAAGCCAGGAAAAAGAAATGCTTACAATATATCAATATCTTAATAAAGCAAGAGAAAAAACTTGTTAAAGCAGAAACGAAGTTAAGGTGGGGATAGACTCGGTGTAGGTTCAGTCTGGCGTGCCCGAGCATAGCCCATTTTATCCATTGGGTTCAATTTTTAGATCTGAGCCAATCCAACTTATTCGTTGGCTTGAGATTCAGCACAAGACCACACTGTGGCAACCATAAAACAGGCTTGGCCAAGTTCCAACCTGTTTACTCAACAAGAATAGCAGTAATGTCAGAACCCAGTCCTGGTGGTCCTAGTCCTTAAGTCAGGGCCGCCAAAGCCCTCCTAGTTTAAAATGAAAATTCACCATTAAAAAAAAAAAGAACAGTTCAATAAGAATGTCACAAGTTCTGGATTCAACCTTGGAAGCATCAGTTGATTAAACAAATGGAAATTAGCTGATTTTAAATACAAAAGAAAATGCGCACAAATTATTTTAAGAATCAACAAGAAACCTTAAATCCGAGCGCCCCTCAAGAGAGATTTACCTTCACAATAAGTTCAGATATGTAAAGAATATCTCCCCTTACCATCCCCTAATTACAAAAACCTTGATTGAAACTTCCATTACCACATAATAAAGAACTTCTCCAAGTCATGGTCAAACAACTCCGAATTGTCACCACAGGTTCGGTAAAGTGGTAGTCTCAGTCTTCAAATTAATGGTGCGTAAGGATTTTCTCTGCAGACCCCATGCAACCTGAATCATGATCAACAACATACAACACATATATTTAGACCTGCTTTGAGAAACTACATTTTTCTAAATTAGTTGCAGAATGATAAATAAAGTCTCAGCAAATAAGTGTCCATGATGCACCCATGTCAACAAGAAAAACCAAATGAGTAGTTGGTGTAAACTCGGCCAATGAAGCTCAATGAAACTACATTGAGAACACTAAACATGTTCACTAAGTGTAAAATCCATATCTTACAAAATGTTAAAACTGCTAATAACATATCACTATGGACCAAAATTAGTCCTACAACAATCAGACCTATGCATACACTGTCCTACATCAAATATGATTATGTAGACACATATCAAACATGAGTAATAGGTACAAAGACACATTGAGGTGATCTACATGCTTGATGACATCTGTCCATAAACATAAAACTATAAAAAAGAGCAACCTCAACTCCAACCTAGACTTTGGATCATCAGAAAATCTTGGTCGTAAGAGTTTGAACTAAGCATCACAAAATCTTGGTTAAGATCCTCAAACTTTAAAAAATATATATGTAACTGATTACTTTGACCCAAAATGAATTTACAGGACAAACATACTAATCACAAAAGGAATTGTAATAGAAGCATATAAAATATAAAATAAAAAGGAACAAGCATAGAAACGTAGGAACACTAAACATGAGGAACAAGCATGACTCCAGATCCATAAGTAGAGCGGGGAAAGATAAAGCACCAACAGTTCATACAAATCATAAGGAGCATTACATATCATAGGATAGGATAGAAGCACATTCGAGTCGAGCTCTTAGAAAGTGAAAGCAAACAAATCTCTTCAAGTCTGACAAAATATGCAAGTGTAATGTATATAACCATGAAAAAGAAAAAAAATTACCAGACTCTCAAACCCATGTATGGCCTCTGATTCTCAAATGGGGAAAAGAGATGCTCTGCTTCCTAAAATCTGGTGCCTTCATTTAAAACATTGTGGTGACAACTGCGCCTAAAATTGAAATAGAAAATCCAACCAAAAATAGTTAATAATAGAAATAAGTGCAGCTCTTCAAATAGGCTAGTGGAAATGTAGACACAGATAGCCAACCCTCAATAAATGGGATAAGGCTTCAATGATCATGGTGATGATAAATAAATTCAAGTTGGATATAATAATTAATAAGCCTTTGACCTAACTCAAATGAACTCTGATATAATAAGCTTGGCAGCCTATAACTACTAACAACAATTAAAAATAAGGGTCTAAAATTACGAGTTATACAACGTTACTTTCTTCTTTTCAGAATTTTTTTTTATGAACTTCTCTTAGTGTTGAAGGTTGTTGGGCTTTGGGAGTGACTTGGTTCAAGTCGGCTGAGTTAACAGAATTGAGAATGATTGAGACTCACTCCTTGACAGAGTTTGAAATCCTCACCCAAGGTCCATGGGGAGAAGAAACAAATCAGTAGTAACACCCTCCTCGGTTAGGAATTGGGAATCAACATTCCCAAACCCCGAAAAGAAAAAGGGAAAAATGAAAATGTCAATAATCTTACAACATTTTGTTCCAAATGTTATAGAAAATAAATGCAAATCTACATGAGTCTTAAATTGGCAATTAAGCACATTTGATACCACTAAGGGAATCTCCTACAGCACTAGCACCTGGGAAATATGCGAGTATAATCAAAGGCACTCCATAGGAGCCCTCACTTCTGCTTAAACACACAATTCATCTCCACCAACAGTAACTAATTGATTGACCTTCACCAAGCAATCAAATTGGCAAGACACTGACCTCTTTGATGTGATAAATGAACTAATAGTAGGTGGATCTAAGTACTAGACACAACAGATCAGAAGAATGTGCAGAAATCCAAGTTCAAAAGTAAAACAATTACAATTAAGTGGATACTGGTCAAGCAAAAATGCACATGATATACAACGGAGAGAGGGAGAGAAATTTCCATGGGATTTCATTTCTTCGCCATGTGATTGAACTTGACTCCTTATATTTTCATCTCTGTTCTATATAGTTTTCAACAGGATCCGCATAAACAAGTTCATGAATTACATAGCGCCATAAAGAGTTAGTCTATTACAGGGTAATTGAGGAAAATTGGCATGACAAGGAAATGAAATTCCACATAGAAGCTTTCGCACATAGGAGCAATTAAGACAAACTTGAAAATAGCTAGATCTCACACTATATCATCCTCTACAGGCAAGAGGGCATAATCAACCGCAATGTCAACGTTCAAAACAGCTTACCAGAGGCTCTCTTCCTCTTGTCGCGCCAGATCCAGACACCTTCCAGAAAGGAAGAGTCTTAATCCATTTTCCCGGAGACTTCCCCATTACAGGATCTGAAAAATGATGGTATACCCAAATTCAAGCCCAACATGAGCCCAGATTAGTAAAAGTCACAACTACTTACCCACATTGAACCACACCAACTACTGATCTAGCAATTCAATGTAATCTACCAAGTTACAGCCATGAATGAAAATAAACTCCAATGAAAACATGACTGAACCAGAAACCCTAACCCTAATCCCCGTCTGAGATTTCGCTCTGTACACACCCAAAAGGCAACCAAATCTGACAAAAGCGGTCTAAACAAAGAACCAAATAAAGATCAGTACACTCCAAAAAAAAAAAAACAACCGAATCTCACAAAAAAGTATTAACAAAGAACCAGAAAATAAAAACACCTGAATCAAACCTCAAACCCAAAGATCTTAGCAGGATCTTATCAAATGCATTACAGAAGAAACCCTGTAGAGTGAGATTCAGCTCAGTAGCTGAATCAAACTCCAAAAAAATAAAAACCCAATCTCACAAAATCCAAACTATCACAGATTCAGTTATTGAAAGAGCTAAATAAAACCCATGGAAACGGCAGCATGTGATTAGGGCTGGGTTTGGTCGAGAAAGAGGATCTGGGTTTGGGCAACATAGAGACTGGGGTTGGGTGGAAATAGGTGACATGGAAATTAGGTTTGGTTAACCAGGTTTGGGGGAGGAAGGGAGAGAGAGAGAAAGGCGGGCTGGGTCTGATACATGGTGAGAGAAAATGGGGCTGAGTTTCATGTTGGGGCTGGTCTTGGAGAGAGAGAGAGCTCTACTATTGGAAACCTGGGTTTAGGCGAGAGGGAGGAGAAATACCTCATTGAGATGGAGAGAACTTGCCAAGTGCTATGGTCGACTGGCCGGCGGCGGAGAGGAGAAGTTCAATCGAGATGATGTTCTGGCGTTGGGGCTTTCGTTTTCCCCTCTCCTCTATCGATCTCTGTAAAATCTGCTAGAACCAGGGCCTTTTGTTCAAATGGAGAGGACTGTGCAGGGAGGAAGAAGATGGAGATGGAGATGGGGGGTTGCTGGGTGTGGTGATGAGAGGGATCATGAGATGGAGATGATGAGAGGGAGAGGAGGATGACGTCGCCTGGGAGATGGAGGAGATGGCTTGCGTGGGAGAGAGAGATGACGGATGGAGGTGAGATGGGCGCCGATTGAGAATTACATAAATGGCGCTAAAGGGCTTGGGCTATATTGAGAAAACGGCAAAGGAAAAATAGAGGCGCGAATATTTGGCAGAGGGTTTCGGGGGGTCTTTTTTAGTGCGAGAACTCCCGCTTTGTTTTTATTTTTATTTTGTATTGTGATTTTTTTTATTTTGATACCATTGTAACACATTTCTAATCGTCACAAAATATCCAAGAAATGTTACAAAATAATTCAAGTATTTACAAAGATATTTAGTGACGGTTATGAATATTGCTAACGGATAATAAATGTGACAAATTACCTAAAGGAAAGATATCCGTTACTAATAAGAAATCTCAAATGTTACAAAATCACCCAAATGGTGCAGTGGATCTTCTTCTCTATTTGACTTCCAAATCTGATTGGCTAAGATGGTGGGATCTCAATCTAGATTTCTAGATGGGTTTTGAGAACTTTTTTTATCTATGGAAGAACTCAGACTTGAAACTCTCTTCAATGAAGAAGAAAAGAGGGCTGGACGTGTGGGATAGGGATCTCTTGTGTTGGACGTCCAAAGGGGGAAGCCTCCTCCTTTTTATAGAACTTTTGGGATTCCTTTCCTTAATAGTTATCTCTTCTAATTCTCATAGATGTCCTAAAAGGAAAGTATAATCTAAAGATTTATTTCCTTTTAGAAACACTCCAATTAGAAAAGGAAACTAAAGGAACATCCTACAAACTTTAGCAATTAGTAATCCTAGTTGCACAACACTTACTAATTTAAGTTTCTAATTCAAAAAGGAAACTTTACTATAGGAATACTAATCCAAAGAGGAGTCCAACCTTCCAAGTAGAGAGACCTACTCAAAGTTGGGAACCTCACCTATGGAATTCCCATTATGGACGTCCCACATAATAATGCACACCATGGCCCACAAATAATTTATCTAGAATTAAATTCATGTATGCCATCAAAGGCCTATTTGAATTTAAACTCAAAATTATTTTTCCACTAAAATAATTCAACCATATGTCATCTAAACAATTTAGGAAACCATGCCAATCTAGGAAAGTGACTAGAGAAGGGACCAAAAGACGTATTTGCCCTTGGCTCCTAAAATGACCAAAATGTCCATGCTAAACCCATAGCAACATTGAGACCATTTTAACCTTAACTCATTCCACTAAAGAATTATAGTTGAACTCCAGGGACAAATATATAATATAATAAGCTCATCAGAAAATGACAGTTGTCTTCGACCTACTAAGTAAAATGACCTAAATGCTCCTCTATGTAACATCCATAATCAAGTCAGGTTATCCGATGTACTATCAACCTTCTCGATTACATCTAAACCTTAGAACTTCATATCCTTAACTTAATCATCATCCGGATATCATTCTCTTGGTCCAGGGAGCGACCCACAAGTTCAATATCCATATGGAACATCTATATACTAAGATCTTAGATTTTGATGATTGATCAGATATTTCTAAGGGGACGATCATTCCATCATTAGATGGCATAGATTCTTTATTGCATCTGCACGTCCCAACTAATCAAGTCTGAGTACCCAAAACACAGAGCTATTGACCCATGAAAAGAATCTCACCCACAGTGAATTAAAGCACAAGAACTTGACTTTGTCAGTTCATCCACAAATGCTCAAGATTAAGAGCACTGGTCACTCAGTAGTATGAGGTGACTTGATCTCTCTAAGTGATAGTACTATTTTAGAGATCACACCTACAATGGTCCTGTTCAATGCATTGCATATGCACTAATGAGATAAATCCGGGATAGCCCTCCCATGACTTAGGTAAGTCACCCTGAATACAGGAGAGTCTCTCACTATAACTTATACCAAAATGAAGTGCCCAACTCCATCTATCAGTTATGAACAAATATATTGTTTCCAGTGTCCATGAATCAGACCTATCTGTGTGTAGGCACTACACACCTAATTCATTTACTAGAAACAATGGGCCTTACACAACCATACATATATACATGTTTAAAGAGAAAAGAGTCATTCCATTAAATAACCAGTAAATATCCAGTAACAAAGGATGAGAGTGCAGCTAGTAGGCTTTAGGGCATACACCAATCCCAACAAACTCCCACTTGCACTAAAGATCACTGCTTCCTAACCTAACACCCATAGACTCAACATGAGAAGTAAAGACTTTCTCAGTAAGAGTCTTAGTGAATGGGTCAGCTAAGTTATTTGCTGAGGCAATCTGCTCCACCACTATTTCTCCATCCTGAATGAATTCCCGGATCAAGTGGTACTTTCTCTGAATGTGCTTGCCTTTCTTGTGATTCCTGGGCTCTTTGCACTGTGCTACAGCACCGGTGTTATCGCAGTACATGACAATCGGTTTTTGTACTACAGGAACAACTCCCAATTCCAATAAGAATTTTCTGAGCCATACTGCTTCCTTTGCAGCTTCCGATGCCGCCACATACTCTGCTTCCATCGTAGAATCAGCAGTACGGGATTGCTTGACACTCCTCCATGATATAGCCCCTCCTGACAGAGTAAAGACGTATCCTGAAGTAGACTTTCTGGCATCTATATCAGATTGGAAATCAGAATCTGTATACGCCAAAGGCGTTAGATCATCTGCTCAATAGGTTAGCATATAATCTTTCGTTCTCCGAAGATACTTGAATATATGCTTAACAGCTATCCAATGCATGGGTCCAGGGTTTGACTGATATCTGCTAACCATGCCAACAGCAAAGCAAATATCTGGTCTAGTACATAACATGGCATACATGAGGCTTCCAACAGCGGATGCATATGGAACTCTCCTCATGGTCTCTATCTCTTCAGATGTCTTTGGACATTGATCTCGAGACAGTGGTACTCCATGTCTAGAAGGTAGCAAGCCCTTCTTGGAGACATGCATGTTAAACTTGACCAATATCTTCTCAGTATATGAAGATTGGGATAAGGCTAACATCTTATTCTTGCGATCACGCAAAAGCTTGATCCCTAAGATATAGCTGGCCTCACCCAAATCCTTCATCTGAAATTGAGAGGATAACCAGACCTTTGTGGATGACAATAAACCTACATCATTTCCTATGAGTAATATGTCATCTACATACAGAACCAAAAATGCAACTGCTTTTCTACTTCCTTTCTTAAACACACATGGTTCATCAATGTTTTGATCAAAGCCAAAAGATCTGACTGCCTGATTAAACTTTATGTTCCATGCTCTAGATGCTTGCTTAAGTCCATAAATGGACTTCTTAAGTTTACAAACCATGTTATCTTGGCTACTAGCAATGAAGCCCTCTGGTTGCATCATATAGATGCATTCGTCAAGACTTCCATTAAGAAAAGCTTTCTTGACATCCATCTGCCATATCTCGTAGTCATAATGACATGCGATGGCCAAGAGAATCCTTATGGACTTAAGCATAGCCACTGGTGAAAAGGTTTCCTTATAATCAATACCCTCTTTCTGAGTATATCCTTTCGCCACCAGTCTTGCTTTGAAGGTTTCCACCTTCCCATCCACTCCTCTCTTCCTCTTGTAGATCCAGTTGCACCCTATGGGTTTAATCCCTTCATGTGCATCTACAAGTTCCTAGACTTGATTGGAATACAAAGAATCCATTTCAGATTTCATCGCTTGCTGCCACATGTCAGCATCTATATCCATCACTGCTTCATCGTAACTAGCAGGATCCTCAACCAGATCTTCAGAGTCTGTCTTAAAAGACACTCCTAGATATCTTTCTGGCTGTCTAGAAATTCTCCCACTACGACGAGGCTCCAGAGTGTTAAAAGGAATATCCTGTTCATCTACTATCTCAGGATCTGGTACAGATGTTATAGGAGATCCCGAATGAATCTCCTCAAGGGTTTCTTTACAACTATGCTCTTGGTACATCATACAATCATCCTCCAAGTACCTAGTATGAGTGCTGATAAGCACTTTTTGCTCCTTTGGATGATAAAAGATGCCACCTCTCGTTCCCTTAGGATACCTAATGAAGTAGCACATTTCCGATCTGGGTTCCAGCTTGGTAGCTTTATCTTTTGTTGACACAAAAAATGTCACTTTGCCTCTTCAAGATCCAAAGAGCTACATGAAATCGCAACCTGCCATAAATAGGCAATGTTACTTCCAAAAAAATGAAATCTTGTCAGAATCAAACAAAAACTGCAAGATCCTTCAAGACAGCCAAAAGAGGAGTACACAAGAAGTTTCAAGCCATTTCAAAATCATTTGGCCGAACTTCGCTTCTCCGACAGCTGAAAAGGAGCTCCCGGCGGCGAAAGCATCGGAGACACCAAATCTTCGATCAGAGCCGATAGATGGTCTCAAAATACATCCAAAAGGCTTCACGTCAAGTTCCGAGTCAAACCGACAACGTTTGACCCTACATCAACCCTCGAACAGCTAAATCAAGCCTCTCGGCGGCGAGAACTGCCGAGGCCATCACTCATCAGATAGAGCACATGGACGGCTTCAAAATGCTTACAAAGGGCTACACGTCAAATTTCAGGTCATTTCGACAACATTTGACCATAGTTTGACGCTCGGAAGCCAAATCAGGCCTCTCGGCGGCGAAGCTCCCCGGGACCATGGTTTCCAAGACAGAGCCTATGGATCATCTTAAAATGACTCCAACAGGTTCCCTGTCAAATTTCAAGTCAATCGGACATCAATTGACCGCACATTAAACCGCGACATCTTCATCGCGACAAAAGCAAGTCTATTGGTGATAGAACCCCAAATGGCTTCAAAACTCAAAGAAAAGCCTATGTTGGTCTCATTTATTGCTCAGGAGGCTTCACCTAAAATTTCAGGTCATTCCGACATCGTTTGACCCGGTTTCAGCTTCTGACGGAAAATCGACAGCTCCGCGCGACAAAGTCTTCGGCTTTCTTAGAAAATTAGAAACTTTGCAAAATAAAATGCAAGGATTCTCATCGGGTATCAGGCCAATAAATGATGAAAAATTTCAAGGAAAGATACAGAAGCAAAAAAGAATCGAAAAAACAGCAAAAACGGACACAAAACGGGACAAAAGGGGGAAACCCCCTCCCAGGGTCGCAGGCGCCCGAGATCGCCCGGTGGGCCCCGGAAACCCCGTTTTCCACCTTTTTTTGCGATTCGAAGCGTCCGGCCTCTGGTATTTTCCAATATTCATACTTTTGAGACACCAAATCCTCTGACATCTGTCAAAAACACGGGTTAATCATCAAGAGTATCGAAATCAACATTGATCGCCAACTGGTCAACCAAAAAAAGTGTGCTTTCTACCCGACCGATCGAGAAATCGACAGTACAGATGGCACCGATCCGCTGTTGGCAACCAACACCTGAAGTTGCATGGTCATCCGATGTCGATCTACATGAAGATCCATCGATGATCATCGCTAGAAGAATCCCAAAAGATGCGGCACGGCCCGCGACTCTTCAACTGCTCGGTGACCACTTAATGCGATTAATTGACTAGCTTTATTACAGTCATTAATCCATTTCTTTGGACGGCCCAATCAGAAGCAAGCATCCGGGAGTTACAAGTCAAGAGATTCATGGCATTTAACCCATGAAACTCCTCCCATCATGGCGATTAAAGGCGATTAAATGCCCTCAATCTCCTCCGGCCAATCAGAAGCCAAGAAAAAGGAGTTACAAAATAAAGAATTCAATCTTGTAACTCCTCCCTTTATGTAGCTTTATGACAATTAAGGCTCATAAACCCTCCTAAATGGCTACCTAAAAGCCTATAAATAGGAGAGCTCTCCAAGAACAAAGAAAGACAGAAAAAAAAAACCCGGACAAAGCACAGAAATTCAGAGAAGGAAAAGAGAGAAAACTCTGCGGAAGTTCTACACCGACCACCGCTACAAGGTGACAAAAGTCCCTTGGGGGGTACCCCCCCAAGGTCCTTGCCTTCTCCTTTTGCCTCCAAATGGCTTAGACGTGGCTTTTCAGCCCGTCTACTCGGCTTTTTATTGGACATAGGACCTCCTTTTGGTCTTTGTTCTCTAAAAACCTGAGGTTATAGCCAAGCCAAGCGAATCAATAGCATCCTCTGTTCTCATCTGCATGGATGATGGCGAAGTCCACATATGGCTTGCGACCGTCAATCTGAACGGGTCTCCCCTAATCTCCTGAGAAGTTAGATCCTCCTTTTCTTGCTTTTCATTATAGTTTGTATTTTTTTTAAAGAGACAAAAATCACAATCCTTTTCTTTCATTATTGATAAGAATTGTAAATCGGCTATAAACGCCAAAATCGGCTATAAACGCCAAAAATCGGCTATAAACGCCAAAATCGGCTATAAATGCCAAAAAAATCGCCTTTCACGGCAAATCAAGAAAATGTCTCTTTTCTTAAATATATGTGCAATGGAAAACTTGAAAGAAGTTGATTTCCTTTTTACTTGCGAAGGTTGATATCCGGATCACCACTTGCAATTCCAAGTAAAATAGAAAATCTGGCACACCCACACAAAAAAAATGTTGATGCACGCCCTTGCACCCCGGTTACGAAAGGGTCTGACCTAACCGACTCCCACGTCCGCCGACCTCGGTAGAACCAGGTAGGAGCGCGGTCCATCAAGCTGGCACATCCGGTGGGACCCGTTCATTTGAGAACACGATGCTAGAAATGAAATATTTGCATATCATATCTTTTGCTCGATGCTTATATTTCTTTTCTCGATCCCTTGGCTACTTTCTAATTGGTGGCCTATGTTGGATTCCGCATCTAAAAAAATTGAGATGAGATTTTTTGGAAAATTTTAATTCTTTGAATTTATTTCCACTCTTTCTCTTTTTAAAAAAAAAATCAGATTTTTCGGTTTGAATTCAAAATTGAGAAACCTTGATCCTTTCCTATCGTTCATCGCGCTTGCAGAAATGTTAAGCCTGTTCGACTAAGGTTTTGGGCCATCGTTTCTCTTTGATGAGTTCATTAAAAATCTAAAAAAAATTTAAATAACAAAAAAATAAAAAATTAGATTTCTCAGTTTGGATTCAAAATTGAGAAACCTTGATCCTTTCCTATCGTTCATTTTGCTTGCAGAAATGTTGAGCCTGTTCGACTAAGGTTTTGGGCCATCGTTTCTCTTCGATGAGTTCATTAAAGATCTTAAAAAATAATAAAATAAAAAAAAAAAATAAGATTTCTCAGTTTGGATTCAAAATTGAGAAACCTTGATCCTTTCCTATAGTTCATCGTGCTTGCAGAAATGTTGAGCCTGTTCGACTAAGGTTTTGGGCCATCGTTTCTCTTCGATGAGTTCATTAAAAATCTAAAAAAATTTAAATAACAAAAAAAAATAAAAAATTAGATTTCTCAGTTTGAATTCAAAATTGAGAAACCTTGATCCTTTCCTATCGTTCATCGTGCTTGCAGAAATGTTGAGCCTGTTCGACTAAGGTTTTGGGCCATCGTTTCTTTTCGATGAGTTCATTAAAAATAAAAAAATAAAATAAAAATAAATATATATATAAAATAAAAAAAAAGACATAGACCACTAAGGTTAAACCAACTGCGTTCTTTGATCATGGTTGATTCAAGAAAAGCCTCGTCCAGAGTGTGGAGACAGCTTGACTGTTCTAGGCAAGGGTCCTCCAAACGGGTTCATTAAGTAATCCTACCCTTACCTGGGGGCAATTCTATCAATCAAGATTTCATAAGACTAGGTTAGGAGGCCTATGTGTACTCTCTCGTCTTTTAAATAAATTTTTTTCAAAAATAAAATTTTAAAAATAAAAATTTTAAAATTTTAAAATAAAAAATTCAAAAAAAAATTAAAATAAAAAAAAAATAAAAAAAAAAGATTTTTTTTTAAAAAAAAACTTCCGTCATTTTGGGTTTAGATTGGAGAAATCTTGGTCTTCTCCTTTCTGAGCACTGGCGCTTGCAGAAATCGCTGAGCCCGTGTTCAGATTGGAGTGCCTTTTGCTCTCTTTGATGAACTCGATATTGGCCTTTCAAAAAAAAAAAAAACTCGTCATTTTTGGATTCAGATCCGAGAAATTATGGTTCATTTCTTTCTGAGCACTGGCACTCGCGAAAATCGCTGAGCCCGTGTTCAGATCGGAATACCATCTGCTCTCTTTGATGAATCCAATCTTGACCTTTCAAAATAGAGAATCTCATCTCATGGATGCGGTCTCAAAACATTTGTGTCTAGCGGTACTAGTACGCCCTTTCAGGGTCTACTGTAGTGCGACTGGCACATTTGTAACTCCAACTTTATATTCTTCTTACCTCGAGTAAGCTCTACTTCTCGATAAGTCGAATTAAAGTTCACAATTGCTTCTAGTAGTCACTGGAATGCTCATTTTGGGCTTACCATACTTGCAATCAGAATAATTGTACCCTCTATGGCGTTTTGCCTTCTTCATATTGCTTGGGTCATCTTCCTCGAGCAATTTGAAAAGACAAAACCATAGAACTTCCCATTTATGATCATTATATTCTTGTGATTACTAATGGATGTGGTCTTGTTTCAAAAACTTTTCGAAAACTAACAATGACAGCTTCACTAACCATTACCTTCGACGAGGACAAGCACCAACTTATGCTTCAACAGAAGCAAACTACGCGCACCTACAAGCGCCCCATCAGCTGCCGAAGCGTCAACTCCCTCGGCAACTCTCTAAGCTCCGGGTCGACCTCGACTCCCCAAACTATTGTCTTTGGGACGCTGGGACCATTCCCACTTCCTGAGGAACAAACTGCTCCTTCCAAGAAGCAGAAACTCACCTCTCAACGTGTCACTACCGTGACACCAAAGGCGAGCACCAGAAGGCCCGAAGCCCGTGGTAGCCCCATGAAGCCTCGACCATCAAACGACCAGGTTTATCCCAAGACTTGGTCCCCAAGACCTTCACCAAAACAGAGAAGGTCCCAAACATCTACCAAGCCAGCATTCCTGGCCCCTCTCAAGGAAAACCAGTTCTACCCTCTTGCTTACATGAAAGAGGAGAGACTCATCTCCAACCTGACTCCCAAGTCAAACTAGCATGAACCAGCTTGTTCCTACAAGCCCAAAATCAGATCATGCATCGCAAGGCCTCTACAAGCACCTGCTAAGGCCTACAAACCTGCAGTTCGACCCTTCATCTCTACAGGGGCTGAACTCCAAAAATTTAAAGCTTCGCTGCAATAGGTGAAGGACAGGGTTCGCATCCTGTCCTTGCCTAGCTACAAAGAAGACAGGCTCTGCTGCTGCGCCTGAGGGAGCACATCCTTCATTGTCAAAGCCCAGCCAGAGCTGACCGAAGCTCAAGTTGCTCGTCGTATACGCCGCCGCGCATCGTATCGGCAAAATAGACTAGAGAAGCAAAGGACCCAGCCTCCTACACTTCAAGTCTCTCCCAAATGGGTCGAAAAAGAAAGACCCAACCAAGTTGCTGCCGTCCATATGGTTGGAAAAACCAGAAGGCGCCAAAAGTCAGCATCCAAAATCCATGTCCGACGTCCGATGATCCGCAGCGTCTCCAGGACAGGAAGACATTCAGAAGAATCCCCTGCTCCTTCAAGCAAAGGACGGCATAGTGATCCTTCCTCAAGCTCTTCTTTAAAAAGAATGAGCCCCAGCTCAGTCACCAGGACAGTTTCTTCATTCGAATCACGAAGGATGAACGTCTTGGCTACAAATTCTAAGCCACCACCCCGCAATCCACCTCAAGATGATGCGATCACCCACATCCAGCAGTTGGAACAAGGCCAGCAGAGTGATCCTTCCTCAAGCTCTTTTTTAAAAAGAATGAGCCCCAGCTCAGTCACCAGGACAGTTTCTTCGTTCGAATCACGAAGGATGAATGTCTTGGCTACAAATTCTGAGCCACCACCCCGCAATCCACCTCCAGAAGATGCGATCACCCGCATCCAGCAGTTGGAACAGGGCCAGCAGAGGATTGAAACTCTGATGGAAAACCTTCTCCTCGCCTTCCAAAATCAGGCGAACAATGAACCTCCTCCGAATCATCAAGACGATGAGGTAAATGGAGAAGAAAATGAGTCACGCACCCTTACCAAAAAGGACGTAGACAGTATCCTCGCCAAAGCAAAAGAAGAGGATATACTCAAGGAGCATGGGATCAAGCCACCATATCCCTTATGGATGGACTCGGTCCCGTTCCCCACCAAATTCAAGCATCCTACTCTCCAAACATATACAGGAAAAGGATCAGCCAGACAGCACGTCATCCACTTCAAGATCCTGACGGGAGCTATCGCGGATCAAGATGCACTCAAGATCCGCCTCTTTGTAAGTACCCTAAAAGGTACGGCCTTCGATTGGTACTCCACTCTGCCGGAGGACTCGATCCAAAACTGGGCCATACTAGAGACACGCTTCCTGACTCACTTCAAAGGTGAGGATCATCGCGCTACTATGGCTCAGCTGTGCAGCCTAAAACAGGGGGACAATGAGTCAACATATGACTTCATTCACAAGTGGAAAGCAATGGCATACAAATGCTCTGATGTATTACCACAAGCGTCGCTAGTTGACATCTGCCGAAACAACACGAGAGCTAGAATCCGCTCCATGATCATCGGCAACAAATCAAAAAACCTGGGAGAACTCCTAGAAGCTTCCATGGAAGCTGAAACGGTGATTGAAGACCTTAACAGTCAGAAATCATCAAGAAAAAAGCCAACCGCCATTGCAACCTCTAAACCAAAGAAAAAAGAGGTCCTCAATGTGCAGACCAAGTCAGCTCCTCAGCCACCAAAGAAAGCTGAAAACAAAGCTGCTGGTAAGGGACCTGAACTCTCAGATGCCTTCAAAGAATGAGTAGAGAAGAAATACCCGTTTGATGAAGATGTTGATGAAACCTTCGGGGCTCTTGTGGCAAACGGCAAGCTCACCTTGCCTGAACCAAAAAGATCGGGTGATGTTGGCAAAACCAACGTTACTCGGTACTGTCCATACCACCAGATGATCTCGCATCCTCTCAATCAATGCTTTGTTGTGAGAGAGAAAATAAACGAGATGTGGAAAAACGGAGTCATCACCTTTGACAAACACTATGGGTCTGCCTCCGTCAACATGGTGACATGTGGACAAACATCAAAATCACCGAAGAAGAAGATCACTACTTCCTTCAAGGTGATAAACTCAATCCAAGCGTCCGAGGAATTGGTTCCTTACCCGACTCCAGACGGACAACCCATATGGGTACTTCCCGATCTCCTGGAAGATGAAAATTGGGAGGTCGTGAAAACAAAGCCTACAGCTCAGCAGCGAAGGTAGGCTAGGAAACATCTCCTCAAGCTCAAACGGCAAGAGAAGACCCAGCCAAAACAAGAAGTCAAACAAAAGGCAGAGGCTTCCTCTACCCCTTCACTGGAGGCAACAAAAACATCCCATCCAGAGACTTCAAAGGGGGTAAGAAAATTCACTCTCAGTGATTTCATGCCACCTCAATTCAAAGAAGCCACGCAGGAGGCATCATACTCTTGCAATTCAGTAGTTGGATTCTCCATTGATGGATAGGAGTCCAGCGACACCGATGATGGATTCGAATCCAACTACACAGACGAGTGGGAGGAGTCCCTTGAAACAGGAGAATACCTCTTTGATGAAGAATGGGTTCCTGAGACTCATCTTATGCCAGTAATTTGGTATAACCCTCTACAGCCACGAGGATCCTGGTCTGATGATGAAGAAGACGAAGAGGCTGTACAAGAAAATGCTGCTGACCCAGCACCTCTCATTGATCCAGTGGAAATCAACCATGTTGAGCCACAAAGAGTTGATGAAGAAGAAGATTTGGCTCCCATGCCTGATCTTGAAGAATATGCAAGGATCTTGCAGCGTCTCGCTCTAGAACAAGAGCAAGACCGCGTCAACGAGCCTCCTTGCAATCCAGAGCCTGAAGTCCCTGAAGACCATCAGGTACATCCTCCCTTAACTCCTGAAAATGGAGAAAATTGCTGGATAGATGATCCTCTTACATCCGAGGATGAGTCTGACTCCGATCAGGCAACGTCTCCCGTTAGAGCTTCCTGTAATGTAATAATTCGGGATTATAGCTCTTCCGAAGCATCGTCTGATGAGAGCACTTACACTCCGGTGACGCCTAGCAATGTATCTTCTGGAGCCACCTCGTCTCACGTGACTTTCACTGAGATGACACCCTCTCAGGTTTCTTCTCCTGAGACTGTGACTTCAAAGTTCACACCCTTCCTGACTGAAGAATTCCCAGCTATTGATGCTTGGGACGATGAATTAGTCAACGAAGAAGAAAGGTTGCTGGATGCTGTTCAGGACTTGTTCCCGGAAAATGCTCCATGCAACACAATCACTGAGGATGGCAACTCTGCTGCTTATACATCCTCAGCAAATGAAAAACGACAGCCTCTTGATCCTAAAGACAATCTTCCAAATGAAGACCCGTCTCAAGAAGCTCTCGAAGTTGATAGAGGCACCCGCTCTGGCCGGGACTACCACAAAAATTACAACCAATCTTCCTTTACATTTGTAAATCCTTCGGGAAAAGATGTTGTAAGCGCCCCTAGTGGCAACAATGATGAACATGCAGGCCCTAAGGAGGCTTTCAAGTATGACTTGATTGAACACTTCAAGCACATACCTGCACGTCTTCACATCCTAGATTTGTTGCGAATGTCTCCGCACACTCGTGATAATCTCATCTCAGAATAACAAAAGCTGAATGAGGATGTCAACAAACATGCCCCGCAAGTCCTCCAAATTGAAATGGATTACCGGGTCAAAAACTCAGAAGCCTCCTCAAAGGGAGAAAAGAAAAAAACCGAGGGATCATGCATTGAATGCCTCTCGGTTAAAAAAGCAGCCAGTGCAACCATCGCCTTCACAAAGGACGACCTCCTACTTGGAGAAACCAGGCACAACCGACCCCTGTACTTCACAGGGTACATCAAGGAAATGCCTATGCACAGAGTTCAGATCGACCCAGGTTCTGCACTCAACCTCATCTCCACATCGGCTCTCGAAGAGTTGGGCATCCCACCCAGCAAACTGAGCCACACATCTGTATCTATCTTTGGATATGATGGGAGTACTCAAAGGCCTATCGGCAAAATCAGGTTCAAGTTGCAGATAGGTGATCTTATTTCTGAGGTCACTGTGTATGCAATAAAAACCCCTTCATGCTACAACATCCTTCTCGGATGCCCTTGGATCCACGAGAATGGTGTTGTCCCTTCAACTCTACATCAATGCATCAAGTTTGTTGGCGACGACGGCATGATGCATCGAGTCTTTGCGGACAGAAAACCCTTCAAAGGTAAAGAAGTCCACTTCGCAGACTCACAGATGTATGAAGGAGAAAAAGAAGAAGAGGAGAAGCACACAGCATCCTTTGCCGAAAATCTCCAGAAAGATAAAGGCAAAGCTCCTCAACAATCACCGAAAGAAAACAAACCATCCGGTAAATCTGAAGAGAGTATTCAAACTCCCTTCATCATCTCCCTCAAACCTTCAAAGCCTTTGGTCATCACAACTAAAGTGAAGAAGGCAAAGCAAAAGCCTGGGGGCAAATTTGTTGTCTCTTTCGTGTCTATCATGCAAGACACGGACTCGGATTCAGAGCCGGAATACGACACATCGTTAAGCCAAGCTGACACTCAGCAAGTTCAGCCTGCTCTCACTCCAATGGAGATAACTTCTGACATATAAGATCCTACGTCAGCTTCCTTCGTTGTTCCAGCAACTTCAGCAAAGGAAAAGCCGATCTTCTTCCATAGATCGGATGCTTCTTCATCAAACTCCATGCTTGAACCTTTCCAAGATGAAGGTATGCCTCAACTATCCTTATATAGTTCTGTGGCACAAACTATTATGAAGAAAATGGGCTATGACGCTCAAAACCCAGTCGGTTTAGGAGAAGGACGCGGTATTCTCACGCCATTGGGGCCCGTCTTGACCAAAAGCCAGCTGGAAGATTGGAGACTCTACGGCTATGTAGAAAAGTCTTCACACGGGTTAGGGTATGATCCTGACACTCCCTTGAGACAGTTGACACAAAGGCTTAAAAGTTAATATACTGACCAAGCCTCAACATCTCAAGTCCATGAAGACATCGATCTCCCTGGATATCTCTTTGATGAGTCACCTGACAAAGATCCAGGAAGCTCATCCAATTGGCACGATTTCTCCGAAAATGAAGAGGAGTTGTCCGATGGAACAGACATGTGGTCTTCTGACCTAGAAGAACCCTCATCTCCAAAAGAAGTAGCCTACTTCGACCCGGTTTCAACAGGCGATTGGGATCATCTCATAGCAAGCCTTGGGAAAATTACCGATCAAGAAGACCCGTGGAAAGGAACAAAACCTTGGTCTGGAAATGCCTTTGAAAACCCAGAAGGTTTCGTTGAGCTGGAAGCCTCCGAAAATATTATGGAGGAACCACCTTCGAACCTTCCAACAGAAGATCCTGTTCAAAAGATAGAGTTGGGAACACCAGATAACCCACGTCCTGTATTCATAAGCAAGAATATAAAGGAGAATGAGTTACCCGAGTATATCGCCTTTCTTTGTGAGTTCGTTGATTGCTTTGCATGGTCTTACGCTGAAATGCCTGGCTTAGACCCCAAAATAGCGGTCCACAAACTCAATCTTCAAGAAGACATCAAGCATGTCAAGCAAGGTCAAAGAAGATTCCGTCCAGATGTGATGGATAAAATTGAACAAGAAGTTCAAAAACTCAAAAGCGTCGGCTTCATCCGTGAGGACCAACATCCTGAATGGTTGGCCAACATTGTCCCTGTGACAAAGAAAAACGGGCAGATCAGGGACTGTATTGACTATAAAGACCTGAATGGCGCATGCCCAAAAGATGAATTTCCACTCCCCATGCCAGAGGTAATGATTGATAATACCTGTGGATTCGAGTGAATGACATTCATGGATGGTTTCTCTGGTTACAATCGGATAAAGATACATCCTGAAGATGAAAAACATACATCTTTTCGGACCCCATTTGGCATGTATTGTTACACTGTCATGCCATTTGGTCTGAAAAATGCTGGTGCCACATATGAGAGGGCTATGATGAAAATATTCCAAGATATGCAGTACAAGACGGTTGAATGTTACGTTGATGACCTCGCCGTCAAAAGCAAAAGAAAAGAAGATCATCTCGAAGACCTTCGAGAAGTCTTCCTCCGGCTTCGCAAACACAAACTGCGAATGAATCCTTTGAAATGCTTCTTCGGCGTCTCGTCGGGTAAGTTCCTCGGATTCTTAGATCGGAAAGCTGGAATACATAACATGGCTAATTTGTAACATGACAGATTTTTAAAAATCTGATTTGGGCAGCATAAATCAGCCATAGTGATCACAAAAGAACTCCATGAATTCATGACCAACAAGTGTATAATTTAAGGAGAATCAAGAAGACTATTACCTTGAAGATTTGTAGACTTCAAATCTCTGAAATAATAGATCCAAAGGGCCGAACTCAGACTTGCAATTAGCAAACAAATTGCTGGAATTTTTTACAGTAGTATTGCCTTTGATCTTCTTCTCTATCTCACTTCCAAATCTGATTGGCTAAGATGATGGGATCTTAATCTAGGTTTCTAGATGAGTTGAGAACTATTTCTAAGGAAAAAACTCAGACCTTAAACTTTCTTCAATGAAGAAGAAAGAACCAAAGGCTGGACGTGTGGGACACTTTGTAACAAAGGGGATGGACGTCCAAAGGGGGGGGGGGGCTTCCTCTTTTCTAGAAAACTTTTGGAATGCTTTCCTAAAAAGTTATCTCTTCTAATTCTCATAGATGTCCTAAAAGGAAAGTATAATCTAAAGATTTATTTCCTTTTAGAAACACTCCAATTAGAAAAGAAAACTAAAGGAACTTCCCACAAACTTTGGCAATTAGTAATCCTAGTTGTACAACACTTACTAATTTAAGTTTCTAATTCAAAAAGGAAACTTTCTTATGGGAATACTAATCCAAAGAGGAGTCCAACCTTCCAAGTAGAGAGACCGACTCAAAATTGGAAACCTTACCCATGGAAATCCCATTATGGACGTCCCACATACTAATGCACACTATGGCCCACAAATAATTTATCTAGAATTAAATTCATGTATGCCATCAAAGGCCTATTTGAATTTAAACTCGAAATTATTTTTCCACTAAAATAATTCATCCAAATGTCATCTAAACAACTTAGGAAACCATGCCAATCTTGGAAAGTGACTAGGGAAGGGACCAAAAGACATATTTGCCATTGGCTCCCAAAATGATCAAAATGTCCATGCTAAACCCATAGCAACATAAAGACCATTTTAACCTTAACTCATTCCACTAAAGAGTTATGGTTGAACTCCAGGGACAAATATATAATATAGTAAGCTCGTCAAGAAATGACAGTTGTCTTCGACCTACTAAGTATAATGACCTGAATGCCCCTCTATGTAACATCCATAATCGAGTCAGGTTATCACATGTACTATCAACCTTCTCGATTACATCTAAACCTTAGAACTTCATATCCTTAACATAATCATCATCCGTATATCATTCTCTTGATCCAGGGAGCGACCCACAAGTTCAATATGTCACGCCCCCGGACCAAGGTCCCGTTAAACGAGGCCTTAATCCAGGGTCGTGGCGCGACGGGCCAGAAAGATTCTGCCCGCACACGCTAGTTTCCCATAGGTTTCCGCGGTAAGGATTCCCGAAATCTGATCCAACAGTGATTAATAAGAATTACTTTCATACAAATAACTTACGCGGAAGCATTGTAGCAAACATAAAAGTCTCTCACATATGGGTATAAAATGAGAACGCACGAGGCTAGCATCAAAAAGAGAAACATTCTATAGATGGGCCCCAAAGTTGGTTTAAAGTTAATACAAAAGTAAAGTTAGCCATTAAGTACAATTTTTCCCCAAAAAGAAAAAGCCAACAATGGCCACAACAGAATCCCAAAATGTATAGTATCTATTCCCCAAAATGTGATCGCAGCTCCAAAAACAACCCGACGTCTAAACGACATCATCGGGCTGCCACTCGCCCTCCACAAGGACTATGGGTTCCACCTCGAAGTGCGCCTCAACCGCGAGGGGCTCGACATCTGGCACCAAGCAAACAGAGTCAGACACGACGGTCTGGCAAGCAAATGTAACAATAATAGGATGATAGGAAAGCAAAGCATTCAATAAATGAGAGCCACGATCAAATCATGAATAATAAAAAAAAAATGACGAACTAAAGATAGAGATAAACATCTTAATGGTTTACAAATCCAATGTTATGATAAGGGAAATAAACAAATACCATAAGATGAACATTAAATGTATAAAAATATTGGCAGACCACGTAAAGCTAAATTCTCCTGTTACTGAAGTAATTGGAGCAGACAAAACCGTAGCCACTGCTCGTGGGACCGGAACGAACATAGTCGTTATCAGACAGAACCGACCGTAGCCACTACATGTGGGACCGGATATAACCGTTGCCATGGTCGGTACAGACAGAATCCAAACTGCAGTTGGTGAACAGATTAAAGATTCCAAGCCGGATGATCAGTCCGACAAGGTAACCTAAGCTTAGTGGTGCCATTAGAATAAAAGTTCGAAACCTCGAAGTAATACAAATCCGTTTATAAGATACATTTCCAAAATCGATAAGAAAACTACTCCGAACAAATGCATATTGACGAATCCGAGCAAAATAGGTGAGTAGCCTTATCAATATCTAAAGATGTGGTAAACCACTTCAAAACATTCAAAAGGATTGGAGAAAGAACCTGAACAAAAGTCTTTTTACATGGAATGAATGTATGATGATTCGATCGTCTAATGCGGGTCGTCTCGATGTACATTTGACCCCTTTATTGTCATTAATAGAAAGAAATTTGGTGCCACCGAAGATCCTTGACAATCACAAGGGATGAAGTGTACATTTAAACTTGGAAAGTTCCCAAATGATTTTTTATCATAATTCAAACCACTTTACATAATATTTCAAGGATTGTAAATGGGCTTCACATATAGAAAAGGGTTGGGCTGAATTGAACTTGGATACGGGCTTGAAGTGGATCTGAAAGTATACCCAAGGAATCCCCATTAGAAATGATTTAAACCGTTTTAAAATCAGGCCCACAGCTGGCCCTAACCCAAGCCCAAAACAGTCCACCCATTTAGCCCAAAACAGCCCTTAAATGGGTCAAGAAACAGGTCTCAACATAGCCCAATATCAGGCCCTGCAATAGCCCAATCTTAGGTCTTGAACTGGCCCAAAGATTGACCTTGAAACAGGCCCAAGGAAGCCTCGAAAACAGGCCCAAAATAGTCCTCAATAGGGCCCAAAATAGGTTTAAAAACGGACCCTAAACCAGGCCTGAACGAGGCCCCCAGGCTGGGCTGGGCTCGCTCGAGCGACCCAAGGTCCGCTCGAGTGAAGCCCAGACAGAGCCTGGGTCGCTCGAGCGAGGGCCAAGTAGAGCCTGGTCCGCTCGAGCGGCCCACTAGGTCACTCGAGCGGACTGGGCTCTGTCCAGTCTGGCTCGTGGGCTCCTTTCTCTTCCTTTTTTCCATTTTTCTTGATCCTTTTTCATCCTTTTTCTTTCATACAAATTTCCAAGAACATAGGGACCCTTCCTTGACCTCCCAAACTCATCAAATCACCATTCATGATCCTTCCAATTGATCAAACACAACACTTTTAAAATCAAAGTTTTTCTCCCTTTCTTTGAACAGAATACTTAACACAAGGAAAGCTAATTTTCAAAGTGACCAAAGTGAAGACAAACTTCCCATACATTGTAAAACAATAGCATAAGTGGAAATCAACATAATATTACTTCACTCATCCAAAGTAGATCCATAAATAAAAAAGGATTAGAACATAAGAAGAAAAGCCATGAAATGGAACCAAATAAGAGAAATCATCATATTAATTGTGAAATCTACTTGCCTCAAGTCTAAATGAGAGAAATAATACTCCTTAAACCAAGCTCTAGGGTCTCAAGCTTCCAATCTACAAAAACCCCAAATTTTTCCAAAGAGAACCCTAAAAAGTCAATATTTGCAAATCTCCAAGGAAAGCTCTTGCATGTGGGATTAAAACACTCTAAATGAAGAGGAAAACAAGGATCTCAAGTTTGGAAAGCCATTGCTAACCTTGAGAAGCTCAAACGAAGAAGAGAAGCTTGAATGAGAGCCTTGCCCTAGCTCAAAACCTTTGAAAAAGACATCTTTCGGAAGCTTGAATGAAGAGGAAGAACTTTAGGAGATCAATCCTACAAGAGATTGGTGTTTCAGATGAGAGAGAAAGTGTGGGAAGAGAGGGAAAGAGCCCTAGCTCAAAACCTTGTAGGAAAAAGAAATGAAGGAGAAGAAGAGAGTTCCCCTTCTTATAAGATGGGTTTTGTGGGCCCCGATCTTCACAAGACTAAAAATGACATTTACGGGCCCCGAATGAAAACGACGAAGAAGACAAAAACGATCAGCGAAATTTCTGCTTTCCAAAAAGTATATTTTTGTCAATTTCTGAAATTTTCGACATTTGGGTATAGATTTTGTGTGAAAGGTCAGTTTTGTCCTTTTCCTCGAAAAACGCGATTTCTGATCATTAGATCAAGATGGTCAAAACATGAAAGTTGATAATCTAAATGAAATGAATCAAAATGCACAAACTTGGGATTTTACAGACATCAGAGTTAAATTCCAAAGATTCACACACAATCCACGGGCGCCCCGGCCCGCGTCAAACCTAAGTCAACGACTCTCAAAAGTTCCCAAAGCTAATCAAACATTCTAATCTAGCTTAAGAAAATAAGCTAATCGTCCGCTAACCCTACTTATCAACTAATCACAGTTAAATATAATTAAATATTCCAAACCTGGGTCGGGGTCTGACACAATATCCATATGGAACATCCATATACTAAGATCTTAGATTTTGATGATTAATCGGATAATTCTAAGGGGATGATCATTCCATCATTAGATGGCATAGATTCTTTATTGCATCTGCACGTCCAAACTGATCAAGTCCGAGTACCCAAAACACAGAGCTGTTAACCCATTGAAAGAATCTCACCCATAGTGAAGTAAAGCACAAGAACTTGACTTTGTCAGTTCATCCACAAATGCTCAAGATTAAGAGCACTGGTCACTCAGTACCAGATTGGTAGCTTTCTCATTTAGTACAAGGTTGAACAATCCCAAATGTGGATATGTCTTAAACTAGGTTTTCGACTTGTCCACATTTCTTGCGGTGTCCTAGGTACTGATTTAGAAGGTACCAGATTTAAAATATATGCTGCTGCTTCTAGGGCATATCCCCAAAAAGATACAGGTAGGGTTGCATGACTCATCATGGACCTTACCATATCAAGAAGGGTACGGTTTCTTCTCTCTGCTACACCATTTTGCTGGGGTGTACCCGGTGCAGACAACTGAGACATAATCCCATGTTGTGTGAGGTACTCTTTGAACTCACCCAGGAGGTACTCGCCACCTCGATCAGATTGAAGGGCTTTGATATGTTTCCCTAGTTGTAACTCCGCCTCAGCCTTGAATTGCTTGAATTTATCAAACGCCTCAGACTTGCATCGCATTAAGTACACATATCCATACCTAGAGTAATCATCAGTGAAGGTGATGTAATACTCATATCCTCCTCGAGCCGGTTTGTTCATAGGACCACACATATTAGTGTGAATCAATTCTAACAGCTCCTTTGACCTTAGTCCCTTTCCAGAGAATGACCGTTTGGTAATCTTTCCCTTGAGACAAGATTCGCATTGAGGAAAAGGTTCGAAATCTAATGAGCTTAAAGGCCCATCTTCTACCAACCTCTGAATCCGTTTTAGGTTAATATGACCCAAACGTAAGTGCCAAAGATATGTGTCATTGATTGTAGATACCTTCCTTTTAAGGGAAGTTGAGTTTTCTTGTTGTACATTATGTAGTGTGGGAGCAATAGGATATATATAAAATAAGCTGTCATGTATTCTACCGGAACATATAATATTTCCATCTCTACTGATATCAACACCAGAATGGAAAGAAACTGAATAATTAAATTCAATTAATTTGGAAACTGAAATTAAATTCTTCCTCATGTCCGGAACATAGAAAACATTATTTAAAACTAATATCCTATCACATGGAAAATGTAAGGTAACAACTCCTACTGCAACTGCCCAAACTTTAGCTCCAGTTCCAACTCTAAAGGCAAACTCTCCTTTCTCAATCCTCTGCATTATCTGAAACCCCTGCAATGAATTGCAGATATGATTAGTGGCTCCTGAGTCTACTATGCATGAGTCAGTAGAATCAACCACTAAACAAGTTTCAATGTAGTATGAAAAAGATGTACCTTTCTTAACTGAGGCTAGCAACTTGGGACAATCTTTCTTCCAATGACCTTTGAGGCCACACTTGAAGCATTTCCCTTTGGGCTTTCCATATGTACCCTTATCCTTCTTTTTGCCAGTATTGAAGCAAGCATGTAGCATTTAGCCATGCTATTCGCTTTATTCCATTTCTTCTCAGCCTCTAACTGGTTATCAGTAGAATTAGCATCAATATCAGGACAGGTTTCCAACAAGACATACTTGTACTCCTCAGCAGTGAGTACTATGTCAAGATTTCTCTTCCAATCTACGTAGTTAGGTCCAGTTAGTTTGTTCTCACGAAGAATGCACATCAGCGGACTAAAAGAGTCTTTACCCATTTCTCTCTGGATATGAAACGGTTTATAATTAGACAAGCAGTATATGTAATATGCATATGGTGCTTGTTATAAAAGGAAAAACAAAGCACAAAACTTTTTACATTATTTAACCCCATTCATAAGGTATCAGTGTTTCAACCTCCTCATAGACCCTCCATCGAAGGGATGGCCGAGCCTGCAGTCATGTTGAATTAAGGCATGCTTATTTGGATTATCACTATCTGGATACACATATCCAATGGTAGTCCAATCACTGATTGGTTTGGCCTCATATGACAAATAACTCTTAACTCCCAGGAAGAGGTCATTACCGTCTTATGTCAAGTGTTTTACCATCTCTTATGAAATTTCCCAGAATGTCTATGACTTAAGTCCTCTGAAGGGAAGTGACTTTTATCCATTCTAGAAGTGAACTTTAGTAAAGTGCACCACCAAAGGGATGGCCGCTCCCACCAACACTTCATTGACATTCTATAGAAGTGATCTTTAGTAAAGAACTCCATCGAAGGGATGGCCGCTCCTACTGACACCTCATTACGAATATTCACATTAGTTCACCCATTAACTCATCAAAGCGGTCTTTAGTAAAGAACTCCACCGAAGGGAAGGCCGCTCCTACTAACACCTTAATGAGATAACATGAACCGAAAATGGAAGGCCGTGGGGTCTTTCCAAAACCCCTCTCCCACTTGATTATTTATCACTAGGGTTTATACTTTTTAACCTTTACATTGTTTACTCAAAGGCTCTTTTAAATCTAGCAAACTTAGTTAATTAAATTTATGACTCAATGACTTGAGTCATCTTAAAAATAAATAACCTTTGCTTTAAAACATTTGAGCAAATCCCTTTAAAGAGTCAAAGACCTAACTTGGGTTATGGAAACTCATATATATATAGCATCTAATTAGATTTTGGTTTAGCCTCTTTTGGAAACCAAGGGTACCAAGATAAACTAAACCCTATCCAATTTTAAACCTTAGACAAAATAGAAGGTGCTGGTCTAAGTTCTGTTTAAAACAATTTGCCAAACTTAAAACAATCTAATATAAAAAGATGCCAATTTTAGAACCTAATGGTGGCGATGTTTCTAGGTGACAATTATAGTAATTATATAAAGCATTCATCCATGCATTCCATATATAAGAGCAAATAAAAGTATGAAATCCTTGATGGCTCCCTGCTCTTCGGACTTCTAATCCTTATCGAACTAGGACATCAAAAATAGATCTCATCTTGCACCAAGAAGTCTTGTCTCCTCCACCACTATTGAATCCGGTTACTTAATTGTAACCTTGCTTGAAACTTTCTTCGTTTTGCTTGTTCCAATAAATTAAATTTATACAAGCAAACCCATAAAAAACAAAGACCCAAATTACATTGGAGATACCTATGCTTTTTAAGAAAGCTTACATCAAGACTAGTTGGAATAAAAGTAAAGAAAGAATTACAACTTCCTATGATTGCTAAACGCGCAATCGTACACTTTCCAACTAATGAAAAAACATCCAAATCCACATAACAATCATGCGAACCATCAAGGATGCAATATATGGCTGCAAACAAAGAGGTTAGTGCATGCAAAACACTATGTGCATCATTAAACAAATCTGGAAAATAAATCCCAGCAATGTTAATGAAACTTGCACACAACATGCATCACAACATAACTTTAGTAGGGTGCCACCATGCCCATAATCAATCTAGGATTAATTATACACAACATGGGATCATGATTTCACATGGAGTGGCTTTGATACCACTGAAAGAAACTGCGATTCAGATCTGAGCATCATTAGGGGAAGACGTTCATGGCTAATTTGTAACATGACAGATTTTTAAGAATCTGATTTGGGCAGCATAAATCAGCCATAGTGATCGCAAAAGAACTCCACGAATTCATGACCAACAAGTGTATAATTTAAGGAGAATCAAGAAGACTATTACCTTCAAGATTTATAGACTTCAAATCTCTGAAATAATAGATCCAAAGGGCCGAACTCAGACTGGCAATTAGCAAATAAATTGCTGGAATTTTCTGCAACAGTATTGCCTTTGATCTTCTTCTCTATCTCACTTCCAAATCTGATTGGCTAAGATGGTGGAATCTTAATCTAGGTTTCTAGATGAGTTGAGAACTATTTTCTAAGGAAAAAACTCAGACCTTAAACTTTCTTCAATGAAGAAGAAAGAACCAAAGGCTGGATGTGTGGGACAATTTGTAGCAAAGGGGATGGACGTCCAAAGGGGGAGGCTTCCTCTTTTATAGAAAACTTTTGGAATGCTTTCCTAAAAAGTTATCTCTTCTAATTCTCATAGATGTCGTAAAAGGAAAGTATAATCTAAAGATTTATTTTCTTTTAGAAACACTCCAATTAGAAAAGGAAACTAAAGGAACTTCCCACAAACTTTGGCAATTAGTAATCCTAGTTGTACAACACTTACTAATTTAAGTTTCTAATTCAAAAAAGAAACTTTCTTATGGGAATACTAATCCAAAGAGGAGTCCAACCTTCCAAGTAGAGAGACCTACTCAAAATTGGAAACCTTACCCATGGAAATCCCATTATGGACGTCCCACATACTAATGCACACTATGGCCCACAAATAATTTATCTAGAATTAAATTCATGTATGCCATCAAAGGCCTATTTGAATTTAAACTCAAAATTATTTTTCCACTAAAATAATTCATCCAAATGTCATCTAAACAACTTAGGAAACCATGCCAATCTTGGAAAGTGACTAGGGAAGGGACCAAAAGACATATTTGCCATTGGCTCCCAAAATGATCAAAATGTCCATGCTAAACCGATAGCAACATAAAGATCATTTTAACCTTAACTCATTCCACTAAAGAGTTATGGTTGAACTCCAGGGACAAATATATATTATAGTAAGCTCGTCAAAAAATGACAGTTGTCTTCGACCTACTAAGTATAATGACCTGAATGCCCCTCTATGTAACATCCATAATTGAGTCAGGTTATCACATGTACTATCAACCTTCTCGATTACATCTTAACCTTAGAACTTCATATCCTTAACATAATCATCATCCGGATATCATTCTCTTGATCCAGGGAGCAACCCACAAGTTCAATATCCATATGGAACATCCATATACTAAGACCTTAGATTTTGATGATTAATCGGATAATTATAAGGGGACGATCATTCCATCATTAGATGGCATAGATTCTTTATTGCATCTGCATGTCCCAACTGATCAAGTCCGAGTACCCAAAACACAGAGCTGTTGACCCATGAAAAGAATCTCACCCATAGTGAATTAAAGCACAAGAACTTGACTTCATCAGTTCATCCACAAATGCTCAAGAGTAAGAGCACTGGTCACTCAGTAGCATGAGGTGACTTGATCTCTCTCAGTGATAGTACTATTTTAGAGATCATACCTACAATGGTCCTGTTCAATGCATTGCATATGCACTAATCAGATAATTCTGGGAAAGTCCTCCCATGACTTAGGTAAGTCACCCTGAATACAGGAGAGTCTCTCACTATAACTTATACCAAGATGAAGTGCCCAGCTCCATCTCTCAGTTATGAACAAATATGTTGTTTCTAGTGTCCATGAATTAGACCTATCTGTGTGTAGACACTACACACCTAATTCATTTACTAGAAACAATGGGCCTTACACAACCATACATATATACATGTTTAAAGAGAAAAGAGTCATTCCATTAAATAACCAGTAAATATCCAGTAACAAAAGATGAGAGTGCAGGTAGTGGGATTTAGGGCATAAACTAATCCCAACAGTATGTACCACAAAAGGCAATCAAAGGGTAAGCTCTAGCGGACTTCCTCGCAGAGCATCCATTGCCCGAAGATTCTCCGCTCAAAGATGATCTCCCAGACGAACCAGTCTACAATGTGGAGACTTTCTCACAAAGTGCCTCCTGGGACATGTACTTTGACGGTGCAACCAGGACAAATGAAAAAAGACAGCTGATCTCGAGAGTTGGCATCCTCTTTGTTAGCCCCGATAAATACATGATTCCACACACTTTCTCGCTACTGGAACCATGCACAAACAATGCAGCTGAATATCAAGCTCTGATCCTAGGATTGGAACTCGCCATCGAATCCGGTATCACCATGCTGGAAGTCTTTGGAGACTCTCAACTGATCGTCAACCAGATGAATCAGAAATTTGAAGTCAGGAAGCCAGATCTGCTGCCTTACTACAACAAGGCACAATCACTTCTACAAAAGTTTTACATCTGTCACATCACCCACATTCGTAAAGGTGAAAACATACGTGCAGATGCCCTAGCTGGACTTGCCGCATCCATGGCAACCCAGGAAGGGGAAAACATGCAAATCACAGTGTGCGAAAGAAGAATCCTTCCTCCTCTTAACACACACCAAGCTGTTGCTGAATGCCACCAAGTGGTTGGAAGTCAGATTTTAATCCTTCAAACTTCAATCGGCGACTGGAGGGATCCGTTCATTGATTACATTATGTTCAAAATCCTACTTGAAGATCCAAAAGAACGGGTAAGCATCCAAAGGTGAACCCCAAGCTTTCATTTGGATATTCCTTCGAAAATCCTTTATAGGAAATCCTTCAACGGAGTACTTCTACGCTGCTTGTCACAACAAGAGGCTGAAGAAACACTCAAAGAAATTCATGCTGGTCTTTGCGGAGCTCATCAGGCTGGTCCCAAGCTCTATGATCAGATAAAAAGGTTAGGTTATTACTGGCCTACCATGGTAGCTGACGCAATGCAATTTGCTAAGCGCTGCCAACAATGCCAAGTTCATGGAGATTACATTCACATGCCTCCAGAATGGCTGCATCCTACAACGATTTCATGGCCTTTCGAAGCTTGGGGTATGGACATCATAGGTCCTATTTCTCCCCCTTCGAGCAAAGGTCATCGCTTCCTCTTCGCCGCTACGGATTATTTCTCCAAGTGGTCAGAAGCATTTGCGTTCAACGAAATGAAGACCTCATCAGTCCTTCAGTTCCTGCGCACCAACATCATTTGTCATTTCTGCATACCCAAAAGATTCATCCATGATAACGGACCACAATTCTGGGATCATCGATTCTACAGGTTCTGCGACAAATACAAACTCCAAAGTTGTCCTTCAACTCCATACAATCCGACAACAAATGGATTAGCAGAAGCTTTCAACAAGACACTCTGCAAAATCCTCAAAAAAATGGTCTCTAGTCACAAAAGAGACTGGAGCGACAAACTGTCTGAAGCTTTGTGGGCCTATCGAACCACCGTTCGAGGACCAACCCATAGCACACCATTCTCCTTGGTCTATGGATGCGAAGCTGTCGTGCCCTTGGAAGTACAAATTCCTTCCTTGAGGGTATCCTTGCAAAATGACATGACTTAAGAAAGCAATGTCAAATTGCGACTCCATGAGCTGGACAATCTCGATGAGAGACGGCTCGAATCACAACAAAGCATTAAACTTTACCAAGCACGCATGGCAGGATCTTTCGACAAAAAGGTCAGGCAACGCGCCTACAAAAAGGGTGACTTGGTCCTTGTGGTAAAAAGACCAATGGTCTTCGCTCACAAGTCCAAAGGCAAATTTAAGCCAAAATGGGAGGGACCCTACGTCATCGACAAGGTTTTTTCCAACGGCGTATACGCACTCCTAAACATGGAAGGTGACAGATGTATGTTGCCCATCAACGACAAGTTCTTAAAGCGGTACTACCCTTGAAGACTTACCCAACTGGGTAAGAGCAATACCTGTACGGCCAAAACCGTTTTCCAGGTACACGCTCGCTAAACCCACCTTTTTTTAGAATTTTCATATCAAATGTTGAAATTTCTAGAAATTTAAACAATGCTTACTTCCATCATTTCATTGTTCAAAAATCCAAGTTTAGGAACCTTTCCCTAACTTGACCAAAATTTTCAACCCTTGAACAAAAAATTCATGGTTTGAAACAAAATCCGGATTCAGGGATTTCCACCCTAGTCCACCCTGCCTTTTACCGCCAAAATGGTTTTAGGTCAAAAGTTATGACCCTCGTATCTTTAAACAAAAAAAAAAAGGTTTTTCAAAAAAAAAAAAAAACCGCGGGGAAGCGATGCTTAGTCGATACTCACACAAATCGGAAGCATGCGAACCACGTTCGACACTTCCAAAATCGCAGGGAAGCGACATTTCGTCGATACTTGCAAAATCCAAAACTGTGGAGACGCAACATTTTAGTTGATATCCCCAACCCAAATTTCAAAGGTTCGAAAAAACCTAAAAATCGTGGAGACGCAACATTTCAGTTGATATCCACAACCCAAATTTCAAAGGTTCAAAAAAACCTAAAAACCGTGGAGACGCAACATTTCAGTTGATATCCACAACCCAAATTTCAAAGGTTAAAAAAAACCTAAAAACCGTGGAGACGCAACATTTCAGTTGATATCCACAACCCGAATTTCAAAGGTTCGAAAAAAAAAAACTTAAAAATCATGGAGACGCAACATTTCAGTTGATATCTATAACCCAAAGGTTTGAGAAAACCACAAATTTCAAAAATCATGGAGAACCGACATCAAGTCAGTACCCTCAAAACCAAAATTTTTGAAAAGCAAGGATGTGACATTCCATCGATACTTGCACCCAAATCCACAAGGACGAGACATTCCATCGATACTCGCAATCTGTTGACACCAAAAATGTCACTTTGCCTCTTCAAGATCCAAAGAGCTACATGAAGTCGCAACCTGCCGTAAATAGGCAATGCTACTTCCATAAATCAAATCTTGTCAGAATCAAACAAAAAACTGCAAGATCCTTTAAGACAGCCAAAAGAGGAGTACACAAGAAGTTCCGGGCCATTTCAAAATCATTTGGCCTAACTTCGCTTCTCCCACAGCCGAAAAGGAGCTCTCGACGGCAAAAGCATCGGAGACACCAAATCTTCGATCAGTGCCGATGGATGGTCTCAAAATACTTCCAAAAGGCTCCACGTCAAGTTCCGAGTCAAACCGACAACGTTTGACCCTACATCAACCCTCGAACAGCTAAATCAAGCCTCTCGGCGGCGAGGACCACCGAGGCCATTACTCATCAGATAGAGCACATGGACGGCTTCAAAATGCTTATAAAGGGCTACACGTCAAATTTCAGGTCATTTCGACAGCATTTGACCATAGTTTGACGCTCGGAAGCCAAATCAGGCCTCTCGACGGCAAAGCTCTCCGGGACCATGGTTTCCAAGACAGAGCCTATGGATCATCTTAAAATGACTCCAATAGGTTCCCTATCAAATTTTAAGTCAATCGGACATCGGTTGACCGCACATCAAACCGCGACATCCTCATCGCGATAAAAGCAAGTCTACTACTGATAGGACCCCAAACGGCTTCAAAACTCAAACAAAAGCCTATGGTTGGTCTTATTTATTGCTCAGCAGGCTTCACACCAAATTTCAGGTCATTCCGACATCGTTTGACCCAGTTTCAGCTTCTGACGGAAAATCGGCAGCTCTGCGCGACAAAGTCTTCGGCTTTCTCAGGAAATTGGAAACTTTGCAAAATAAAATGCAAGGATTCTCATCAGGTTTCCTACAGGGAAATCAGGCCAATAAATGGTCAAAAATGTCAAGGAAAAATACAGAAGAAAAAAGAATCGAAAAACAGCAAAAAACAGACACAAAACGGGACAAAAGGGGGGAAAACCCCCCCAAGGTCGCAGGCCCCTGCGACCCTGGAGCCCGGGGTCGCCGGGAAGGCCCCGGAAACCCCGGTTTTCGCCGTTTTTTTCGCAATTCGAAGTGCCCAGCCTCTGGTACTTTCCAAAATTCATGCTTTTGAGACACCAAATCCTCTGACATCCGTCCAAAACACGGGTCAATCATCAAGAGTATCGAAAACAATATTGATCGCCACCCGGTCAACCAAAAAAAAGTGTGCTTTCTACCCGACCGATCGAGAAATCGACAGGACAGATGGCACCGACCCGCTGTTGGCAACAAACACCTGAAATTACATGGTCATCTGATGTCGATCTACATGAAGATCCATCGATGATCATCACCAGAAGAATCCCAAAAGACGCGGCACGGCCCGCGACTCTTCAGATGCTCGGCGACCACTTAATGCGATTAATTGACTAGCTTTATTACAGTCATTAATCCATTTCTTTGGACGGACCAATCAGAAGCAAGCATCCGGGAGTTACAAGTCAAGAGATTCATGGCATTTAACCCATGAAACTCCTCCCATCATGGCCATTAAAGGCGATTAAATGCCCTCAATCTCCTCCGGCCAATCAGAAGCCAAGAAAAAGGAGTTACAAAATAAAGAATTCAATTCTGTAACTCCTCCCTTTATGTAGCTTTATGACAATCAAGGCTCATAAACCCTCCTAAATGGCTACCTAAAAGCCTATAAATAGGAGAGCTCACCAAGAAGAAAGAGATAGAAGAAAAATTACAGATAGAGACACAGACAAAGCACAGAAATTCAGAGAAGGAAAAGAGAGAAAACTCTGCGGAAATCCTACACCGACCACCGCTACAAGGTGACAAAAATCCCTTGGGGGTACCCCCCCCAAGGTCCCTGTCTTCTCCTTCTGCCGCCAATGGCTTAGACATGGCTTTTCAAGCCCGTCTACTCGGCTTTTTATTGGACATAGGACCTTCTTTTGGTCTTTGTTCTCTAAAAACCTGAGGTTATAGCCAAGCCAAGTGAATCAATAGCATCCTCTGTTCTCATCTGCATGGATGATGGCGAAGCCCACATATGGCTTGCGACCGTCAATCTAAACGGGTCCCCCACAATCTCCTGAGAAGTTAGATCCTCCTTTTCTTGCTTTTCATTGTAGTTTGTATTTTCTCAAAAGAGATAAAAATCACAACTCTTGTCTTTCATTATTGATAAGGATTGTAAATCGGCTATAAACGCCAAAATCGGCTATAAACGCCAAAAATCGGCTATAAACGCCAAAATCGGCTATAAATGCAAAAAAAAATCGCCTTTCACGGCAAACCAAGAAAATGTCTCTTTTCTTAAATATATGTGCAATGGAAAACTTGAAAGAAGTTGATTTCCTTTTTACTTGCGAAGGTTGATCTCCGGATCACCACTTGCAATTCCAAGTAAAATAGAAAATCTGGCACACCCACATAAAAAAAGAAATGTTGATGCATGCCCTTGCCCCCTGGTTACGAAAGGGTCGGACCCGACGGACTCCCACGTCCGCCGACCTCGGTAGAACCGAGCAGGAGCGCGGTCCATCAAGCTGGCACACCCGGTGGGACTCGTTTATTTGAGAACACGATGCTAGAAATGAAATATTTGCATATCATATATTTTGCTCTATGCTTATATTTCTTTTCTCAATTCCTTGGCTACTTTATAATTGGTGGCCTATGTTGGATTCCGCATCTAAAAAAATGAGATGAGATTTTTTGTTTGGAAATTTCTAATTCTTTGAATTTATTTCCACTCTTTCTCTTTTCAAAAAAAAAAAAAACAAAAAAAAATCAGATTTTTCAGTTTGGATTCAAAATTGAGAAACCTTGATCCGTTCCTATCGTTCATCGTGCTTGCAGAAATGTTGAGCCTGTTCGACTAAGGTTTTGGGCCATCGTTTCTCTTCGATGAGTTCATTAAAGATCTAAAAAAAAAAAATGAGATGAGTTTTTTGTTTGGAAATTTCTAATTCTTTGAATTTATTTCCACTCTTTCTCTTTTCAAAAACAAAAAAAAAAAAAAACAAAAAAAATCAGATTTTTTAGTTTGGATTCAAAATTGAGAAACCTTGATCCGTTCCTATCGTTCATCGCGCTTGCAGAAATGTTGAGCCTGTTCGACTAAGGTTTTGGGCCATCGTTTCTCTTCGATGAGTTCATTAAAGATAAAAAAAAAATGAGATGAGATTTTTGTTTGGAAATTTCTAATTCTTTGAATTTATTTCCACTCTTTCTCTTTTCAAAAACAAAAAAAAAATCAGATTTTTCAGTTTGGATTCAAAATTGAGAAACCTTGATCCGTTCCTATCGTTCATCGCGTTTGCAGAAATGTTGAGGCTGTTCGACTAAGGTTTTGGGCCATCGTTTCTCTTCGATGAGTTCATTAAAGATCTAAAAATATATATATATATAATTTTTAGATTTCTCATTTTGGATTCAAAATTGAGAAACCTTGATCCGTTCCTATCGTTCATCGCGCTTGCAGAAATGTTGAGCCTGTTCGACTAAGGTTTTGGGCCATCGTTTCTCTTCGATGAGTTCATTAAAATAAGGCATTGCCAAGATCTTCTTCGAACTTGGATCCTGGGCCCTGGCTTCCTGGGTCACACTATCAGAAGACTCCCTGCTATCAGAAAAGTTGAGGAACGAAGAGCTAGAACTCTTCCAACTGCTGGATCTAACTTTCAAACCCTCCTTCTCCTTCAAAAAATCATAGAAGGCGACGAGCTGAAAGTACAGAAGCCTGAACTCCTCAGACTGCCCCTCGAGGACGCTGTCACAATGAATGTATTGGTTTGTGGGAGGAATGATTCCAGCATAGCCATGAAGGCCTCGTCGGAAAAAATCACGGTCTCCCTAAAGGCGCGGACCGCATCAAAAATCCCGGCTTCCTTCAAAACGGCACTACCAATCAGCAGGACGCGATCAGTCCACGACTTCCACTCGGAGTCAGCATTGAAACGGCCACGAAGTCGAAAAGGCTTGATCCAATTGCTGCCGTCACCGCTGAAAATACCAAGGCCCACCGGTCTCAAATCGACCGACGGATAATCAGAGCCCTGGTAGCCGCTGGATGGCATCAACAGGTCCATGTCAACAGGCGACCTCTCCGTATATCCAGGAGAACCGCCAACAAAAACCCCGATCTTGATTACATTTGTCCTTCTCACCCAGCTTGGAGGATCTTCCCTCTTAGAGCACGTGGGGGCAAGGCTCAGAATCAAGACGGTGCGATCAAACGTCGACCGGGTAACAACAGTCTTCTTCTCACCATCTGCTGTGAAAGAAAACTGAAAACACCTCCTCTGGTATGTCATGTCATCTGGGACTGCATCACCAATGAAGAAGGTAGGCTTAGGCAAAACGCTCTAATCTTCCATCACCCATGGATGACTGCTTACCATGATCTTATAGAATTCCTCTCCCTTGAGAGTGATCAGTCGCTGCCTCATCTCAACTCTGTTGAGGGAGTCGCACTCTTCCAGATTTCTCTCAACATACTGGACCTTCTCAAAGGCCTGCTGAACGGCCGGATTAGAAGATCTAGAAGATATCGACGAGGTACGCTTGTAGCAGGCTCTTTACCCTTGTTCGTTCTGGAGGAACCACCTGAAAAGGATGGAAAAGAAAAAGATCAAACATCAAAATGACAGAATCTCGCTAAAAAAAATCTGGCGAAATTTTGACATGATGACGGGGCAATTCCGAAGAAAAGGAACTATCCCGAAAGAAATAGAAAGCTTGAAGATGGGCTCAACATCGCTGCGAGCTCCAAAACTCTAAACTTTCGAAACCTCAAAGTCTCCGCAAAATCAGGAAGGGCTCAACATCACTGCGAGCTCCAAATTCCCAAAATTGCGAAAACTTTCAGGTATGCTATCACATCATGCTACAAATTTAATTTACAATTGAATGCATGCATGAACATCTAGGTTTGCCAGAAAAAAAAAAAAGGGGGGCATTATCATGATGAGCAAAAAAAAAAAGAAGAAAAGAAACTTTCTCAAAAAAAAAGAGGGGAAAGAAAACAAAAAAAAAAGAAAAGAAACTTTCTTAAAAAAAAGAGGGAAAGAAAACAAAAAAAAGAAAAAAGGGGGATGGCCCAC
Organism: Litsea cubeba; assembly: GCA_012931725.1. Classification (NCBI taxonomy): domain Eukaryota; kingdom Viridiplantae; phylum Streptophyta; class Magnoliopsida; order Laurales; family Lauraceae; genus Litsea; species Litsea cubeba. Next base: position 40,699,443 of record CM022950.1, read on the forward strand.
AGGCCACGTGGCCGTACGGCCAGATCCGTACGGCCCAAAAAAAAAAAAAAAAAACAAAACATGAAAAAAAAAGAAGAAAGAAGAAAAGAAAAGGAAAACACGTGGAAAAAAAAAAGAAAAGAAAAAGAAAGAAACAAAAAAAGAGAGAAAGAACTTTTTATTTTTCCTACAATGGAGTTTTCTTGAAAAAGGGAACTTACTTGAAGCCATTGATGGAGAAGAAGAATAAAAGTCTTGAAGATCTTGAAGAAGAAGAACTCTTGGTCTTGAAGCCCTCTTGAGATTATTGCAAAAGAAAGTAATAAGAGCAAGAGATCCAACCTCCTCCTTGCTTTTATAGAAGAGAGCAAACCAAAGAAGGAAAGAAGAAAGAGGTAAGTGTTACTAATTAGTAACCTTACCAAAAGAAAGAGATTAGAAAGATTCTTTCCCAAAAGAAAGATATCTTGAGGGATTCTCTCCCAAAAAGAAATCAATGAGAGATTTTTTCATAATAGATAGGATCAATGAAGGATTCTTTCCCAAAAGAAAGATATCTTGAGATATCCTATCCCAAAATAAAGGGAATATGAGAGATTCTCTCCAATTAAAGATATTCTTAGATATTCTCTATCCAAATGAGATATTTTTGGATATTCTTTACAAAAATGACACCATATGAGATCTATGCCATTTCAAAAGCTTAAGGTCCCATGGGTTAGCCCATATGAGCCAGGTTTGACCACCTAGGCACAAAAAAAAAAAAAAAATTTGGGCTTTTAGTCAAAGAGAAATCCCTCTTACCAAGAGCATATAAAAATGGTTCCATGCCTCTTTTGAGTTGATTCAACCATACAAAGAGAATTCCAAGCCCCATGAGCTTCCAGAAATCAAACCATCCAGCCTCATATACCAAATTGAGCCAAAATCTTGAAATTGACATTCCACAAAAATCAAACCAAATCGTGGTCCCCTAACTTGCCACATACAGCTTGTTGGGTCACAAGACCAAAACCAAAAACCAAAACCTGATCCCCTAACTTGCCACATATAATCTGTTAGGTCACAAGATCAAAACCAAAATTGATCCCCCAACATTCCACATGCAGCTTGTTGGGTCACACGATCAAAACCAAACCCGACCCCCTAACCTGCCACATACAGCCTGTTAGGTCACAAGGTCAAAACCCAAATCCACATCCCTGATGTCATCTTCAAAACTTTACCTCGAGATGGTACGTGATCCCTTTCACTACCATAAAATTCCCCTCGAAGCTCAAAAGGCTACAAATACCAAAAAGAAAGACTGCTCAAAGACTCTTGGTCAAGTCACAGGTTCTCGTTCAAAAATCTCTTCGAGGCACATCGACTATAAAAGTTAAGCAACTCGTCGCTGTACCTCGAGGGGGCATTTGTTGACACCAAAAATGTCACTTTACCTCTTCAAGATCTAAAGAGCTACATGAAGTCGCAACCTGCCGTAAATAGGCAATGTTACTTCCAAATATAAAATCTTGTCAGAATCAAACAAAAAACTGCAAGATCCTTTAAGACAGCCAAAAGAGGAGTACACAAGAAGTTCCGGGCCATTTCAAAATCATTTGGCCTAACTTCGCTTCTCCGACAGCCGAAAAGGAGCTCTCGGCGGCAAAAGCATCGGAGACACCAAATCTTCGATCAGAGCCGATGGATGGTCTCAAAATACTTCCAAAAGGCTCCACGTCAAGTTCCGAGTCAAACCGACAATGTTTGACCCTACATCAACCCTCGAACAGCTAAATCAAGCCTCTCGGCGGCGAGGACCACCGAGGCCATCACTCATCAAATTTCAGGTCATTTCGACAACATTTGACCATAGTTTGACGCTCGGAAGCCAAATCAGGCCTCTCGACGGCAAAGCTCTCCGGGACCATGGTTTCCAAGACAGAGCCTATGGATCATCTTAAAATGACTCCAATAGGTTCCCTGTCAAATTTCAAGTCAATCGGACATCGGTTGACCGCACATCAAACCGCGACATCCTCATCGCGACAAAAGCAAGTCTACTAGTGATAGGACCCCAAACGGCTTCAAAACTCAAACAAAATCCTATGGTTTGTCTTATTTATTGCTCAGTAGGCTTCACAACAAATTTCAGGTCATTCCGACATCGTTTGTCCAAGTTTCAGCTTCTGACGGAAAATCGGCAGCTCTGCGCGACAAAGTCTTCGGCTTTCTCAGGAAATTGGAAACTTTGAAAAATAAAATGCAAGGATTCTCATCAGGTTTCCTACAGGGAAATCAGGCCAATAAATGGTCAAAAATGTCAAGGAAAAATACAGAAGAAAAAAGAATCGAAAAACAGCAAAAAACGGACACAAAATGGGACAAAAGGGGGGAAAACCCCCCCAGGGTCGCAGACCCCTGCGACCCTGGAGCCCGGGGTCGCCGGGAAGGCCCCAGAAACCCCGGTTTTCACCGTTTTTTCGCGATTCGAAGCACCCAGCCTCTGGTACTTTCCAAAATTCATGCTTTTGAGATACCAAATCCTCTTACATCCGTCCAAAACACGGGTCAATCATCAAGAGTATCGAAAAAAATATTGATCGCCACCCGGTCAACCAAAAAAAAGTGTGCTTTCTACCCGACCGATCGAGAAATCGACAGGACAGATGGCACCGACCCGCTGTTGGCAACAAACACCTGAAATTACATGGTCATCTGATGTCGATCTACATGAAGATCCATTGATGATCATCACCAGAAGAATCCCAAAAGACGCGGCACGGCCCGCGACTCTTCAGATGCTCGGCGACCACTTAATGCGATTAATTGACTAGCTTTATTACAGTCATTAATCCATTTCTTTGGACGGACCAATCAGAAGCAAGCATCCGGGAGTTACAAGTCAAGAGATTCATGGCATTTAACCCATGAAACTCCTCCCATCATGGCGATTAAAGGCGATTAAATGCCCTCAATCTCCTCCAGCCAATCAGAAGCCAAGAAAAAGGAGTTACAAAATAAAGAATTCAATTCTGTAACTCCTCCCTTTATGTAGCTTTATGACAATCAAGGCTCATAAACCCTCCTAAATGGCTACCTAAAATCCTATAAATAGGAGAGCTCACCAAGAAGAAAGAGATCGAAGAAAAATCACAGTCAGAGACACAGACAAAGCATAGAAATTCAGAGAAGGAAAAGAGAGAAAACTCTGCGGAAATCCTACACCGACCACCGCTACAAGGTGACAAAAATCCCTTGGGGGTACCCCCCCCAAGGTCCCTGTCTTCTCCTTCTGCCGCCAATGGCTTAGACATGGCTTTTCAAGCCCGTCTACTCGGCTTTTTATTGGACATTGGACCTTCTTTTGGTCTTTGTTCTCTAAAAACCTGAGGTTATAGCCAAGCCAAGCGAATCAATAGCATCCTCTGTTCTCATCTGCATGGATGATGGCGAAGCCCACATATGGCTTGCGACCGTCAATCTAAACGGGTCCCCCACAATCTCCTGAGAAGTTAGATCCTCCTTTTCTTGCTTTTCATTGTAGTTTGTATTTTCTCAAAAGAGATAAAAATCACAACTCTTGTCTTTCATTATTGATAAGGATTGTAAATCGGCTATAAACGCCAAAATCGGCTATAAACGCCAAAAATCGGCTATAAACGCCAAAATCGGCTATAAATGCCAAAAAAAATCGCCTTTCACGGCAAACCAAGAAAATGTCTCTTTTCTTAAATATATGTGCAATGGAAAACTTGAAAGAAGTTGATTTCCTTTTTACTTGCGAAGGTTGATCTCCGGATCACCACTTGCAATTCCAAGTAAAATAGAAAATCTGGCACACCCACACAAAAAAAGAAATGTTGATGCACGCCCTTGCCCCCCGGTTACGAAAGGGTCGGACCCGATGGACTCCCACATCCGCCGACCTCGGTAGAACCGAGCAGGAGCGCGGTCCATCACAATCGAATGAGCAAGGATGCGAATTCCATCGATACTTGCAAGAACATTCAGCAAGGAGGCGACTTTTAGTCGATACTTGCATTTTTGAAAACCAAAACGGCTATAAATGCTACAAAATGGCTATAGATGCCACCAAAATAGGCTATAAATGCCACAAACCGGCTATAGATGCCACCAAAACAAACCGGCTATTGTCACACCCCGAAACCGGGCCCTGCAGTGATCCGATCCCGGTGTGCGAAATTTTGGGATAATTTGAAACTTTTGTTATATTTCCCAAGATCCGCGTGAATGAGGATAATCAAATTCCATCACAATCAGAGTATATTTTCGCGGAAGCTAAACATGGTGTTATGACTCGGAATCCATGGCCATCGGGTTCCGTGTCGCACGCAACCAAGGTTATAAAGCCATCACATAAGCAGACTGGCACAAAACATAATCCAAAGAACACTGAGCTGGTAGTAACAAACCTATTTATTTCCCACATATTCAGATTACAAGTAACAAATGTCTTAATTACAACCCAATGAAAAAGGCTAACAAAGCCACACAAATAAACCACTAAGTGACATATTACCCCAAATGATTTTACGAGCTCCGGTGCCAAACTTGACATCTAGATGATATCAATGGGCAGCCTCTCACGTCAGACCGGCGGTCCCACCGCCTCCTCCGATCAAACACCTAAAAACAGAAAGAGAAGAAACTGGCACCAAACAAACAGGGTCAGACACGACGGTCTGGCAAGCAAATAAACAAGTAATATGAAACAAAAGGACATTCATAAAATCTTATAGAATTAATGTAAATCCATTTAAAGAGTCCAAACAATAATAGCAATAAATCATGCTAAAACGATCGAAAGACCAAACATAACTGTCAAAGTAAATAAAAGAACAGTCTCAGAAGTGCGAATATCTCGAAAAGATAGTAGCCTGCATAAAACATTTAATAGTTGGAAATACATTTCAAATCCTAAATATGGCAACAATACGATGAAAGATTGATATCATAAACATCAGCAACTCCAAGAATATAATGAGTATAAACAAATAAGAATCATAAAATAAAGTAATATACAGATAAAACATTGGCAACCACACATAGCTATATTCTCCTATTACCGAAGTAACAAGAGCAGACAGAACCGTAGCCACTACACGTGGGACCGGAAATAGGATCAGAACCGTAGCCATACAAATGGGACCGACAGATCAAAAATCAGAACCGTAGCCATACAAATGGGACCGGCAGATCAAATCAGAACTGTAGCCATACAAATGGGACCGGCAGATAGAAACCGTTGCCATGGTCGGTACAGACAGAATCCAAGCTGCAGCTGGCGGACAAATTAAAGATCCCAAGCCGGGTGATCAGCTCGACGAGGGGACCTAAGCCTAGTGGTGCCTTTAGTTTTTAAACTTAAACCAATACAAATCAAAATACTAATCCTTTTGGCTCATGGGCTCACACCACCGGGCTCTTGCCCCATCTTGCCTCGAGGTTTTTATTTTCGAAATCATAGCCTCTTTGGCTCATGGGCTCGCACTACAAAGCTCTGGCCCCGTCTTGCCTCGAGGTTTTTATTTTCAAAATACTAATCTTATCGAAGAAATCCCGAATGTGGCGAACCACTCCAATCTCCTTTCAAATCGATTCGGAGAAAACATACGAATATCCAAGGTAAACCACTCAAATACACATTAAAGTGATTTGTATAAAACTATGCGATCGCTCCATTCGAACATGGAAAACCCCATGATTTTATAACAAATCACCGATGCTATTCAAATTAGTTCACCGAAGAATACAAATACAAATACATTCTCCAACTTGAAATGGAATGGATAGTGGAGAATGACTTAATGATGTTGGATACCGCAATCACTGAGAGGGGGGGGTGAATCAGTGATTTCTAAAAACAGGTCCAATTCAACAACAAAACAAGTCAAACCACACAATGACACCAGATTTAACGTGGTTCACCGAAAGGCTACGTCCACGGTTCAAAGACTGTCCGAACACCAATCCGGGACAGATCTGAATCTTATTTAGTCGCACCAACGACAAAGAGCACCAACCCTTAGTTTCAGATAGCACCAACTATCTAGGAAGCACCGACTCCCTTTACAATTTATCTGCACCCACAGATAGGATCACCAAACCCTAAACACCAAGCACCAACTTGATGTAAGAACAGAATAGAAGATTAATTCTGTCTACAGCCCTTCCCCTCTACAATTCTCTCTCTCTCAATCCCTTACAAATTGAAATTAAAGCATAAAAGAGAGACACTTAACTCATGGACGAAAACACCATCTTCTAGAGCATAATCTCGTCCACAATTGCTGTAGAAAACGTCTGATAATGCAGCAACACAGCAACACAGCACCAGCACTCTTCTTCTCTCCAAAACTCTCTCTATTTTCTCTCTAAAACTCTTCTCTTCTGGTGTATCTTCTGATGTATTTATGAACGACCCAAGCATGCCTTTATATAGGTTTTAATAACCCTTAATTGTATTCAAAACGGGCTACAATTCGTTTAGAAAGAGTCCCAAACAAATTAGATAAGAATGCTTAATTTTCGTGCTCAACTTCTAATTCTGCGCAACTCTGGTTCCCGTGCTCGGTCGACATCCTGGCTTGCTCGGTCGACCGAGGACACTGACTGGAAAACAGACAATTTCGAGCTCGGTCGACATCCTGGGGTCCCGGTCGACCGAAGACACACTGTGTCACGAAAATAACTGAGAGGTGCCTTTTTTTCTGTTTCTGCAGGTTTCTTCTTGCTCGGTCGACCGCATGAAGAGCCCGGTCGACCGCGTGCTCTGCATCAGGAATTCTTAATTCCTGGCTGTTTTAATTCTGTTTCTTCTTTTCAGCTCTATCAATACCAGCTTATTAACATCATGTTTGTGACAATGTGTTGACAAGAATTCCAACTCAAAACCATACTTGAGATACTAATTACTTTAATTCATCAAAAGACTCTAAAGTCATCTCAAGTTCATCTCAAATTCCAACAATCTCCCCCTTTGGAATTGTTGGCAACACTATTGGAACTTCAACACTTTTAACTCCAGCTTGCAGCTCTTCCAAGTTCTTTTCAACACTCACTTGGAACCAATTCTGAAATTCTGAAATAACAACCGTGCATTTTCAACAATCTCCCCCTAGCTTTCATAGCATAACATCTTTCCTTGCTATCATAGCATAGCATAACATCTCTCCTTGCTATCATAGCATAACATCTCTCCCCCTTTGACAACAAGTCCAAAGGGACCAATCCGAGGAGCGAATAGGATATTCAATGAATGAATTGCTCCCCCTTTCAAGCACAACTCCTACGGTTTAGGAGAGTGAGTAACTCCTAACTTTTTTTGGAGATACTCGAAGACTTCCTTTGGCAGAGGTTTCGTGAAAATATCAGCCACTTGCTCAGTTGTTGGAACATACTCCAACTTGACCTCTCCATCAGCAACTTTATCTTTAAGAAAATGATAACGAATTGCTACATGCTTTGTTCGAGAGTGCTGAACAGGATTCTTAGATATATGAATTGCACTCGTGTTGTCACATAGGATCGGCGTAGGATCCGTTGTAGGAACTCCTAGATCAGAGAGCATTTGCCGCATCCATAACACTTGCGTACAACAAGTTGCCGCTGCAATATATTCCGCTTCCGCTGTCGAAAGGGATACTGAGTCTTGCTTCTTACTATGCCAAGCAACTAATCTTTCTCCAAGATAAAATGCGCCGCCGCTAGTACTCTTGCGATCATCTACGCATCCAGCCCAATCGGCATCAGAATATGCAACTAGAGTGAAGGATTTGCCTTTGGGATACCAGATACCAAGCTCCATAGTACCTTTCAGATATCGAAAGATTCTTTTCACTGCTGTAAGGTGCGTTTCAGTTGGTGCTGCTTGAAAACGTGCAACCATACATACTGCTTGTAGAAGATCTGGTCTTGTAGCAGTCAAGTAAAGCAAGCTTCCTATCATAGAGCGATAGGTAGTATGATCAACGGACGAGGCCTTATCATCTTTGCTAAGCTTCGTGTTCGTTGTCATTGGTGTGCTCACTGGCTTGCTGTCTTCCATATTGAACCGTTTCAGCATTTCCTTAATGTACTTCATTTGTGATATGAAGATACCATGTTTCAGCTGCTGAACTTGTAAACCAAGAAAGAACTTTAGTTCTCCAAGCATTGACATCTCAAATTCTTTCTTCATCTCTTCTGCAAAATTCCTGCACATCTCCTCATCATTGCCACCAAAGATTATGTCATCAACATAAACAATGACAACCAGCTGTTTGCTTAACTCAGTTTTGACATATAGATTGCTATCAACAAGTCCTTTTCCAAAACCGATCTTGCGGAGATAGAGATCCAGCCTTGCATACCATGCCCTTGGCGCTTGTTTCAGTCCATAAAGAGCCTTTTTCAACTTGCACACTAGATCTGAATTTTTGCTGATGAGAAAACCATCAGGTTGCTCAATGTAGACTTCTTCTTCAAGTAAACCATTCAAGAAAGCTGACTTTACGTCCATCTGAAATACCTTGAAGGTTTTGTATGCTGCCAATGCAAGAAACATTCGAATAGCTTCCAGACGAGCCACCGGTGCAAAGGTCTCTTCAAAATCTATGCCTTCAACTTGAGCATAGCCTTTACAAACCAACCTTGCTTTGTTTCTAATGACTTGACCATCTTCATTCAGCTTATTCCGAAAGACCCATTTAGTACCAATAACATTCTTATCAGTAGGTCTAGGAACAAGTTCCCATGTGGAGTTCTTCTCAATTTGCTCCAACTCCTCATGCATAGCTTTCAACCAACTTTCATCGAGACTGGCTTCAGCCACAGTCTTGGGTTCAATGGTGGACACAAGTGAGTAATTGCTAACTACACTTTGTCTAGTTTGAACGCCTGCCTTAGGATCTCCAATGATTTGATCCTTAGGGTGTTGCTCTACCCAAGTGCTGTGCTTCTTAGGTGAAGTATCTTCTGAGTCATCCTTTGATTTCTCAGAATCATTAGATTCAGCCATCTCATCATCAATCTCACTCGAGTCCTCATAAACTGGACTGTCATTATGAGTTGCATTCTTTGGTTCAATATTCTCATCTATTCTCACATCAGCACTTTCTATGATTTTTCTGGTTCTTTTGTTAAGACACCTATATGCCTTGCTAGTAGAGGAGTAACCCAGAAATATACCTTCATCAGCTCTTTCTTCAAATTTGCCCGGATTTTGTTCGAGCCTCTTGATGTAACACTTGCTGCCGAAGACTTTGAAGTGCTTGACTGTTGCTTTTCTTCCAAACCATAGCTCATAGGGAGTTTTGTCTTCATGTGGCCTGATCAAGCATCGGTTTTGAATGTATACAGCTGTATGAATTGCCTCTTTCCAATACTTGTCAGCCATCTTGCTTTCACTTAGCATCGTACGAGCCATCTCTTGTACGGTGCGATTCTTCCGTTCCACAACTCCATTTTGCTGTGGAGTTCTAGGGGCTGAGTACTGTCTTTGAATGCCATGATGTTCACAATATTTAGTGAACTCTTCAGATGTGAACTCGCCTCCACGATCAGACCTTAAAATCTTGATACGTTTTTCCAATTGATTTTCAACCTGTGCTTTAAACACTTTAAAACGATCAAGTGCTTGATGCTTATGCTTAAGAAATAATACCCATGTCATACGAGTGTAATCATCAATGCATAACATGAAATACTTATCTCCATTGGTGCTTTGTGTTCGCATCGGTCCACAGAGATCAGTGTGCACTAGCTCAAGAGGTTTCTTGGAATGATGCTCCTTTGACTTGAACATAACCCTCGTTTGCTTTCCCTTTTGGCAAGAGTCGCAAATGGGATTGGAAGGCTTTTCAACTGTAGACATGCCTCTTACAGCCTTTGAATTGCAAATCTTTGACATGTTATCAAAGCTTAGATGCCCAAGGCGTTTGTGCCACAACCAACTTTCCTCTGTCCGACTCATCAAGCAGGTCTTTTCAGCTCCATCTGACAATGTATAGAGATTTCCAGCAGTTCTTGATCCAGTTGCCACTGTTTTGCCGTTGCTACTCTTCTTGATGGCAAACCCATTCTTTGTGAAGATAACTTCATGACCCTTGTCACAGATCTGGCTCACACTAAGCAGGTTGTGTCTCAATCCAGACACATATAAGACTTCTTCAGATCTGATCTTGTTTGCCATAAGCTGAATAACACCTTTTCCGCAGATTTTGGCACCATCATTGTTGCCAAATTTCACTGAACCGCCTTCATAGTGCTGTAATTTGATGAATTTCTCTTTATCACCAGTCATATGGCTTGAACAACCACTATCAAGGACCCATGGTGCTGTCTTCTTTTGTGCATTGAATGCCGTTTGCACAATGAGAGATTCTTTGAGACTTTCTGCACTTTGCTTTGCTCTCCAAGCCTTGACTAACTTGGGTTTCTTTTCAACCTGAAATTTGTTAGCAATATCCAACCTACAATCCCTAGCCAAGTGTCCATAATTATGACACATATAGCACTCAATTTTGTGGCTACTTAGGATTGAAAAAGGATTCCTAGTCACAAATGGATTGTTTCTTACATAGAATTTGCAATCAGCTCTTTTATGTCCAAACATATTACAATGAAAGCAATAACCATAGAATTTGTATCTTCTTTGTGGCTGGTTAATCTTCATTACTTTTCTAAGAGGAATGGACTCCTTTCTAGGTTGAGTGGGCTTCATAGAGTTAGAAGGTGCAGTGACTTGCTTCACAAACTTTTTCTTTTCAGGAGGTGCAATCTTAGAGGATTCTCCTTTCTCAAATCCTAGACCAAATCTGAAGTGGGCTGGTCTTTGAACTTTCAGTAGTTCATTGAGTTTCATTGTCCCTTCAATCGCTTGGAGCGCTTTGAGTTTTTTGCTATTTTCCAAATTTTCAGCCTTTGCTCTAGCGATCTCAGTTTCAAGTTTCATAGCCTCTTCCTTTTTGATACTTATTTGGTTTTCAAGGACTTCTACCATTCTTTTATATTCTTCTACTTGAGTTTTCAAAGAAATAATAGAACTTTCAGATTCATGGAGAAGTTTCAGATTTTTCTTACTTGATTTGCGTTCCATGCTTAGCTCCTCAAGTGCGGCTATGAGTTCCTCTTCAAGATTGACTTCAGCCTCCTCATCCTCTTCCGGATCTAGCTCTTCTTCTTCTTCAACAGTGACCATGAAGAGAGCTTCGGTTGATTCATCATCGTCTGAAGTTTCAGACGTGCTGTCATCTTGTTGACATAGAAAGTTTTTAGCTTTGCCCCTTTTTCTAAAACTTCTCTTTCCTTTACTCTTTTCAGCATAAGAGTCATTATCAATGTCTTCTTTTAGCGGACACTTCGCAGCAAAGTGACCAATACCTCCACAATTGAAGCATTTAAAGGGTAGCTTCCCTTTGTACTTGCCATTGCTTCCTTTCTTCAACTTTCTAACAAATTGAGCCTCAAGCTCATCATCATCAGAATCAACATCATGACCAGCAGTCTCTTTTGCCTTTTTCTGAACTTTGAAGGCCGCTTCTTTATCGGATGAAGATGTTTTTCCTATGCGCATCTCATAGGCAGTTAGAGAACCATGTAATTCATCCATGGAAAATGCATTCAGATCTTTGGCTTCTTCAATGGCTGAGACTTTTGAATCAAACCGGGGAAGAAGAGATCTTAGAACCTTTTTAACGATGACCGGCTCTTTAATCTCCTCCCCTAGTCCACGAATGTCATTCGTGACTTCATTCACTCGTTGCATATACGAGTCAACATTCTCGCTTTCCTCCATGCGAAGAGACTCGAATTGAGAGTGATGGGTTTGTAATTTGGCTTCTTTAATCTTCTCATCACCTTCATGTATGCTTTGCAACTTGTCCCAAATTTCCTTGGCTGTTTTGCATGCAATTACTTTGACAAGCTCGCTGTCCACAAGGCCACTAAAGAGTGCATTCTGCGCCTTGGAGTCGTTGTCTGCCAACTTTTTTGATGCAGTATCATTGGGTACGGTGGCAGCATTGTAACCGGCTCTGACAGCCTCCCAAACATCATAGCCAAGAGATTTGATGAAGGCTTGCATCCTAATCTTCCAAAAGGAGTAATTAGAACCATCAAACAGAGGTGCTTTCATATTCCCCGTATTGACTGCCATGTGATTTGACAAGAGATCACCCTTAGCGTATTAAACTGATCAAGGGAACCTTGCTCTGATACCAATTATTGGATACCGCAATCACTGAGAGGGGGGGTGAATCAGTGATTTCTAAAAACAGGTCCAATTCAACAACAAAACAAGTCAAACCACACAATGACACCAGATTTAACGTGGTTCACCGAAAGGCTACGTCCACGGTTCAAAGACTGTCCGAACACCAATCCGGGACAGATCTGAATCTTATTTAGTCGCACCAACGACAAAGAGCACCAACCCTTAGTTTCAGATAGCACCAACTATCTAGGAAGCACCGACTCCCTTTACAATTTATCTGCACCCACAGATAGGATCACCAAACCCTAAACACCAAGCACCAACTTGATGTAAGAACAGAATAGAAGATTAATTCTGTCTACAGCCCTTCCCCTCTACAATTCTCTCTCTCTCAATCCCTTACAAATTGAAATTAAAGCATAAAAGAGAGACACTTAACTCATGGACGAAAACACCATCTTCTAGAGCATAATCTCGTCCACAATTGCTGTAGAAAACGTCTGATAATGCAGCAACACAGCAACACAGCACCAGCACTCTTCTTCTCTCCAAAACTCTCTCTATTTTCTCTCTAAAACTCTTCTCTTCTGGTGTATCTTCTGATGTATTTATGAACGACCCAAGCATGCCTTTATATAGGTTTTAATAACCCTTAATTGTATTCAAAACGGGCTACAATTCGTTTAGAAAGAGTCCCAAACAAATTAGATAAGAATGCTTAATTTTCGTGCTCAACTTCTAATTCTGCGCAACTCTGGTTCCCGTGCTCGGTCGACATCCTGGCTTGCTCGGTCGACCGAGGACACTGACTGGAAAACAGACAATTTCGAGCTCGGTCGACATCCTGGGGTCCCGGTCGACCGAAGACACACTGTGTCACGAAAATAACTGAGAGGTGCCTTTTTTTCTGTTTCTGCAGGTTTCTTCTTGCTCGGTCGACCGCATGAAGAGCCCGGTCGACCGCGTGCTCTGCATCAGGAATTCTTAATTCCTGGCTATTTTAATTCTGTTTCTTCTTTTCAGCTCTATCAATACCAGCTTATTAACATCATGTTTGTGACAATGTGTTGACAAGAATTCCAACTCAAAACCATACTTGAGATACTAATTACTTTAATTCATCAAAAGACTCTAAAGTCATCTCAAGTTCATCTCAAATTCCAACAAATGACTTACCAAGGAATCGTCTCAATGCACATTTAACCTTTAAACATTGATTAATAAAGAGTATGTTTGACGCCAATGAAAATCCACAACATTTAAATGATAAAGTGCGCATTGAGACTCGAACGACTCCCGGGTAATTTCACACACACTCATTCTCTCATTGTTCCCATTCCCATTTCACAAATTTTCCAAGTATTACAAGTGATCCCAAATCTATTTAAACAGGCCCATAGCTGGCCTTAAACCGAGCCCAAAACAGTCTACTCATTTAGCCCAAAACAGCCCTTAATTAGCTCAAGAAACAGGTCTTACACAGTCCAAAAACTGACCTTGAACAGGCCCAAAGAACAAGTCTTAAAATAGTCTAAAAGCTGGGCTTGAACAGGCCCAATATCAGGTTTTAAAACAGCCCAAGACTAAACCTTGAATGGCCCACAAAACAAGTTTTAAAGCAGCCCAAAACTAACCATGAAACAGGCCCACAAAACAAGTTTTAAATCAACCCAAAACTAAACTTGAAACAAGACCACAAAACAAGTTTTAAAACAGCCCAAAACTAAACTTGAAACAGGCCCACAAAACAACTTTAAACACAGCCCAGGCTGGGCTGGGCTCGCTCGAGCGACCCCAGGCCCGCTCGAGCGAAGCCCAGACAGAGCCTAGGTCGCTCGAGTTACTCAGTGGGTCGCTCGAGCGAGCCAGGCAGAACCTGGTCCGCTCGAGCGGCCCATTGGGTCGCTCGAGCGGACTGGGCTCTGTCCAGTCCGGCTCGTGGGGCATTTTCTCCCCTTTTTTCCATACTCTTTGATTCTTTTACATTCCCAATCTCTCATACACATTTCCTAGATCATTTGGGCCCTTCCTTGACCTTCCAAACTCATCAAATCACCATTCATACTCATCCAATTGATCAAACACCACACTTTTTAAATCAAAGTTTTCTCCATTTCTTTGAACACCTATCCTTAACACAAAGAAGTCCAAATTTTCTAAATGACCAAGTGGAAGCAAACTTCTAATATATTGTAAGACCATAACATAAATGGAAATCCACATAACATTGATTCATTCATTCAAAGCAAATCCATAAACCATGAAGGATTAGAGCATAATAAGAAAAAGCCATGAAACCAAACAAGAGAAATGACACCATCATATTAATTGAAAATTCCACTTGCCTTGGTCAAGAGAAGATGTAATTCACTCCAAGATGGTGCTCTTAAGGTCCCAAGCTCCAAAATCACAAAACCCCCAAAATAGCTTAAGAAGAAACCCTAGAAACCAACCATTTTCAAATCTCCATGAAAACTCTTTGAATATATAACAAAAACATTCTAAATGGTTTGGAAAACCAAGATTTGAAGAAAGAAATCCATTGCTCACCTTTTTGAAACTCAAACAAAGAAGAAAGCCATGGAAAAGAGGTCTCTCCTAGCTCAAATCTCTTGCAAATGGGTTCTTTAGAAAGCTTGGAGAGGGAGAAAGAAGAAGGTGAGATCAAATCTCCCTTTAGCATCCAAGAAGAGGGGTTTCCAAGAGGAGAGAGAAAGTGCTGGGAGGAGGGTTCTCTCTTGAGCCTAGGGTTTGCAAGAAGAACAAATGGGGAAGAAGAAGAGCCCAAGGCTTTATAAAGGATAAGTGGGCTGGGCCCCATGGGCCCCAATCTTCACAAGGCTGAAACTAACATTTGTGGGTCCCGAATGAGATCGACAAAGAAGACAAAATCGATCATCGAAATTTCTACTTTCCAAAAAGTATATTTTCCCCAATTTATGAAATTTTCGAAATTCATGGACAGATTTAGTGTGAAAAGTCAGTTTTGCCCTTTTCCTCGAAAAACGCATTTTCTGATCATCGAATCAAAATGGTCAAAACATGAAAGTTGTTAAACTTCATAATATGAGTCAAAATACACCAAATTCAGAATTTTTTAGAAATCGAAAGTAGTTTCTCATAAAAATACATATCATATGGACCGGGTCAACCCAAAGTCAACGGTCCTAAAAATCTCAAAGGCTATGGAAAAGTCTAGTCAAACTCAAAAACAAGGTCAAACTAAATCAAATCTCACTTAACAAGTTAAACCAAGATTAAAATAATACTAAACAAAAGAACTAGGGGTCGGGGTCTTACAGCTATCAATGCCACAAACCAAAAACTTTGGCTTTAAAAAAAAAACATGGCTATCAATGCCACAAATCGGCTATCAATGCCACAAAAAAGCTAGCTCTCATGCCAAAAATCGGCTTCCATGCCACAAACAAAAATCTGGCTTCCATGCCAAAACAATCATTTAACAAAAGATTTTCACAAAATGATAAACTTTTTGATCAAATCCCATTTAGCAATTACTTTTATCACAAAAAGATTTAAGTGAGCGTAGGGAAAACAAAAAAAAAAGAGGCATCCCATTTAGCAATTACTTTTATCACAAAAAGATTTAATGAGCATAGGGAAAACAAAAAAAAAGTACCAAAAAATACATGTGGTACCAAAAAAAAGAGTACCAAAAAAAAATTCATGTGGTACCAAAAAAAAAAAAAAAAGTGTTCACAAGCACTACAAAAAAAAGAAAAGTACCAAAAAAAAATACAAGTGGTACTAAAAAAAAAAGAGAAGGATGGTTTCTGTTAAAAAAAAAAACAGGAGCTCAATCAAAAATGGTCTCCAGCTAAGAGTTCAGCTCCTCAAGCAAACTTTTGGCCTCAGCCGTCAGGGATTCCAAGGCACGCTTCTTCAGGAACTTGCCATGAGATGCTGGGGTGGGTTGAAACCCTTCTTTCGCACCGGGAAGCTTATCCCGAGCAGTTTGCCATCGTTTGCTTTCTTGAGATTTCCTTTCAAGAACTCGATTGGCATCTGCAACCCGGCGAATCAGACTCTCCCTGTCACGAGCCTCTGTTATTGCAGCCCACTTGGCAGCAACTTGTGCCTGCAGATGCTCAAGACGTTTCCTGGCCTCATCGACCTCCCTATCAAGGATGTTAAGGTCATGTGTCAGCCCAATGATGTTTAGCTCTTCTAAGTTCTTCTCTCTGACTATCTGCTTTCTGCTTTGTGTAGCCTCATCCAGGTTAGACTGAGCCTTATCCGCAGGGTCCAGGAACATCTCATTGAAGAACTGGTCATCAGGAAAACCCATGATCTCAAACCACCTGTCACCCAGCTCAATGATCCTATCAACGATCGCTTTGGCACTTGTGACATCTAGACCAGCCTCTTCGGCACCACCGAGAATCTCACGCACATGTTGGATCTTCCCAAATCCGGCATCTAAGTGCCCAGAAAGCAGAGTCTCAATCCAAGAGCTCAAAACCCATACCACCACCTTCTTCCCAAAAAGAAGAGATGGCCCAGCTGAAGATTCACCCAACTCTATTGGTCGGCTGCTCATGTCATCACCCGTTGGAAGAGTAACAAAAGAACTCTTTCCAGTTGAAGCTGCTCCTGCTTGGGAAGGAATCTCAGCACAAGGTATCTCCTCAACAGTGTCAGAACTGGTCCCAGGAGTCTCTACCTCTGGATCAACCTCTGGCATCCCTTGCTCTGGTTCTGAAGGAATCGACGGACCCTCCTCTGTCACTTCAAAACCTTCCAAAGAAACACAAAAAGGTATGAATATGATCCTGTTTGAAAATCATTATCAGGGTTATTACTACAAAAATACCTTCTTCGACGACTGGCGGAAGACTCTCTTCCTCTATGAACTCATCGGAAGCATCATCAACATTTGCGTCCATCGATGGTTCAACGTCATCAAAATCCTGTGGGAAGTCAGTTGACAAGAAAAATGTTAGCAAACTAAGTCTCAGACAAAAAAAAAGCAAAAGAAGTTATACCAATTGGAGATTCTGGATTCACTCCAGAGTCCCTCGGTTCTTCTTCAGGTGCCCCAACAGGATCCGTCACCACCTCATCGGTTGGAACCTCAGGCATCACCAAGTCTTCCTCTGCTAAAAAAAAAGAAAAGAAAAGCAGAAACAAGAAGCAAATCAGAACATGGAAAAATCCCATGAAAAGAAATGGAAAGAGAAAAAGGAAGAATCATACCTTCACCGACGGTCTCTTCTTCTCGGCTTCTCCTCTCTGGAGGCTCGTCAGCATCCACTGGCACATCCTCATTGATAGTAAGAGGGACTTCCAAGTGAGGAGAGTCCTCATGCTGGTCCTTGCTGCGATGATGACTCCTCATCCTCTTACTCCTACGGGCTCGCTTCTTAGAGGAACCTGCCCCGCTGTCAGAGTCAGGTTTCCCACTTGACTCCTCACTGGATGGTCGACTCCTGCCAGTAGACTCCACGGAAGCTTGCCTTTGCGCCGCTTGCATCCAAGCACCAAGTTCGGCTTCCTCCTGTTCTAGCTGCTCTAAAGCCTCATCAGGTATTTCTCGGACAGCTTCAGAACCAATGACGCCCTGGTCACCAAGAAAGCCTATCTTGTGCTTCTCTCTAGAAAGGAAGGCCCAAACTTCCTCTCGCCGGATGCCATCCGACTTTCCAAGGCCCTTTCCAGATGCCAGCTTCACATCAAGCTCCTTCTTGGAAAGCCCTCGATATGCCGAAAAGCTCTCCGCGAACCACTTCGCAAAGACGGCAGTCCGGGAAGTCAACAACACAGGATAAGAGATCATGGCTGTAGTGTCTTCTGCACTATAGAAAGCCCATGCATTTCTCCCATCCTGTAAACCTCCAAAGTGCTTCACCATGCTTGAAGGCGCTCCAACAACGCCTTGAGAAAAGCCCAGCTGCAAAGAAAAGCGAGAGGGTACCTACGGCTGGATGTCGATGAAAAGATGTCTGCGGTACACCATCGTGCTGACATGTATGCTGAAAACCCACTCTCTCTCTGCATTTGTCAAGGAGTAATGCCTTCCCGACCCCGCCCTGGTAGAGTCTCGGGAGGCACCAAAATCAAAGGCCTTCTTCCGCGACTCCGGAGAAAGCTTCACTGAAGACTGCCCCATCTCGATGTCCCTGAATCGTCGGATCCTCATGCGGGCAAACAAAAGTGATTCGGACACGGCTTTGCCCTTAGCCAGCCGAATCATCAGAGGATCATCATCCTGTGCAGCACCCAGCCGGTGGAAGCCAGGACAGTGGTACATGTACCACAAATAAAAGATGTGGGCTGAAAATACCCTATTCATGGGAAGCCCAAGCCCAACAAAAAAAACAGCAGCCTGCAGTTCGGTACACAGGTAGGAGTAAAGAGATGGCACCAAAGCAAGCTGCTCTCCAAACACCATCTGACAAGCCGGAAAAATACAATACAGCCTGATGTGCGTTCCATCTCCTCCAACAAAAATAGCCTCACCAAGCCAATAAGTGAGGTAAACAGCGAGATCTCTCCACAATGCAATGTCAGGACATATGGCATTTGTACTCGCATAGAAATCTCTCAACTCTTCTTGCATTGCCAAGATCTTCTTCGAACTTGGATCCTGGGCCCTGGCTTCCTGGGTCACACTATCAGAAGACTCCCTGCTATCAGAAAAGTTGAGGAACGAAGAGCTAGAACTCTTCCAACTGCTGGATCTAACTTTCAAACCCTCCTTTTCCTTCAAAAAATCATAGAAGGCAACGAGCTGAAAGTACAGAAGCCTGAACTCCTCAGACTGCCCCTCAAGGACGCTGTCAATCTGCATAAACTCCTCATAGAGTTTGCCAAGGATGGGCAATCCAGTAATGGCTCTCGGCTCCTTCAAAGAGAAACCAATCTCACCATTCGTCACAACGAAAGTATTGGTTTGTGGGAGGAATGACTCCAGCATAGCCATGAAGGCCTCGTCGGAAAATATCACGGTCTCCCTAAAGGCACGGACCGCATCAAAAATCCCGGCTTCCTTCAAAATGGCGCCACCAATCAACAGGACGCGATCAGTCCACGACTTCCACTCGGAGTCAGCATTGAAACGGCCACGAAGTCGAAAAGGCTTGATCCAATTGCTGCCATCACCGCTGAAAATACCAAGGCCCACCGGTCTCAAATCGACCGACAGATAATCAGAGCCCTGGTAGCCGCTGGATGGCATCAACAGGTCCATGTCAACAGACGACCTCTCCGTATATCCAGGAGAACCGCCAACAAAAACCCCGGTCTTGATTACATTTGTCCTTCTCACCCAGCTCGGAGGATCTTCCCTCTTAGAGCACGTGGGGGCAAGGCTCATGATCGAGACAGTGCGATCAAACGTCGACCGGGTAACAATAGTCTTCTTCTCACCATCTGCTGTGAAAGAGAACTGAAAACATCTCCTCTGGTATGTCATGTCATAAGGGACTGCATCACCAAAGAAGAAGGTAGACTTGGGCAAAACCCTCTGATCTTCCATCACCCATGGACGACTGCTTACCATGATCTTATAAAATTCCTCTCCCTTGAGAGTGATTAGTCACTGCCTCATCTCATCTCTGTTGAAGGAGTCGCATTCTTCTAGATTTCTCTTAACATACTGGACCTTCTCAAAGGCCTGCTGAACGGCTGGATTAGAAGATCTAGCAGATCGACGAGGTACGCTTGTAGCAGGCTCTTTACCCTTGTTCGTTCTGGAGGAACCACCTGCAAAGGATGGAAAAGAAAAAGATCAAACATCAAAATGACAGAATCTCGCTAAAGAAAATCTGGCGAAATTTTGACATGACTCCGGGGCAATTCCTAAGAAAAGGAACTATCCCGAAAGAAATAGAAAGCTTGAAGATGGGCTCAACATTGCTGTGAGCTCCGAAACTCCAAACTTTCGAAACGTCAAAGTCTCCGGAAAATCAGGAAGGGCTCAACATCGCTGCGAGCTCCAAATTCCCAAATTTGCGAAAACTTTCAGGTATGCTATCACATCATGCTACAATTCAATTTTCAGAAAAAAAAATACATGCATGAACATCTTGGTTTGCGAAAAAAATGCATTATCATGATGACCAAAAAAAAAAGAAAGAAAGAAACTTTCTCAAAAAAAAAAGGGAAAAAGAAAACAAAGAAAAAAAAAAGAAAGAAAAGAAACTTTCTCAAAAAAAAAAGGAGGGAAAGAAAACAAAAAAAAAGAAAAGAAAAAAAGGGGCTGGCCCACAAGCCGTGGCCCACAGGCCACGTGGCCGTACGGCCAGATCCGTACGGATCTGTCCGTATGGCCCATAAAAGAAAAAAAAAACACATGCAAAAAAAAAAAAAAGAAAGCAAAAAAAAAAAAAAACATGTAAAAAAAAGAAGCAAACACTTGGAAAAGAAAAAACAAGAAAAGAAAAGAAAGAAACAAAAAAAAAAAAGAGAAAGAACCTTTTTTTCCTACAATGGGGTTTTCTTGAAAAAGGGAACTTACTTGAAGCCATTGATGGAGAAGAAGAAGAAAAGTCTTGAAGATCTTGAAGAAGAAGAACTCTTGGTCTTGAAGCCCTCTTGGGATTGTTGCAAAAGAAAGTAATAAGAGCAAGAGATCCAACCTCCTCCTTGCTTTTATAGAAGAGAGCAAACCAAAGAAGGAAAGAAGAAAAAGGTAAGTGTTACTAATTAGTAACCGTACCAAAAGAAAGAGATTAGAAAGATTCTTTCACAAAAGAAAGATATCTTGAGGGATTTTCTCCCAAAAAGAAATCAATGAGAGATTTTCTCCCAAAAGATAGGATCAATGAAAAATTCTTTCCCAAAGGAAGATATCTTGAGATATTCTCTCCCAAAATAAAGGGAACATGAGAGATTCTCTCCAAGTAAAGATATTCTTAGATATTCTCTATCCAAAGGAGATTTTTTGGATATTCTTTACAAAAATGACACCATATGAGATCTAAGCCATTTCAAAAGCTTAAGGTCCCATGGGTTAGCCCATATGAGCCAGGTTTGACCACCTAGGCACTAAAAAAATATATTTTGGGCTTTTAGTCAGAGAAATCCCTCTTACCAAGAGCATACAAAAATGGTTCCATGCCTCTTTTGAGTTGATTCGACCATACAAAAGAGAATACCAAGCCCCATGAGCTTCCAAAAATCAAACCATCCAGCCTCATATATCAAATTGAGCCAAAATCTTGAAATTGACATTCCACAAAAATCCAAACCAAATCCTGGTCCCCTAACTTGCCACATACAGCCTGTTAGGTCACAGGACCAAAACCAAAAACCAAAACCTGATCCCCTAACTTGCCACATATAGCCTGTTAGGTCACAAGATCAGAATTGATCCCCCAACATTCCACATACAACTTGTTGGGTCACACGGTCAAAACCAAACCCAACCCCCTAACCTGCCACATACAGCCTGTTAGGTCATAAGGTCAAAACCCAAATCCACATCCCTGATGTCATCTTCAAAACTTTGCTTCGAGATGGTACGTGATCCCTTTCACTACCATAAAATTCCCCCGGAAGCTCAAAAGGCTACAAATACCAAAAAGAAAGACTGCTCAAAGACTCTTGGTCCAGTCGCAGGCTCTCCTTCACAAATCTCTTCGAGACACATCGACTACAAAAGTTAAGTAACTCGTCACTGTACCTCGAGAGGGCATTTGTTGACACCAAAAATGTCACTTTGCCTCTTCAAGATCCAAAGAGCTACATGAAGTCGCAACCTGCCATAAATAGGCAATGCTACTTTCAAAAAAATTAAATCTTGTCAAAATCAAACAAAAACTGCAAGATCCTTCAAGATAGCCAAAAGAGGAGTACACAAGAAGTTTCAAGCCATGTCAAAATCATTTGGCCTAACTTCGTTTCTCCGATAGCCGAAAAGGAGCTCCCAGCAGCGAAAGCATTGGAGACACCAAATCTTCGATCAGAGCCGATGGATGGTCTCAAAATACATCCAAAAGGCTCTACGTCAAGTTCCGAGTCAAACCACAACGTTTGACCCTACATCAACCCTCGAACAGCTAAATCAAGCCTCTCGGTGGTGAGAACCGCCGAGGCCATCACTCATCAGATAGAGCACATGGACGGCTTCAAAATGCTTACAAAAGGCCACACGTCAAATTTCAGGTCATTTCGACAACATTTGACCATAGTTTGACGCTCGGAAGCCAAATCAGGCCTCTCGGCGGCGAAGCTCTCCGGGACCATGGTTTCCAAGAGAGAGCCTATGGATCATCTTAAAATGACTCCAATAGATTCCCTGTCAAATTTCAAGTCAATCGGACATCGGTTGACCGCACATTAAACCGCGACATCTTCATCGCGACAAAAGCAAGTCTATTGGTGATAGAACCCCAAACGGCTTCAAAACTCAAACAAAAGCCTATGGTTGGTCTCATTTATTGCTCAGGATGCTTCACCTCAAATTTCAGGTCATTCCGACATCGTTTGACCCAGTTTCAGCTTCTGACGGAAAATCGGCAGCTCTGCGCGACAAGTCTTCGGCTTTCTCAGAAAATTAGAAACTTTGAAAAACAAAATGCAAGGATTCTCATCAGGTTTTCTACAGGGAAATCAGGCCTATAAATGATAAAAATGTCAAGGAAAAATATAGAAGAAAAAAGAATCGAAAAAACAGCAAAAACGGACATAAAACGGGACAAAAGGGGGAAAACCCCCCCAAGGTCACAGACCCCTGCGACCCTGGGCCAGGGTCGCCGGCAACTATGGGGCCCAGGATCGCCCGGTGGGCCCCGGAAACCTCTGACATCTGTCAAAAATACGGGTTAATCATCAAGAGTATCGAAATCAACATTGATCGCCAACTGGTCAACCAAAAAAAGTGTGCTTTCTACCCGACCGATCGAGAAATCGACAGGACAGATAGCACCGACCTGCTGTTGGCAACCAACACCTGAAGTTACATGGTCATCCGATGTCGATCTACATGAAGATCCATCGATGATCATCGCCAGAAGAATCCTAAAAGACACGGCACGGCCTGCGACTCTTTAACTGCTCGGCGATCACTTAGTGCGATTAATTGACTAGCTTTATTACAGTCATTAATCCATTTCTTTGGACGGCCCAATCAGAAGCAAGCATCCGGGAGTTACAAGTCAAGAGATTCATGGCATTTAACCCATGAAACTCCTCCCATCATGGCGATTAAAGGCAATTAAATGCCCTCAATCTCCTCCGGCCAATCAGAAGCCAAGAAAAAGGAGTTACAAAATAAAGAATTCAATTCTGTAACTCCTCCCTTTATGTAGCTTTATGACAATTAAGGCTCATAAACCCTCCTAAATGGCTACCTAAAAGCCTATAAATAGGAGAGCTCTCCAAGAAGAAAGAAAGACTGAAAAAAAAAAACACGGACAAAGCACAGAAATTCAGAGAAGGAAAAGAGAGAAAACTCTGCGGAAGTTCAACACCGACCACCGCTACAAGGTGACAAAAGTCCCTTGGAGGGTACCCCCAAAAGGTCCTTGCCTTCTCCTTCTGCCTCCAAATGGCTTAGACGTGGCTTTTCAGCCCGTCCACTCGGCTTTTTATTGGACATAGGACCTCCTTTTGGTCTTTGTTATCTTAAAACCTGAGGTTATAGCCAAGCCAAGCGAATCAATAGCATCCTCTGTTCTCATCTGCATGGATGATGGCGAAGTCCACATATGGCTTGCAACCGTCAATCTGAACGGGTCCCCCACAATCTCCTGAGAAGTTAGATCCTCCTTTTCTTTCTTTTCATTGTAGTTTGTATTTTTTTTAAAGAGACAAAAATCACAACTCTTGTCTTTCATTATTGATAAGAATTGTAAATCGGCTATAAACGCCAAAATCGGCTATAAACGCCAAAAATCGGCTATAAACGCCAAAATCGGCTATAAATGCCAAAAAAATCGCCTTTCACGGCAAATCAAGAAAATGTCTCTTTTCTTAAATATATGTCCAATGGAAAACTTGAAAGAAGTTGATTTCCTTTATACTTGCGAAGGTTGATCTCCAGATCACCACTTGCAATTCCAAGTAAAATAGAAAATCTCGCACACCTACACAAAAGAAATGTTGATGCACGCCCTTGCCCCCCGGTTACGAAAGGGTCGGACCCAACGGACTCCCACGTCCGCCGACCTCGGTAGAACTAGGCAGGAGCACAGTCCATCATCTTTCAGAACATAGGCTGGACAACCCCAAATGTGGATATGTCTTAAACTGGGTTTTCGACCTGTCCACATTTCTTGCGGTGTCCTAGGTACTGATTTAGAAGGTACCAAATTTAAAATGTATGCTTCTGTTTCTAGGGCATATCCCCAAAAAGATATAGGTAGCGTTGCATGACTCATCATGGACCTTACCATATCAAGAAGGGTACGGTTTCTTCTCTCCGCTACACCATTTTGCTGGGGTGTACCCAGTGCAGACAACTGAGACACAATCCCATGTTGTGTGAGGTACTCTTTGAACTCACCCAGGAGGTACTCGCCACCTTGATCAGATCGAAGGGCTTTGATATGTTTCCCTAGTTGTAACTCCGCCTCAGCCTTGAATTGCTTGAATTTATCAAACGCCTCAGACTTGCGTCGCATTAAGTATACATATCCATACCTAGAGTAATCATCAGTGAAGGTGATGTAATACTCATACACTCCTCGAGCCGGTTTGTTCATAGGACCACACATATCAGTGTGAATCAATTCTAACAACTCTTTTGACCTTAATCCCTTTCCAGAGAATGACCTTTTGGTCATCTTTCCCTTGAGACAAGATTCACACTAAGGAAAAGGTTCGAAATCTAATGAGCTCAGAGGCCCATCTTCTACCAACCTCTGAATCCATTTTAGGTTAATGTGACCTAAACGCAAGTGCCAAAGATATGTATCATTGATTGAAGATACCTTTCTTTTAAGGAAGTTGAGTTTTGTTGTTGTACATTATGCAGTGTGGGAGCAATAGGATATATATAAAATAAGTTGTCATGCATTCTACCGGAACATATAACATTTCCATCTCTACTGATATCTACACTAGAATGGAAGGAAACTGAATAATTAACTTCAATGACTCTGGAAACTGAAATAAAATTTTTCCTCATGTCCGAAACATAGAAAACATTATTTAAGACTAATATCTTATCACATGGAAAATGTAAGGAAACAACTCCTACTGCAACTGCCCAAACTTTAGCTCTAATTCCAACACTAAAGGCAAACTCTCCTTTCTCAATCTTCTGCATTATCTAAAAGCCTGCAATGAATTGCACATATGATTAGTAGCTCCCGAGTCTACAATCCATGAATCAGTAGAATCAACCACCAGACAAGTTTCAATGTAGTAGGAAAAAGATGTACCTTTCTTAACTCAGGCTAGCAACTTGGGACAATCTTTCTTCCAATGACCTTTGAGGCCACATTTGAAGCATTTTCCTTTGGGCTTTCCATCTGTACCCTTGTCCTTCTTTTTACCAGTATTGTCCTTTTTCTATCATTTTCCCTTATTCTACTTCTTCTTGAACTTTTTCCCTTTCGGGTTTAGTTTAGAGGAAGACTGGAAAAAGTGAGCTTGGGCTTTGGGCTTCATGATAGCCTCTGCCGCCTAGAGTTCTTTCATTAACTCAGATAGAGTCATGTCCATCTTGCTCATATTGAAATTGAGCTTGAACTGATTGAAAGATTCCGACAGAATTTCGAGAATCATATCAGTTTGACTCTCTGCATCAATCTCAGCCCCTAGAATCTCAGCAACATTGAAACAATCCATCATCTTGAGCATATGCTCTCTGACAGGTGTTCCCTCAGCCATCCTAGTATTCATGATAGTCCTTATAGCAGCTTGCCTAGCTGGCCTGCTTTTGTCTACGAACATCTCAGACAAGGACGTCATGATTTCATAGGCTGTGTCCATTTGCTCGTGCTGTGTTTGCAACACGTTGGACATGGAAGCAAGCATGTAGCATTTAGCCATGCTATTCGCTTTCTTCCATTTCCTCTTAGCCTCTAACTGGTCATCAGTAGAATTGACATCAATATCAGGACAGGTTTCCGACAAGACATACTTGTACTCCTCAGCAGTGAGTACTATGTCAAGATTTCTCTTCCAATCTACGTAATTAGGGCCAGTCAATTTGTTCTCACGAAGAATGCTCATCAATGGAATAAAAGAATCTTTACTCATCTTTCTCTGGATATGAAACGGTTTATAATTAGACAGGCAGTATATATGTAATATGCATATGGTGCTTGTTATAAAAGGAAAAACATGCACAAAACTTTTTACATTATTTAACCCTAAACATAATGTATCAGTGTTTCAACCTCCTCATAGACCCTCCATCGAAGGGATGGCCGAGCCTACAGTCAGGTTGAATTAAGATATGCTTATTTTGATTATCACTATCTGGATATACATATCCAGTGGTAGTCCAATCACTGATTGGTTTGGCCTCATATGACAAATAACTCTTAACTCCTAGGGAGAGGTCATTACTATCTTATGTCAAGTGTATTACCATCTCTTATGAAATTTCCCAGAATGTCTATAATTTAAGTCCTCCGAAGGGAAGAGACTTTTATCCATTCTAGAAGTGAACTTTAGTAAAGAGCTCCATCGAAGGGATGGCCGCCCCCACCAACACTTCATTGACATTCTATAGAAGTGATCTTCCGTAAAGAACTCCACCGAAGGGATGGCCGCTCCTACTAACACCTCATTACAAATATTCACATTAGTTCACCCATTAACCCATCAAAGCGTTCTTTAGTAAAGAACTCCACCGAAGGGGTGGCCGCTCCTACTAACACCTTAATGAGATAACATGAACCGAAAATGGAAGGCCGTGGGGTCTTTCCAAAAAACCCCTCTCCCACTTGATTATTTATCACTAGGGTTTATACTTTTTGACCTTTACATTGTTTACTCAAAAGCTCTTTAAAATCTAGCAAACTTAGTTAATTAAATTTATGACTCAATGACTTAAGTCATCTTAAAAATAGATAACCTTTTGCTTTAAAATATTTGAGAAAATCCCTTTAAAGAATCAAAAACCTAACTTGGGCTATGGAAACCCATAGGTAGCATCTAATTAGATTTTAGTTTAGCCACAAGGGAATCAAGATAAACTAAACCCTATCCAATTTTAAACCTTAGATAAAATAGAAGGTGCTGGTCTAAGTTCCGTTTAAAACAATTAGCCAAACTAAAAACAATCCAATATAAAAAGATGCCAATTTTAGAACCTAATGGTGGCCATGTTTTTAGGTGACAATTATAGCAATTATATAAAGCATTCATCCATGCATTCCATATATAAGAGCAAATAAAAGTATGCAATCCTTGATGGCTCCCTGCTCTTCGGACTTCAAATCATTATCGAACTAGGACATCAAAAAATAGATCTCATCTTACACCAAGAAGCCTTGTCTCCTCCACCACTAAGGAATCCGGTTACTTGCAACCTATCTTGCTTGAAACTTTCTTCTTCTTGCTTGTTCCAACAAATTAAATTTATACAAGCAAACCCATTAAAAACAAAACCCCAAATTACATTAGAGATGCCTATGCCTTTTAAGAAAGCTTACATCAAGACTAGTTGGAATAAAAGTAAAGAAAGAACTACAACTTCCTATGATTGCTAAACGCGCAATCGTACACTTTCCAACTAATGAAAAAAAACATCCAAATCCACATAACAATCATGCGAACCATCAAGGATGCAATATATGGCTGCAAACAAAGAGGTTAGTGCATGCAAAACACTATGTACATCATTAAACAAATCTGAAAAATAAATTCCAGCATTGTTAATGAATCTTGCACACAACAAGCATCACTTAAAGAAATCTGAATATAACTTCAGTAGGGTGCCACCATGCCCATAATCAATCTAGGATTAATTAAACACAACATGGGATCATGATTTCACATGGAGTGGCTCTGATATCACTGAAAGAAACTGCGATTCAGATCTTGACATCACTAGGGGAAGACGTCCGTGGCTGATTTACAAAACAGATTTAAAAAAAATCTGATCTGGGCAGCACAAATCAGCCATATATATCGCATAAGAACTCCATGGATTCATGACCAACAAGTGTATAATTAAAGGAGATTCAAGAAGACTATTACCTTGATCATGTGTAGACTTCAAATCTCCGAAATAAAGGATCCAAAGGGCTGAACTCAGACTTGCAATTAGCAAACAACTTGCTGGAATTTTTTGCAGTAGAATTGCTTTTGATCTTCTTCTCTATTTGACTTCCAAATCTGATTGGCTAAGATGGTGGGGTCTTAATCTTGATTTCTAGATGGGTTTTGATAACTTTTTATCTATGGAAAAACTCAGACCTGAAACTCTCTTCAATGAAGAAGAAAAGAGGGCTGGACGTGTGGGATAGGGATCTCTTGTGTTGGACGTCCAAAGGGGGAAGCCTCCTCCTTTTTATAGAACTTTTGGGATTCCTTTCCTTAATAGTTATCTCTTCTAATTCTCATAGATGTCCTAAAAGGAAAGTATAATCTAAAGATTTATTTCCTTTTAGAAACACTCCAATTAGAAAAGGAAACTAAAGGAACATCCTACAAACTTTAGCAATTAGTAATCCTAGTTGCACAACACTTACTAATTTAAGTTTCTAATTCAAAAAGGAAACTTTACTATAGGAATACTAATCCAAAGAGGAGTCCAACCTTCCAAGTAGAGAGACCTACTCTAAGTTGGGAACCTCATCTATGGAATTCCCATTATGGACGTCCCACATAATAATGCACACCATGGCCCACGAATAATTTATCTAGAATTAAATTCATGTATGCCATCAAAGGCCTATTTGAATTTAATCTCAAAATTATTTTTCCACTAAAATAATTCAACCATATGTCATCTAAACAATTTAGGAAATCATGCCAATCTAGGAAAGTGGCTAGAGAAGGGACCAAAAGACGTATTTGCCCTTGGCTCCCAAAATGACCAAAATGTCCATGCTAAACCCATAGCAACATTGAGACCATTTTAACCTTAAATCATTCCACTAAAGAATTATGGTTGAACTCCAGGGACAAATATATAATATAATAAGCTCGTCAGAAAATGACAGTTGTCTTCGACCTACTAAGTAAAATGACCTAAATGCTCCTCTATGTAACATCCATAATCAAGTCAGGTTATCCGATGTACTATCAACCTTCTCGATTACATCTAAACCTTAGAACTTCATATCCTTAACTTAATCATCATCCGAATATCATTCTCTTGGTCCAGGGAGCGACCCACAAGCTCAATATCCATATGGAACATCCATATACTAAGATCTTAGATTTTGATGATTAATCGGATAATTCTAAGGGGACGATCATTCCATCATTAGATGGCATAGATTCTTTATTGCATCTGCACGTCCCAACTAATCAAGTCCGAGTACCCAAAACACAGAGTTGTTGACCCATGAAAAGAATCTCACCCACAATGAATTAAAGCACAAGAACTTGACTTCATCAGTTCATCCACAAATGCTCAAGATTAAGAGCACTGGTCACTCAGTAGCATGAGGTGACTTGATCTCTCTGAGTGATAGTACTATTTTAGAGATCACACCTACAATGGTCCTGTTCAATGCATTGTATATGTACTAATGAGATAAATCCGGGATAGGCCTCCCATGACTTAGGTAAGTCACCCTGAATACAGGAGAGTCTCTCACTATAACTTATACCAAGATGAAGTGCCCAACTCCATCTATCAGCTATGAACAAATATGTTGTTTCCAGTGTCCATGAATCAGACCTATCTGTGTGTAGGCACTACACACCTAATTCATTTTCTAGAAACAATGGGCCTTACACAACCATACATATATACATGTTTAAAGAGAAAAGAGTCATTCCATTAAATAACCAGTAAATATCCAGTAACAAAGGATGAGAGTGCAGCTAGTGGGCTTTAGGGCATACACCAATCCCAACAGGAACAAGCAATAAGAAGAAAGTTTCAAGCAAGATAGGTTGCAAGTAACCGGATTCCTTAGTGGTGGAGGAGACAAGGCTTCTTGGTGCAATATGAGATTTATTTTTGATGTCCTAGTTCGATAAGGATTTGAAGTCCGAAGAGCAGGGAGCCATCAAGGATTACATACTTTTATTTGCTCTTATTTATGGAATGCATGGCTGAATGCTTTTTATAATTGCTATGATTGTCACCTAGAAACATGGCCACCATTAGGTTCTAAAATTGGCATTTTTTTTATATATTGGATTGTTTCAAGTTTGGCCAATTGTTTTTAAACGGAACTTAGACCAGCACCTTCTATTTTGTCTAAGGTTTAAAATTGGATAGGGTTTAGTTTATCTTGGTACCCTCGGTTTCCAAAAGAGGCTAAACTAAAATCTAATTTGATGCTTCCTATGGGTTTCCATAACCCAAGTTAGGTTTTTGATTCTTTAAAGGGATTTTCTCAAATGTTTTAAAGCAAAGGTTATTTATTTTTAAGATGACTTAAGTCATTGAGTCATAAATTTAATTAACTAAGTTTGCTAGATTTAAAAGAGCTTTTGAGTAAATAATGTAAAGGTCAAAAAGATTATTTGAAAACCCTAGTGATAAATAATCAAGTGGGAGAGGGGTTTTTGGAAAAACCCCACGGCCTTCCATTTTCGGTTCATGTTATCTCATTAAGGTGTTAGTAGGAGCAACCACCCTTTCGGTGGAGTTCTTTACTAAAGATCACTTTGATGGGTTAGTGGGTGAACTAATGTGAATATTCATAATGAGGTGTTAGTAGGAGCGGCCATCCCTTCAGTGGAGTTCTTTACTAAAGATCACTTTTATAGAATGTCAATGAAGTGTTGGTGGGAGCGGCCATCCCTTCGGTGGAGCTCTTTACTAAAGCTCATTTCTTGAATGGATAAAATTCACTTCCCTACGGAGGACTTAAGTCATAGACATTATGGGAAATCTCACAAGAGATGGTAAAACACTTGACATAAGACGGTAATGACCTCTCCCTAGGAGTTAAGAGTTATTTGTCATATGAGGCCAAACCAATCAGTGATTGGACTACCACTGGATATGTGTATCCAGATAGTGATAATCCAAATAAGCATACCTTAATTCAACGTGACTGTAAGCTCGGCCATCCCTTCGATGGAGGGTCTATGAGGAGGCTGAAACACTGATACATTATGATTAGGGTTAAATAATGTAAAAAGTTCTGTGCTTTGTTTTTTTTCCTTTTATAACAAGCACCATATGCATGTTACATATATGCTACCTATCTAATTATAAACCGTTTCATATCCAGAGAGAGATGGGTAATGATTCTTTTAGTCCGTTGATGAGCATTCTTCGTGAGAACAAACTGACTGGCCCTAATTACGTAGATTGGAAGAGGAATCTTGACATAGTACTCCTTGCTGAGGAGTACAAGTATGTCTTGACGGAAACCTGTCCTGATATTGATGTTAATTTTACTAATGACCAGTTAGAGGCTGAGAGGAAATGGAAGAAAGCGAATAGCATGGCTAAATGCTACATCCTTGCTTCCATGTCCAACGTGTTGCAAACGCAGCACGAGCAAATGGACACAGCCTATGAAATCATGATGTCCTTGTCTGAGATGTCCGCAGATAAAAGCAGGCCAGCTAGGCAAGCTGCTATAAGTGTTGGGATTGGTGTATGCCCTAAAGCCCACTAGCTGCACTCTTATCTTTTGTTACTGGATATTTATTAGTTATTTAATGGAATGACTCTTTTCTCTTTAAACATGTATATATGTATGGTTGTGTAAGGCCCATTGTTTCTAGTAAATGAATTAGGTGTGTAGTGTCTACACACAGATAGGTCTAATTCATGGACACTGGAAACAACATATTTGTTCATAACTGAGAGATGGAGCTGGGCACTTCATCTTGGTATAAGTTATAGTGAGAGACTCTCCTGTGTTCAGGATGACTTACCTAAGTCATGGGAGGACTTTCCCTGATTTATCTCATTAGTGCATATGCAATGCATTGAACAGGACCATGGTAGGTGTGATCTTTAAAATAGTACTATCACTGAGAGAGATCAAGTCACCTCATGCTACTGAGTGACCAGTGCTCTTAATCTTGAGCATTTGTGGATGAACTGACGAAGTCAAGTTCTTATGCTTTAATTCACTATGGGTGAGATTCTTTTCATGGGTCAACAGCTCTGTGTTTTGGGTACTCGGACTTGATCAGTTGGGACATACAGATGCAATAAAGAATCTATGCCATCTAATGATGGAATGATCGTCCCCTTAGAATTATCTGATTAATCATCAAAATCTAAGATCTTAGCATATGGATGTTCCATATGGATATTGAACTTGTGGATCGCTCCCTGGACCAAGAGAATGATATCCGGATGATGATTATGTTAAGGATATGAAGTTCTAAGGTTTAGATGTAATCGAGAAGGTTGATAGTACATGTGATAACCTAAGTCGATTATGGATGTTACATAGAGGGGCATTCAGGTCATTACACTTAGTAGGTCGAAGACAACTGTCATTTTATGACGAGCTTATTATATTATATATATGTCCTTGGAGTTCAACCATAACTCTTTAGTGGAATGAGTTAAGGTTAAAATGGTCTTAATGTTGCTATGGGTTTAGCATGGACATTTTGGTCATTTTGGAAGCCAATGGCAAATATGTCTTTTGGTCCCTTCTCTAGTCACTTTCCAAGATTGGCATGGTTTCCTAAAATGTTTAGATAACATTTGGTTGAATTATTTTAGTGGAAAAATAATTTTGAGTTTAAATTCAAATAGGCCTTTGATGGCATACATGAATTTAATTCTAGATAAATTGTTTGTGGGCCATGGTGTGCATTAGTATGTGGGCCGTCCATAATGGGATTTCCATGGGTAAGGTTTCCAACTTTGAGTAGGACTCTCTACTTGGAAGGGTGGACTCCTCTTTGGATTAGTATTCCTATAAGAAAGTTTCCTTTTTGGATTAGAAACTTAAATTAGTAAGTGTTGTACAACAAGGATTACTAATTGCTAAAGTTTGTGGGAAGTTCCTTTTGTTTCCTTTTCTAATTGGAGTGTTTCTAAAAGAAAATAAATCTTTAGATTATACTTTCCTTTTAGGACATCTATGAGAATTAGAAGAGACAAACTTTTAGGAAAGATTTCCAAAGTTTCTATAAAAAGGAGAGTGTGCAACCCCTTGGACGTCCAATATAGAGCATCATAGGAGTCCCACATGTCCAGCCCTTTGGGTGTTTTCTTCTTCATAGAAGAAAGTTCAAAGTCTGAGATTTCTCCATAGAAAAATAGTTCTCAATTCCTAGATTAAGATCCCACCATCTTAGCCAATCAGATTTGGAAGTGAGATAGAGAAGAAGATCAAAGGCAATACTACTGTAGAAAATTCTAGCAATTTGTTTGCTGATTGCAAGTCTGAGTTTAGCCCTTTGGATCTATTATTTTAGAGATTTGAAGTCTACAAATCTTCAAGGTAATAGTCTTCTTGGTTCTCCTTAAATTATACACTTGTTGGTCATGAATTCATGGAGTTCTTTTGCGATCACTATGGCTGATTTATGCTGCCCAAATCAGATTTTTTTAAATCTGTCATGTTACAAATTAGCCATGAAAGTCTTCCGCTAGTGATGTTCAGATCTGAATCGTAGTTTCTTTCAGTGGTATCAGAGCCACTCCATGTGAAATCATGATCCCATGTTGTGTATAATTAATCCTAGATTGATTATGGGCATGGTGGCACCCTACTAAAGTTATGTTGTGATGCATGTTGTGTGCAAGTTTTATTAACATTGCTGGAATTTATTTTCCAGATTTGTTTTATGATGCACATAGTCAGTTTGCATGCACTAACCTCTTCGTTTGCAGCCATATATTGCATTCTTGATGGTTCGCATGATTGTTATGTGGATTTGGATGATTTTTCAATAGTTGAAAAGTGTACGATTGCGCGTTTAGCAATCATAGGAAGTTGTAATTCTTTCTTTACTTTTATTCCAACTAGTCTTGATGTAAGCTTTCTTAAAAAGCATAGGTATCTCCAATGTAATTTTGGGTTTTTGTTTTTTATGGGTCTGCTTATATAAATTTAATTTATTGGAACAAGCAACAAGAAGAAAGTTTCAAGCAAGGTTGTAAGTAACCGGATTCCTTAGTGGTGGAGGAGACAAGACTTCTTGGTGAAAGATGAGATCTATTCTTGATGTCCTAGTTCGATAAGGATTAGAAGTCCGAAAAGCAAGGAGCCATCAAGGATTGCATACTTTTATTTGCTCTTATATACGGAATGCATGGATGAATGCTTTATATAATTGCTATAATTGTCAACTAGAAACATGTCCACTATTACGTTCTAAAATTGGCATCTTTTTATATTAGATTGTTTTTAGTTTGGCAAATTGTTTTAAACGGAACTTAGACTAGCACCTTCTATTTTGTCTAAAGTTTAAAATTGGATAGGGTTTAGTTTATCTTGGTACCCTTGGTTTCCAAAAGAAGCTAAACTAAAATCTAATTAGATGCTACCTATGGGTTTCCATAACCCAAGATAGGTTTTTGATTCTTTAAAGGGATTTGCTCAAATGTTTTAAAGCAAAGGTTATTTATTTTTAAGATGACTCAAGTCATTGAGTCATAAATTTAATTAACCAAGTTTGCTAGATTTAAAAGAGTTTTTGAGTAAATAATGTAAAGGTCAAAAAGTATAAACCCTAGTGATAAATAATCAAGTGGGAGAGGGGTTTTGGAAAGACCCCACGGCCTTCCATTTTTGGTTCATGTTATCTCATTAAGGTGTTAGTAGGAGCGGCCATCCCTTCGGTGGAGTTCTTTACTAAAGACCACTTTGATGGGTTAATGGGTAAACTAATGTGAATATTCGTAATGAGGTGTTAGCAGGAGCGGCTATCCCTTCGGTGGAGTTCTTTACTAAAGATCACTTCTATAAAATGCCAATGAAGTGTTGGTGGGAGCGGCCATCCTTTCGGTGGAGCTCTTTACTAAAGTTTACTTCTAGGATGGATAAAAGTCACTTCCCTTCGGAGGACTTAATCATAGACCTTCTGGAAAATTTCATAAGAGATGGTAAAACACTTGACATAAGACGGTAATGACCTCTCCTTAGGAGTTAAGGGTTATTTGTCATATGAGGCCAAACCAATCAGTGATTGGACTACCACTGTATATGTGTATCCAGATAGTGATAATCCAAATAAGTATGCCTTAATTCAACGTGACTGTAGGCTCGGCCATCCCTTCGATGGAGGGTCTATGAGGAGGTTGAAACACTGATACATTATGATTGGGGTTAAATAATGTAAAAAGTTTTGTGCTTTGTTTTTCCATTTATAACAAGCACCATATGCATGTTACATATATATTGCCTGTCTAATTATAAACCATTTTATATCCAGAGAGAGATGGGTAAAGATTCTTTTAGTCCGTTGATGTGCATTCTTCGTGAGAACAAACTGACTGGCCCTAACTACGTAGATAGGAAGAGGAATCTTGACATAGTACTCACTGCTGAGGAGTACAAGTATGTCTTGTTAGAAACCTGTCCTGATATTGATGCTGATTCTACTGATGACCAGTTAGAGGCTGAGAGGAAATGGAAGAAAGCGAATAGCATGGCTAAATGCTACATGCTCGCTTCCATGTCCAACGTGTTGCAAACACAGCATGGTCATATGGACACAGCCTATGAAATCATGATGCCCTTGTCTGAGATGTTCGCAGACAAGAGCAGGCCAGCTAGGCAAGCTGCTATGAGGACTATCATGAATACTAGAATGGCTGAGGGAACACCTGTCAGAGAGCATATGCTCAAGCTGATGGATTGTTTCAATGTAGCTGAGATTCTAGGGGCTGAGATTGATGCAGAGAGTCAAACTGACATGATTCTCGAAACTCTGCCGGACTCTTTCAATCAGTTCAAGCTCAATTTCAATATGAGCAAGATGGACATGACTCTATCTGAATTAATGAAAGAACTCCAGGCGGCAGAGGCTATCATGAAGCCCAAAGCCCAAGCTCATTTTTTCCAGCCTTCCTCTAAACTAAACCCGAAAGGGAAGAAGTTCAAGAAGAAGCAGAATAAGGGAAAAGGGCAGAAAAAGGACAACACTGGTAATAAGAAGGACAAGGGTACAGATGGAAAGCCGAAAGGGAAATGCTTCAAGTATGGCCTCAAAGGT
Organism: Litsea cubeba; assembly: GCA_012931725.1. Classification (NCBI taxonomy): domain Eukaryota; kingdom Viridiplantae; phylum Streptophyta; class Magnoliopsida; order Laurales; family Lauraceae; genus Litsea; species Litsea cubeba. The sequence continues at coordinate 40,735,819 of CM022950.1, forward strand.
CATTGGAAGAAAGATTGTCCCAAGTTCCTGGCCTCAGTTAAGAAATGTACATCTTTTTCATACTACATTGAAACTTGTCTAGTGGTTGATTCTACTGACTCATAGATAGTAGACTCAGGAGCCACTAATCATATCTGCAATTCATTGCAGGGGTTTCAGATAATGCAGAGAATTGAGAAAGGAGAGTTTGCCTTTAGAGTCAGAACTGGAGCTAAAGTTTGGGCAGTTGCAGTAGGAGTTGTTACCTTACATTTTCCATGTAATAGGATATTAGTTTTAAATAATGTTTTCTATGTTCCGGACATGAGGAAGAATTTAATTTCAGTTTCCAGACTAATTGAATTTAATTATTCAGTTTCTTTCCATCCTGGTGTTGATATCAGTAGAGATGGAAATATTATATGTTCCGGTAGAATACATGACAACTTATTTTATATATATCCTATTGCTCCCACACTGCATAATGTACAACAAGAAAACTCAACTTCCCTTAAAAGGAAGGTATCTTCAATCAATGACACATACCTTTGGCACTTACGTTAGGGTCACATTAACCTAAAATGGATTCAGAGGTTGGTAGAAGATGGGCTTTTGAGCTCATTAGATTTTGAACCTTTTCCTCAGTGCGAATCTTGTCTCAAGGGAAAGATGACCAAACGGTCATTCTCTAGAAAGGGACTAAGGTCAAAGGAGTTGTTAGAATTGATTCACACTGATGTGTGTGGTCCTATGAACAAACCGGCTCGAAGAGGGTATGAGTATTACATCACCTTCACCGATGATTACTCTAGGTATGGATATGTATACTTAATGCGACACAAGTCTGAGGCGTTTGATAAGTTCAAACAATTCAAGGCTGAGGCGGAGCTACAACTAGGGAAACATATCAAAGCCCTTCGATCTGATCGAGGTGGCGAGTACCTCCTGGGTGAGTTCAAAGAGTACCTCACACAACATGGGATTGTGTCTCAGTTGTCTGCACCGGGTACACCCCAGCAAAATGGTGTAGCGGAGAGAAGAAACCGTACCCTTCTTGACATGGTAAGGTCCATGATGAGTCATGCAACCCTACCTATATCTTTTTGGGGATATGCCCTAGAAGCAGCAGGATACATTTTAAATCTGGTACCTTCTAAATCAGTACCTAGGACACCGTAAGAAATGTGGACAGGTCGAAAACCTAGTTTAAGACATATCCACATTTGGGGTTGTCCAGCCTATGCACTGAATGATAAAGCTTCCAAGCTGGAACCCAGATTGGAAATGTGCTACTTCATTGGGTGTCCTAAGGGAACGAGAGGTGGCATCTTTTATCATCCAAATGAGTAAAAAGTGCTTATCAGCACTCATGCTAGGTACTTGGAGGATGATTGTATGATGCACCAAGAGCTTAGTTGTAAAGAAACCCTTGAGCAGATTCTTCCGGGATCTCCTATAACATCTGTACCAGATCCTGAGACAGTAGATGAACAAGATATTCCTTTGAACACTCCGGAGCCTCGTCGTAGTGGGAGAATTTCTAGACAGCCAGAAAGATATCTAGGAGTGTCTTTTAAGACAGACTCTGAGGATCTGGTTAAGGATCCTACTAGTTGTAATGAAGCAGTAACGGATATAGATGCTGACATATGGCAGCAAGCGATGAAATCTGAAATGGATTCTTTGTATTCCAATCAAGTCTGGGAACTTGTAGATGCACCTGAAGGGATTAAACCCATAGGGTGGAAGTGGATCTACAAGAGAAAGATAGGAGTGGATGGGAAGGTTGAAACCTTCAAAGCAAGACTGGTGGCGAAAGGATATACTCAGAAAGAGGATATCGATTATGAGGAAACCTTTTCACCAGTGGCTATGCTTAAATCCATAAGGATTCTCTTGGCCATCGCATGTCATTATGACTACGAGTTATGGCAGATGGATGTCAAGACAGCTTTTCTTAATGGAAGTCTTGACAAATGCATCTACATGATGCAACCAGAGGGCTTCATTGCTAGTGGCCAAGATAACATGGTTTGTAAACTTAAGAAGTCCATTTATGGACTTAAGCAAGCATCTAGAGCATGGAACATCAAGTTTAATCAGGCAGTCAAATCTTTTGGCTTTAATCAAGACATTGATGAACCATGTGTGTATAAGAAAGGAAGTGGAAAAGCAGTTGCATTTTTGGTTCTGTATGTAGATGACATATTACTCATAGGAAATGATGTAGGTTTATTGTCATCCACAAAGGTTTGGTTATCCTCTCAATTTCAAATGAAGGATTTGGGTGAGGCCAGCTATATCTTAGGGATCAAGCTTTTGCGTGATCGTAAGAATAAGAAGTTAGCCCTATCCCAATCTTCATACATTGAGAAGATATTGGTTAAGTTTAATGTGCATGACTCCAAGAAGCACCTCCTACCTCTTAGACATAGAGTACCACTGTCTCAAGATCAATGTCCAAAGACATCTGAAGAGATAGAGAGCATGAGGAGAGTTCCATATGCATCCGCTGTTGGAAGTCTCATGTATGCAATGTTATGTACTAGACCAGATATCTGCTTTGCCGTTGGCATGGTTAGCAGATATCAGTCAAACCCTGGACCTATGCATTGGACAGCTATTAAGCATATATTCAAGTATCTTCGGAGAACGAAAGATTATATGCTAACCTTTCGAGCAGATGATCTAACGCCTTTGGCATATACAGACTCTGATTTCCAATCTGATAGTGATGCCAGAAAGTTTACTTCAGGATACGTCTTTACTCTGTCAGGAGGGGCTATATCATGGAGAAGTGTCAAGCAATCCTGTACTGCTGATTCTACCATGGAAGCAGAGTATGTGGCGGCATCAGAAGCTGCGAAGGAAGTAGTATGACTTAGAAAATTCCTGTTGGAATTGGGAGTTATTCCTGCAGTGCAAAAATCGATTGTCATGTACTGTAATAACACTGGTGCTGTAGCACAGTGCAAAGAGCCCAGAAATCACAAGAAAGGCAAGCACATTTAGAGAAAGTACCACTTGATCCGGGAATTCATTCAGGATGGAGAAATAGTGGTGGAGCATATTGCTTCAGCAAATAACTTAGCTGACCCATTCACTAAGACTCTTACTGAGAAAGTCTTCACTTCTCATGTTGAGTCTATGGGTGTTAGGTTAGGAAGTAGTGATCTTTAGTGTAAGTGGGAGTTTGTTGGGATTGGTGTATGCCCTAAAGCCCACTAGCTGCACTCTCATCTTTTGTTACTGGATATTTATTGGTTATTTAATGGAATGACTCTTTTCTCTTTAAACATGTATATATGTATGGTTGTGTAAGGCCCATTGTTTCTAGTAAATGAATTAGGTGTGTAGTGTCTACACACAGATAGGTCTAATTCATGGACACTGGAAACAACATATTTGTTCATAACTGAGAGATGGAGCTGGGCACTTCATCTTGGTATAAGTTACAGTGAGAGACTCTCCTGTGTTCAGGATGACTTACCTAAGTCATGTGAGGACTTTCCCTGATTTATCTCATTAGTGCATATGCAATGCATTGAACAGGACCATGGTAGGTGTGATCTTTAAAATAGTACTATCACTGAGAGAGATCAAGTCACCTCATGCTACTGAGTGACCAGTGCTCTTAATCTTGAGCATTTGTGGATGAACTCACGAAGTCAAGTTCTTTTGCATTAATTCACTATGGGTGAGATTCTTTTCATGGGTCAACAGCTTTGTGTTTTGGGTACTCGGACTTGATCAGTTGGGACGTGCAGATGCAATAAAGAATCTATGCCATCTAATGATGGAATGATCGTCCCCTTAGAATTATCCGATTAATCATCAAAATCTAAGATCTTAGTATATGGATGTTCCATATGGATATTGAACTTGTGGGTCGCTCCCTGGACCAAGAGAATGATATCTAGATGATGATTATGTTAAGGATATGAAGTTCTAAGGTTTAGATGTAATCAAGAAGGTTGATAGTACATGTGATAACCTGACTCGATTTTGGATGTTACATAGAGGGGCATTCAGGTCATTACACTTAGTAGGTCGAAGACAACTGTCATTTTATGACGAGCTTATTATATTATATATTTGTCCTTGGAGTTCAACCATAACTCTTTAGTGGAATGAGTTAAGGTTAAAATGGTCTTAATGTTGCTATGGGTTTAGCATGGACATTTTGGTCATTTTGGGAGCCAATGGCAAATATGTCTTTTGGTCCCTTCTCTAGTCACTTTCTAAGACTGGCATGGTTTCCTAAAATGTTTAGATAACATTTGGTTGAATTATTTTAGTAGAAAAATAATTTTGAGTTTAAATTCAAATAGGCCTTTGATGGCATACATGAATTTAATTCTAGATAAATTGTTTGTGGGCCATGGTGTGCATTAGTATGTGGGACGTCCATAATGGGATTTCTATGGGTAAGGTTTCCAACTTTGAGTAGGACTCTCTAGTTGGAAGGTTGGACTCCTCTTTGGATTAGTATTTCTATAAGAAAGTTTCCCTTTTGGATTAGAAACTTAAATTAGTAAGTGTTGTACAACTAGGATTACTAATTGCTAAAGTTTGTGGGAAGTTCCTTTTGTTTCCTTTTCTAATTGGAGTGTTTCTAAAAGGAAATAAATCTTCAGATTATACTTTCCTTTTAGGACATCTATAAGAATTAGAAGAGATAAATTTTTAGGAAAGGTTTCCAAAGTTTCTATAAAAAGGAGAGTGTGCAACCCCTTGGACGTCCAATATAGAGCATCATAGGAGTCCCACACGTCCAGCCCTTTGGGTGTTTTCTTCTTCATAGAAGAAAGTTCAAAGTCTGAGATTTTTCCATAGAAAAATAGTTCTCAATTCCTAGATTAAGATCCCACCATCTTAGCCAATCAGATTTGGAAGTGAGATAGAGAAGAAGATCAAAGGCAATACTACTGCTAGAAAATTCCAGCAATTTGTTTACTGATTGTAAGTCTGAGTTCAGCCCTTTGGATCTATTATTTTAGAGATTTGAAGTCTACAAATCTTCAAGGTAATAGTCTTCTTGGTTCTCCTTAAATTATACACTTGTTGGTCATGAATTCATGGAGTTCTTTTGCGATCACTATGGCTGGTTTATGCTGCCCAAATCAGATTTTTTAAAATCTGTCATGTTACAAATTAGCCATGAAAGTGTTCTGCTAGTGATGTTCAGATCTGAATCGCAGTCTCTTTCAATAAGGACTATCATGAATACTAGGATGGCTGAGGGAACACCTGTCAGAGAGCATATGCTCAAGATGATGGATTGTTTCATTGTTGTTGAGATTCTAGGGGCTGAGATTGATGCAGAGAGTCAAACTGATATGATTCTCGAAACTCTGCCAGACTCTTTCAATTAGTTCAAGCTCAATTTCTGTCACGCCCCGAAACCGGGCCCTGCAGTGATCCGATCCCGGAGTGCGAAATTTTGGGATAATTTGAAACTTTTGTTATATTTCCCAAGATCCGCGTGAATGAGGATAATCAGATTCCACCACGATCAGAGTATATTTTCCGCGGAAGCTAAACATGGTGTTACGACTCGGAATCCATGGCCATCGGGTTCCGTGTCGTACGCAACCAATATCATAAAGCCATCACATAAGCAGACTGGCATAAATCATAAATCAGAGCACACTGAGTTGGTAGTAACAAGACTATTTATTTCCCACATATTCAAATTACAATTAACAAATGTCTTAATTACAACCCAAAGAAAAAGGCTAACAAAACCATACAAAAATAACCAACTAAACAGAAATACTACCCCCAATGATTTGATACGAACTCCGGTGCCAACTTGACATCTAGATGATATCAATGGGCAGCCTCTCACGTCAGACCGGCGGTCCCACCGCCTCCTCCGATCAAACACCTAAAAACAGAAAGAGAAGAAACTGGAACCAAACAAACAGGGTCAGACACGACGGTCTGGCAAGCAAATAAACAAGTAATATGAAACCAAAGAACATTCGTAAAACCTTATGAAGTCATTGTAAAACCGATAAAAGAGTCTGAACAATAATAACAATAAATCATACTAAAGCGATTGAAAGACCAAACATAAATGTCAAAGCAAATAAAAGAACAGTCTCAGAAATACGAATATCTTGAAAAGATAGTAGCCTGCATAAAACATTTAATAGTTGGAAATACATTTCAAATCTTAAATAATGGTAACAATACGATGAAAGATCGACAACATAAACATAGCAAACTCAAAGAATATAATGAGTATAAACAAATAAGAATCATAAAGCAAAGAAATAAATAGATAAAACATTGGCAACCACACGTAGCTATATTCTCCTATTACCGAAGTAACAAGAGCAGACAGAACCGTAGCCACTGCATGTGGGACCGGAAATAGGATCAGAACCGTAGCCATACAAATGGGACCGGCAGATCAAAATCAGAACCGTAGCCATACAAATGGGACCGGCAGATAAGAATCAGAACCGTAGCCATACAAATGGGACCGGCAGATAAAAACCGTTGCCATGGTCGGTACAGACAGAATCCAAGCTGCATCTGGCGGACAGATTAAAGATCCCAAGCCGGGTGATCAGCCCGACCAGGTGACCTAAGTCTAGTGGTGCCTTTAGTTTTCAAAACTTGAACCGACACAAATCAAACCATAATACTAATCCCTTTGGCTCAGGGGCTCACACTACAAAGCTCTGGCCCCGTCTTGCCTCGAGGTTTTATTTTTAAAATACTAGTGTTATCAAAATAATAGTCTCATCGAAGAAATCCCGAATGTGACGAACCACTCCAATCTCCTTACTAATCGATTCAGAGAAAACATACTAATATCCATGGTGAACCGCCCAAATACAAATCAAAGTGATTTGTATAAAATCATACGATCAATCCTTCCGAACATGGAAGACCACATGATTTTATAACAAATCACCGATGCTATTTAAATTAGTTCACCGAAGAATACGAATACAAATAAAAATACATTTTTCTGACTTGAAATGGAATGGATAGTGGAGAATGACTTAATGATTTACCAAGGGACCATCTCAATACGCATTTAACCTTTAAACATTGATTAATAAAGAGTGCGTTCGATGCCAATGAAAATCCATAACATTAAAATGATAAAGTGCGTATTGAGACTTGAGAGGTTCCCGGATAACTTCACACACGACCATTCTCTCATTATTCCCATTCCCATTTCGCAATTTTTCCAAGCATCACAAGAAATCCCAAACTCTTTAAAACAGGCCCATAATTGGCCTTAAACCCGAGCCCAAAACAGTCTTCTCATTTAGTCCAAAACAGCCCTTTAAACATGGCCCAAACAGCCCTTAAAAACAACCCAAAACTAACCTTGAATGGTCCCTAAAACAGGTCTTAAAACAGTCCAATATCAGGCCCTGAAATGGCCCAATGTCAGGTCTTAAAAACAGCCCAAAACTAACTTTGAATGGCCCACAAAACAGGTTTTAGATCAGCCCAAAAGCTAACCTTGAATGGCCCACAAAACAGGTTTTAAATCAGCCCAAAACTAAACCTTCAATCGCCCACAAAACATGTTTTCAACTCAGCCCAAAACTAAACCTGAACCAGGCTTAAAAGTCATTCAAAGCCCCTCCAACCAGGCCCTGAAAAGGGCCCAGAACTGGGCTGGGTCCGCTCGAGCGACCCAGGGTCCGCTCGAGCGGACCCCTTCCAGAACATGGGCCGCTCGAGCGGACCCAGTTCTGGCTGGGTCCGAAATGAGTGCAAAAATGCAGTCTTGCTACTCTTTTTTTCATTCCTTTTTCTTCCCTTCTTTCATACATAATTCCAAGATCATTTTGGACCCTCCCTTGACCTTCCAAATTCATCAAATACCCATTCATTAATCCTTCCAATTGATTAAACACCACACTTTTAAAAATCAAAGTTTTTCCCCATTCTTAGAACACAACACTAAACACAAATAAGGCTAAGTTTCAAAATATCCAAAGTGAAATCAAACTTCCAAATACATTGTAAAACAATAATACAAGTGGAAATCACACATCATATTACTCCATTTGTCCAAAACAAATCTATGAAGCATAAAAAGATTAAAGCATAGCATGAAACAATATGATATGAAACAAAATACATGAAACCATCATATTAATTGGAAATCCACTTGCCTTAGTCAAGAGAAGATGTAAATTACTCCAAGATGGTGCTCTTAAAGTCCCAAGCTCCAAAATCACAAAACCCCCAAAATAGCTCAAAAAGAAGCCCTAGAAACCAACCATTTTCAAATCCCCATGAAAACTCTTTGCATATATAACAAAAGCATTCTAAATGGCTTGGAAAACCAAGATTTGGAGAAAGAAATCCATTGCTCACCTTCTTGAAGCTCAAACAAAGGAGAGGAGCTTGAACGATAGATCTTCTCTAGCTCAAATCTCACAAAAATGGCATCTAAGGGAAGTTTGGAAGATGGAGAAGAAGATGAGGAGATCATTCCTCCATTTAGCATCAAAGAACAAGAGACCCATGAGGAGAGAGGAAGGGGCTGGGAGAAGAACCATATCTCCTCCCCTTTGTTGCAGGAAAATGAAGAATGGGAGAGAAGAGAACCCAAATGGTGGTTTTATAAGACTAAGTGGGCTGGGTCCCATGGGCCCCAAACTTACGAAGGTCAAAACTAGCATTTGTGGGTCCCGAATGAAAACGATGAAGAAGACAAAAATGATCAGCGAAATTTCTACTTTCCAAAAAGTATATTTTCCCCAATTTCTGAAATTTTCAAAATTCATGGACAGATTTAGTGTGAAAGGTCAGTTTTGCCCTTTTTCTCGAAAAACGCATTTTCTGATCATCAAATCAAAATGGTCAAAACATGAAAGTTGTTAAACTCCATAAAATGAGTCAAAATACACCAAAATCAGAATTTTTAGAAATCAAATGAAATTTCTCATAAAAATACATATCATGAGGACCGGGTCAAACTATAGTCAAAGGTCTTCAAAATCTCCAAGGTTATGGAAAAATCCAGTCAAACTCAAAAACAAGGTCAAACTAAATCAAATCTCACTTAACAAGTTAAACCACGATTAAGACAATACTAAACAAAGGGATTGGGGGTCGGGGTCTTACATCCTCCCCCCTTTAGAACCCATTTGGTCCTCCAAATGGTCTAAACCAAATCAAAATCAAAAACCCCAAAAGACAACAGAAAACACTGACACCCTACCCTAAACCTCGGCAACTGAGATGCCCTCTGATCAAACCTGACATTGAGATGCACGGTCAACAACATTCTGATTCGGTTGAAGGCTTCAAACTATTCCACGTATCTGCTCAAAAACATACTTCTCTGACCAAACTAGAGTTCAACAATTCTTCTAATCATCCTTGGTGTCATCTGTCGTTCCTACACTGGATCATTTCTTTTGCTTATCTCGTCAGTCACTGTCGGTCTAAGAAACTGCAAGTTCTGTCTCTTTCTATCACTTGGAATTCTGTGCCTTAAGTCCTACAAAGCTGCCCACGGTACTCTTGACGCTTGTACGAAGATGTGATTGTAGACATGCCTTCACTGAAAAATCTTCATCCCGTAAAATTCTGAAATTTCCATATGTTTGCTCTACTATGTTCCTCGAATGCATCATCAGCTTCTGGCGTCCAAGTATACCGTCAATCCTTCTTCGTTCTGAAATCACAACTCCAAATTTTACAGGTCTCCTGTCATTGGCTTGGTCTGCTACAACCTAGATGTCATACTGCTATACGCCAAATGTTAAACTGCCATAACCTGCTGAGCCGTTCTGTGTCGAAACTTCGCATGGCTTGCCTCTCCAGATTTCACTCTTCGAGTCTTCTACCCTTGACATGTAAAGTCGACCTTGAAAATCCAATATGTGTTCACAACTCCATAATCCAAATCTTTCTGTGCTATACTCAGAATTCCTGCTCACATCTGATTCCATCTGTTTGCTGCTCTTGATCTCTTACCTGATACTGTGTTATCAACAAAATAAACCTGCCAAGCTGGCATCAATCCCTGATAAGTTGAAACATTCAATCCAAGTCTTGAATGATGTTTACTCTCTCATAGATCTAACTTTGTTTCCAACTGAACCAGTACACTTCCTGACATCCGTCAACCCTTCAATTCTTACACTTCCAAACTCCAACCATAAACTATTATAACTCATTCCATTCAACGCAAAACAAATCTTAAAATTTTAAACATGATGACTAAAACAATTACTTAGTTGAATTTCATCATTTTAAAACATAGTAGAAACCGAACCTCCATATTGTCAAGTAAAGTTTAATAAATAAAGTTTATCAAAGTTTGAACATGAAACAACATTATTCGTTTTAAAAATCATGTTTTTATAACCCAACAAATCCTTGAACTACTCAACAATCTCAAATTAGGATTTTCAAAAATAAATCAAATTCATGTAATATGACCATACATTAAATTTTATTGAAATCCATTCCCAACCAAACATATACAAAATTTTGAAATCGTCAAGGTTTTGAAATGTAGATGTCAATATTTAAGAAAATTAAAACAAGAGTGAAATTCTAAGGTCATTGTAAAATAATATCTTAAGAAGATTAAACAAAAATTCGAAACACAAAACCTTATGAAAACAAAATCATGCGACTCATGAAAAGAGTATAATAATGTAGTTTATTTCAAAATAAGCCTTAAAGAAGAAACATAAATCCATTGTTTAAACACTACACGGATAAATCATAGACATTAAGGAAAAATGTAACAAAAGATGAAAACATCACGAAAATCATTCTCACCAAGAAATGGGACATCCAAACAACTGAGGTATTCCCTTGCATCTACATGTTGTCCAATCCAATATCCTATAAGTCGGTAAAATCCACAAGGTTTCCTCTATTGCCAAAAATTATCTTGACCACAACGAACCATCCACTTGGTATCCCTGCTGAATCAACTACACCGACTAAGCTGCAAGTTACAGAAATTCTCAACCAAAACTATGACAAGGCTCATTTAATCTGGAAAAATCCCTGAGTCTCTGGCACCAACTCCTAATCTTACAAACTACGAGTCACTTCTCCCTTCATAAAAATCAATAGCTAATATGTCTCCTGCAGTCCTCCATCTTGGAAAGATGGTCTGAGTTCACCCAAAAATCCACATTTACTTACCTTGGCACGCTGCATGATGATCTTCAATTAACGGAGAGGGGATCTTCAAATACTGCTCAAGTCCTACTTTGGCTGGCAAATGCACATGTCTTCTCTCATTAACCACAACGAAGATGCTGAAGGCTGAAAGTCTGCTGATGTTCTCCGAAAACAACATACTAAGTTCACAGGGTTCTCAGTCTCCGACGCAAGTGTAAGACCCCGACCCGAGAGACCTCGTTTAGAGTTGTTTGAGTTGTGTTTTAGTGTTAAGTGTGCTTAGTAGTTTTGGATTAGTTGGGGATTAGAATAGCTTTTATAATAGCTTTGGGGAATTTAGAGAGCTTTTCTATTTGTGGGACCCTTTGGGGGTTCTTGTTACGAATTATGTGAGATTGGGGGTTTACCGATGATTTCCAAGAATCGTGTTTTAACCCATTGAACTTATTTTATTAATCCCTACAGTTTTCTTATTGACATCGTTTTCATTTGAGGACCTTAAACCTGATTTTTCACTAATTGAGGGCAAAATGGTCTTTTTACCCAAAATCTGGACACCGATTTCGATGTCACCAAAATGTGCAAAATATATACTTTTTGGAAACTAGAAATTTTGCCGATCAACTTTGTCTTCTTCGCCGAATTCGTTTGAAGCCCCGAAAACCTTGTTTTGAGCCCGAGAAGTTCTTTAAGTTGTGGGCCCCACTCCCACTTACTATATATAGAAAGCTTCTTCTTCTTTTTCCCATTTCTGGCAAAAACCCTAGAGGAGAAGAGAAACCCCAGCCCTAAGGGTTTTCCTTACCTTTTCTTGCTTCTTCATCTCCAATCACCCACTAAACTAGTGCTAATGGAGAATTAGTTGCTATAATCTTCTTCCTCATCTCAAGGCCTTCATCTTGACACCATTTTTGAAGAAAACCGCCCACTCCAAGATTTACTTTGGACAATACCTTTCTTTTTGAAGAACTTCCTTGTAAGTGATTTTCCTAAAAATGTCATAATCTTGTTTGTTTAGCCCTAGGGTAGCTTCATTTCAATTATTGGAAGATTCCGTTTTGTTTTAATTGGATTTTGATATTTTAGGGTTTGGTTTTGGGGGTTTTGTGTATAGGTGTTTGATTGTGGATCTAAGAGGTGATTAGAGCTCAATTGAATTGCAATTGGACCCAAGGCAAGTGGATGAAATGATTCTCATGTGTTTTATCATGTTTTATGCAAAATCTTGAATTGTCTTCATTGATGGTTTTAATGAATTATCATGTTTGATGATTTAGTCTTATTGATTTTGAACGATGATTTGATGAGATAATGAGGCAAGGAATAGCCCAATTAATTGTGAAGATATGTATGGAAGAAGGGGAAAGAAAGGAAATGGATAGGAGTTGGACAAGAGAAGGATTCAACCAAATGGGTTGAGGTTCGCTACAGGACCGATCGATCGCCCATCAGGTCCGATCGATCGGACTGTAAATAACTGAGAGGGTCTTCAGGACCGATCGATCGCCCTCCAGGTCCGATCGATCGGACTGAATAAAATTGAACTGTAAAATGAGAGAATTATGGGACTATTTTCCAGATTCACCCCAAGTCCATACTCAAGTCCAATTCAGCTCTATCCCTTATCTTCTTATTTGAAGACATTGAACCTATAATGATGCGTTCAAACCCATGAAAGATTGGGGTATATTGTGAAGGACTGTAATGTGGAAGTATTGTTTGGAGGCCCAATGTTATTCAAGGATGGGTAAGGCATTATATGGAGTCCGAAGGAAGGAAGAACCTCATCGTGGAAACTCCATGAGGTTTTCTAGATTGATCAATGTGTATAAGGACCCGGAATGTCCCTAACTCTTAAAGAGTACCAAAATTTCATCATAACCGACATACGGGACCCTATTCGCACTGATTCAATCCTAGAAACCCCATTGTTGGCCTGTAAATGTATGAAAAACTAATTGTATTTAATTTTCAACTAAACTCTTATTTTGGGATTTCAAACCAACTTGATATGACTGGACTGTTACAAGAGTACTAAAAGTGATGTGTTTAGCTTTTGCTAACTGGTATATGGCGACTTGAGATGGATGTGTATTTGTGCCTATGGCACCCCGTTTCTTACTGTGCATATGATTTGATTTATCGTATTTGACCTATGAGTCGGCACCACTGAGCTTGGACGACCTCGTCGGTTTGATCCTCCGACTTGGGGTTCCTTCCCCTCCCGATAGCCAGCTGCAGTCTGGAATGTGCAGAGTTTTTACCCGGTTCGCTACCGTGGCCCCGCAGAGTATATATATATGTATATTATAATATTTATAGTTGTTCCTCCTCACCTCGTGTGACTGAGGACAATGATCTTGTTAGGGTATGCGCTCTCTTCACTTCGGTGAAGGGAGGATCTAGCTTGTGGGGTTGCCATCTTGACAGTTTCCAAATCCTTGTCACCTTACTGGATTTATTGCATATGTACTTCTTTTGAAATGATACATTGTCTTTTACAAAGTTCATTGTTTATCCACAAGTTTTCTTAACTCTTGCATAGCATCATTGTTTTATTATTGTTATGTCTTTTCACCCACCTGCCAGACCGTCGTGTCTGATCCATTTATTTTGGTACTCAGGTCCCGAGCTCTTTGCCATTGAGGAGGAGCCAGAGGAGGCGGTCGGTGCACCGCAACGAGTGATTGAGTGGCAAGCCGATGATGTCATGTAGACATTCGGCCTTGCCTTGAGAACGATACACCTTGGGAACTTGATATCTTTGGTTTAGATTTCATTTGGTTGTACGGTCTTTGTTGACCGTTATCTTGGGAGTTTTAATTAACTGATACTTTGTAATTACACTTAACTTTACTTTTGGGGAAAACATGCTTGATCATTGCTCATCCTGATATCTTATCATGTTAACCATAAATCAGTCTTGTTTATGGATTTGAATGGTATTCATATGGTTTACTACACGCTTCCGCAATTATGAAAATGTGTTTGATATGGTTACATGTGAGATGATGTGTAAAGATAATCCTCACCGCGGAACCCTGTGGGAAATCACGTGCACGGATAAATGTTCTTTTAATTCCGTGTGCGTTTTAGCCAAAGAGATGCACGTGGCGCGGCATCAACCCGACCCGTCACGACCTCCCGGACTCGGATCCTTCTTTTCCCCTAGTTTCTCGGTCCGGGGTCGCGACAGGACTGGTATCAGAGCGGGACATGTTTCAGGCAATTAAAAGAAACTAGAAATCTTAAGTACGTGGCGAGGATCCGTTAGATAGAACCGTGTGAGCAATGTGTGACCACCCTGTACTTGGTTTATATGTGCTAACAATTTGTTTTGCAGCGTTATGCCACCTCGCAAAAGAGCAGCAAACAGTAATCCCATTGCCAGTAACAGCGAGAGTGCAGGGCTTAGTACAGAAGAACTTCAGGACAACAATATGCAGAACCAATTCCAACAGATGATGCAGGCTATGATAGACCAACAACGCCAGGCCAATGAGAATCAGGCTAGGCTCCAAGCACAAGCATTTGAGACACAGACCAGATTGCAAGAACAGATGCTTAAGAAAGATGAGGATCATGCTAGGGAGATAGCTCAAATGCAGGCACAGTTGTTGGGGATATTAGAGAGGAGACCGGAACCAATCCCAGTTGCACCACCTGGTCCGGTAAACATTAGAGGAAATGATCCTAATGTATTGTATGAGCGGTTTAGGAAGAGAGGACCGAAAGAATTTTTGGGGACTGAGGACCCAATGGCAGCAGATGATTGGCTTGAGCACACCGAAAATATATTTGAGATCTTCATATGTACCGGTGTGGAACGTGTACAGCTTGCAGCCTCTATGTTTGTGGGTTTAGCAGATATTTGGTGGAAGACCGTCAGGACAGAATATAGGGAAATGGCTGATGCAGAAGCTTGGGTTAACTTCAAGAGACAGTTTGGAGAGAAATACGTACCTGCACATGTCAAGAGACAAAAGGCAGCTGAATTTCAGCAACTTGTACAAGGCAACATGACAGTCCTCGAATACCTTACCAAATTCGAGAGATTGTCAAGGTATGCTCTAGAGCTGGTAGACACTGTTGAGAAGAAGATAACCAAGTTCCTTGAGGGACTTCACCCGATTATTGAGAGGGATGCTACCGGGGTTGTACCACCCGTTACCTTTGAAGAAGCTGTCAAGAGAGCATACAAATTTGAGAACTTCCACAACAAGATTGTCAAGAACCAAGGAAAGGGTCAAGGCCAGCAGCAGAACAATCAACAAAGAAACAATCAGAACAAGAGGCCAAGACAAGAGCAAAATGTGCAAAATCCGGATGTTTGTATCCATTGTGGGAAACATCATGGGAATGCCCAATGTCGTACTATCACGGGAGCATGTTTTAGATGTGGTTCATTGGACCACCAAATGAGGGATTGCCCAAGGCCTGATAGACATAATAGACAGCAACAAGGAGTACAGCGTCAGGCACCACCTCAGAATGCATTGGTAGTTCAGAATCAAGCAAGGCCACTACAACAACAGGCACCTCAGCCACAGTTTAGGCCACAACAACAACAGCAACAACCGGCCCGTCAGCAAGGGCAGAATCAAAATCAGAATCAGCGTCCTCAGAATCAGAATAGGAATGCACCACAAGGCAGGCAACAGCAAGGGCAGAACAGGCCACCACAAAGGGCACAACTCTATGCTGTCAATAGAGCTGATGTGGAGGCTGAAGGCAATGTAGTGGAAGGTACACTTCTCGTTTGTGGTTTTGATGCTAAGGTTTTGTTTGACCCTGGCTCTACTCACTCATTCCTATCTCCAAAATTTGCTATGTTGATTGATATGCATGCTAGAGAGTTGAGTTTCATTCTGACTGTGACTACCCCTTTAGGTAAGGAAGTTGTTTGTAGAACTTTTTACCCTAGTTGTCCAGTCATGATAGGAGAAGTAGTATTACCGGCAGATCTCATTTTATTAGAGATGCAGGATTTTGATGTCATCCTAGGGATGGATTGGTTAGCAGGATACCATGCTACTATGGATTGTTTTCATAAGACCCTAACTTTTAAGTTAGAGGAGACCCAAGCAGGGGTGTTGTTTCAGGGAGAAAGGAGTAATTCGGGTGCAGGATTTATTTCAGCATTGAAGGCTGATAGGCTTCTAAAAAGTGGTTGTGAGGGTTATTTGGCGTTTATCACGGAGGATAAACGGTCCCAAGGGGTGGAGGAGATCCCAATTGTTTGTGAATTTCCGGATGTTTTCCCGGAGGAGATACCTGGATTGCCACCCATTAGAGAGATAGACTTCACTATTGAGTTGTTACCGGGGACCGCTCCGATATCTATCGCACCTTACAGAATGGCTCCGGCAGAATTGGGAGAGTTGAAGATGCAATTGCAAGAACTCTTGAACAAAGGTTTCGTGAGACCTAGTGTGTCACCGTGGGGAGCACCAGTTTTGTTTGTAAAGAAGAAGGATGGTTCTATGAGAATGTGTATTGACTATAGAAGATTGAACCAAGTGACCATCAAAAACAAATATCCGTTGCCAAGGATAGATGAATTGTTTGATCAGTTGCAAGGAGCTGCTTACTTTTCGAAGATTGATTTGAGGTCAGGCTACCATCAGTTGAGGGTTAGAGACTCAGATGTACCAAAAACAGCCTTTCGGACAAGATATGGACACTATGAGTTTCTAGTGATGCCATTTGGTCTGACTAATGCACCGGCAGTTTTCATGGCATTGATGAACAAAATATTTGCGGAGTATTTGGATCAGTTTACAGTGGTGTTTATTGATGATATTTTGGTATATTCCAAGACTAAAGGAGAGCACGAAGAACATTTGAGGATAGCACTCCAGCTCTTGAGGGAGAATCAGTTGTTTGCAAAACTTAGTAAGTGTGAATTTTGGTTGGACCAAGTCACATTTTTGGGTCATATCATCTCCAAAGAAGGATTATCAGTGGACCCGTCCAAGATTGAGGCAGTCATGAATTGGGATAGACCGAAGAATGCATCAGAAATCAGGAGTTTTCTTGGATTGGCAGGATATTATCGGAGGTTTGTGCAAGGATTTTCGTCGATTGCGTCACCTTTGACGAAGTTGACAAGGAAGAATGCACCATATGTTTGGACAGACAAGTGTGAGGCTAGTTTCCAAGAGCTGAAGAAGAGATTGACTACAGCTCCAGTCCTTACTTTGCCATCTGGGAGCGGCAGTTTTACTATTTTTACCGATGCTTCCAATGTTGGACTTGGATGCGTGCTAATGCAAGATGGGAAGGTAGTTGCATATGGGTCGCGGCAGTTGAAAGATCATGAGAAGAACTATGCAACACATGATCTCGAATTAGCCGCAGTTGTTTTAGCTTTGAAGATGTGGAGACACTACCTCTATGGAGAGAAGTTTGAGGTTCACTCCGATCACCGTAGCCTACAGTACTTGTTTTCTCAGAAGGAATTGAACATGAGGCAGAGGAGATGGATGGAATATATTAAAGACTATGATTTTCCAATCAAGTATCACCCGGGAAAAGCGAATGTAGTTGCAGATGCCTTGAGCAGAAAGTCAGTGAGCATGGCAAGTCTTCGGGGGACTTATGTGGTACAGCAGTTAGAAGAGTTGGGTGTAGATTTTCAGCCACTAAGAGAAGGTGTCATGTTAGCAAACATGTCAGTATCAGAACCTTCTTTCATTCAGAAGATCAAAGAGAGTCAGTTACAAGACCCAGAATTGGCTAAGATTTTTGAGCATATAGCAGATCGCCCTGATTTTCGTGTTGTAGATGGAGTTTTGTATTACCGAGACCGTCTGTGTGTGCCTAACTTGGAGGACTTAAGGAATGATATCATGTCCGAGGCCCATGATACCAAGTATTCCATACACCCGGGCAGTACGAAGATGTACCAGAATTTGAAGGGCAGATTTTGGTGGAATAACATGAAGAGAGAGATAGCAGCTTTCGTCTCTCGTTGTATGACATGTCAGTTGATCAAGGCAGAACACCAGAAGCCTCCAGGGTTACTACGACCATTAGAGATTCCGGAATGGAAATGGGAGCATATTACCATGGACTTCATATCGGGTTTACCGAAGACTAGTAAGGGGAATGATGCTATTTGGGTCATAGTGGACCGTCTCACCAAGTCAGCTCATTTCCTACCGATGAAGACTGGGAAGAAGATGCATATGTTACCTTTGGCACAGTTGTTTGTCACAGAAATTGTCAGTCGTCATGGACAGCCAGTTTCCATCACATCAGATAGAGACAGCAGATTTGTCTCAAGATTTTGGAAGACATTGCATGAGTCTATGGGTACGAAGTTACAGTTCAGCACAGCCTATCACCCACAGACCGATGGTCAGTCAGAAAGGACAATTCAGACACTTGAGGATATGCTTCGAGCTTGTGTACTAGATTTCAAGACTCAATGGGATGAAGCCTTACCGTTGTGTGAGTTCGCTTACAACAACAGTTTTCACTCGAGTATCGGTATGGCACCTTTTGAGGCCTTGTATGGCAGAAGGTGTAGAACACCTGTTTGTTGGGAAGAAGTTGGTACTCGCAGTTTCCATGGACCGACCATTGTTAGTGAGACAAGTGATAAAGTCAAGTTGATCCAAGAACGTCTGAAAGTGGCTCAGAGTAGACAGAAGAGTTATGCAGATTCTCACAGAAGGGATTTACAGTTCAAAGAAGGAGATAAGGTTTTCTTGAAAGTGTCACCTACTCGTGGAACTTTGAGGTTTGGACAGAAGGGCAAGTTGTCCAGGAGATACATAGGACCGTACGACATTGTGAGTAGGATTGGTGATGTGGCTTACAGGTTAGCCTTACCACCCGAACTTTCCGGCGTACACAATGTTTTCCATGTGTCTATGTTGAAGAAGTACGTTCCCGACAGACTACACATACTCCGTTATGAGCCGTTGGAAATTCGAGAAGATGCGACCTATGTTGAGAAGCCTAAGCAGATCATCGACACCAAAGAGCAAGAATTGAGAACTCGGACTATTCAGTGGGTCAAGGTACTTTGGGAGAATCATGGACCGGAAGAAGCAACTTGGGAATTACGGGATCAGGTTCAGAAGAAGTACCCACATCTTCTTCCGGAGGTGAGTTTTAATTTCCATTTGGAGGACCAAATGTCCTAAGGGGTGGAGGATGTAAGACCCCGACCCGAGAGACCTCGTTTAGAGTTGTTTGAGTTGTGTTTTAGTGTTAAGTGTGCTTAGTAGTTTTGGATTAGTTGGGGATTAGAATAGCTTTTATAATAGCTTTGGGGAATTTAGAGAGCTTTTCTATTTGTGGGACCCTTTGGGGGTTCTTGTTACGAATTATGTGAGATTGGGGGTTTACCGATGATTTCCAAGAATCGTGTTTTAACCCATTGAACTTATTTTATTAATCCCTACAGTTTTCTTATTGACATCGTTTTCATTTGAGGACCTTAAACCTGATTTTTCACTAATTGAGGGCAAAATGGTCTTTTTACCCAAAATCTGGACACCGATTTCGATGTCACCAAAATGTGCAAAATATATACTTTTTGGAAACTAGAAATTTTGCCGATCAACTTTGTCTTCTTCGCCGAATTCGTTTGAAGCCCCGAAAACCTTGTTTTGAGCCCGAGAAGTTCTTTAAGTTGTGGGCCCCACTCCCACTTACTATATATAGAAAGCTTCTTCTTCTTTTTCCCATTTCTGGCAAAAACCCTAGAGGAGAAGAGAAACCCCAGCCCTAAGGGTTTTCCTTACCTTTTCTTGCTTCTTCATCTCCAATCACCCACTAAACTAGTGCTAATGGAGAATTAGTTGCTATAATCTTCTTCCTCATCTCAAGGCCTTCATCTTGACACCATTTTTGAAGAAAACCGCCCACTCCAAGATTTACTTTGGACAATACCTTTCTTTTTGAAGAACTTCCTTGTAAGTGATTTTCCTAAAAATGTCATAATCTTGTTTGTTTAGCCCTAGGGTAGCTTCATTTCAATTATTGGAAGATTCCGTTTTATTTTAATTGGATTTTGATATTTTAGGGTTTGGTTTTGGGGGTTTTGTGTATAGGTGTTTGATTGTGGATCTAAGAGGTGATTAGAGCTCAATTGAATTGCAATTGGACCCAAGGCAAGTGGATGAAATGATTCTCATGTGTTTTATCATGTTTTATGCAAAATCTTGAATTGTCTTCATTGATGGTTTTAATGAATTATCATGTTTGATGATTTAGTCTTATTGATTTTGAACGATGATTTGATGA
The DNA here is from genome assembly GCA_012931725.1 of Litsea cubeba. Taxonomy (NCBI): domain Eukaryota; kingdom Viridiplantae; phylum Streptophyta; class Magnoliopsida; order Laurales; family Lauraceae; genus Litsea; species Litsea cubeba. Next base: position 40,756,201 of record CM022950.1, read on the forward strand.
GATAATGAGGCAAGGAATAGCCCAATTAATTGTGAAGATATGTATGGAAGAAGGGGAAAGAAAGGAAATGGATAGGAGTTGGACAAGAGAAGGATTCAACCAAATGGGTTGAGGTTCGCTACAGGACCGATCGATCGCCCATCAGGTCCGATCGATCGGACTGTAAATAACTGAGAGGGTCTTCAGGACCGATCGATCGCCCTCCAGGTCCGATCGATCGGACTGAATAAAATTGAACTGTAAAATGAGAGAATTATGGGACTATTTTCCAGATTCACCCCAAGTCCATACTCAAGTCCAATTCAGCTCTATCCCTTATCTTCTTATTTGAAGACATTGAACCTATAATGATGCGTTCAAACCCATGAAAGATTGGGGTATATTGTGAAGGACTGTAATGTGGAAGTATTGTTTGGAGGCCCAATGTTATTCAAGGATGGGTAAGGCATTATATGGAGTCCGAAGGAAGGAAGAACCTCATCGTGGAAACTCCATGAGGTTTTCTAGATTGATCAATGTGTATAAGGACCCGGAATGTCCCTAACTCTTAAAGAGTACCAAAATTTCATCATAACCGACATACGGGACCCTATTCGCACTGATTCAATCCTAGAAACCCCATTGTTGGCCTGTAAATGTATGAAAAACTAATTGTATTTAATTTTCAACTAAACTCTTATTTTGGGATTTCAAACCAACTTGATATGACTGGACTGTTACAAGAGTACTAAAAGTGATGTGTTTAGCTTTTGCTAACTGGTATATGGCGACTTGAGATGGATGTGTATTTGTGCCTATGGCACCCCGTTTCTTACTGTGCATATGATTTGATTTATCGTATTTGACCTATGAGTCGGCACCACTGAGCTTGGACGACCTCGTCGGTTTGATCCTCCGACTTGGGGTTCCTTCCCCTCCCGATAGCCAGCTGCAGTCTGGAATGTGCAGAGTTTTTACCCGGTTCGCTACCGTGGCCCCGCAGAGTATATATATATGTATATTATAATATTTATAGTTGTTCCTCCTCACCTCGTGTGACTGAGGACAATGATCTTGTTAGGGTATGCGCTCTCTTCACTTCGGTGAAGGGAGGATCTAGCTTGTGGGGTTGCCATCTTGACAGTTTCCAAATCCTTGTCACCTTACTGGATTTATTGCATATGTACTTCTTTTGAAATGATACATTGTCTTTTACAAAGTTCATTGTTTATCCACAAGTTTTCTTAACTCTTGCATAGCATCATTGTTTTATTATTGTTATGTCTTTTCACCCACCTGCCAGACCGTCGTGTCTGATCCATTTATTTTGGTACTCAGGTCCCGAGCTCTTTGCCATTGAGGAGGAGCCAGAGGAGGCGGTCGGTGCACCGCAACGAGTGATTGAGTGGCAAGCCGATGATGTCATGTAGACATTCGGCCTTGCCTTGAGAACGATACACCTTGGGAACTTGATATCTTTGGTTTAGATTTCATTTGGTTGTACGGTCTTTGTTGACCGTTATCTTGGGAGTTTTAATTAACTGATACTTTGTAATTACACTTAACTTTACTTTTGGGGAAAACATGCTTGATCATTGCTCATCCTGATATCTTATCATGTTAACCATAAATCAGTCTTGTTTATGGATTTGAATGGTATTCATATGGTTTACTACACGCTTCCGCAATTATGAAAATGTGTTTGATATGGTTACATGTGAGATGATGTGTAAAGATAATCCTCACCGCGGAACCCTGTGGGAAATCACGTGCACGGATAAATGTTCTTTTAATTCCGTGTGCGTTTTAGCCAAAGAGATGCACGTGGCGCGGCATCAACCCGACCCGTCACGACCTCCCGGACTCGGATCCTTCTTTTCCCCTAGTTTCTCGGTCCGGGGTCGCGACAGGCAAGCACAGACAAAAGACACTGAACAAGAGTATGGAGACTTTAAATTCTCCACCACTAAGGAGGAAATTTGTTCATCCAAATCTCTTAACAACACGAACTAAAAGAAAAGACAAGCAAAGTCTCCCGAACTGAAAGAAAAGCAGACTCAAATTCAAAGAAACAAAGACACGAGAAAACAAATCGACACAATCTAACAAATCCTCACCACACGTCTTAATGTTCTAGAGTATTTTATTTCCTAGAAACTAACCAGCTCTGATACCAGTCACGCCCCGAAACCGGGCCCTGCAGTGATCCGATCACGGAGTGCGAATTTTGGGATAATTTGGAACTTTTGTTATATTTCCCAAGATCCGCGTGAATGAGGATAATCAGATTCCACCACGATCAGAGTATATTTTTCGCGGAAGCTAAACATGGTGTTACGACTCGGAATCCGTGGCCATCGGGTTCCGTGTCGTACGCAACCAATATCATAAAGCCATCACATAAGCAGACTGGCATAAATCATAAATCAGAGCACACTGAGCTGGTAGTAATAAGACTATTTATTTCCCACATATTCAAATTACAATTAACAAATGTCTTAATTACAACCCAAAGAAAAAGGCTAACAAAACCATACAAAAATAACCAACTAAACAGAAATACTACCCCCAATGATTTGATACGAACTCCAGGGCCAACTTGACATCTAGATGATATCAATGGGCAGCCTCTCACGTCAGACCGGCGGTCCCAGCGCCTCCTCCGATCAAACACCTAAAAACAGAAAGAGAAGAAACTGGCACCAAACAAACAGGGTCAGACACGACGGTCTGGCAAGCAAATAAACAAGTAATATGAAACCAAAGAACATTCGTAAAAACTTATGAAGTCCTTGTAAAACCGATTAAAGAGTCAGAACAATAATAACAATAAATCATACTAAAGCGATCGAAAGACCAAACATAAATGTCAAAGCCAATAAAAGAACAGTCTCAGAAATACGAATATCTCGAAAAGATAGTAGCCTGCATAAAACATTTAATAGTTGGAAATACATTTCAAATCTTAAATAATGGTAACAATACGATGAAAGATCGACAACATAAACATAGCAAACTCAAAGAATATAATGAGTATAAACAAATAAGAATCATAAAGCAAAGAAATAAATAGATAAAACATTGGCAACCACACGTAGCTATATTCTCCTATTACCGAAGTAACAAGAGCAGACAGAACCGTAGCCACTACACGTGGGACCGGAAATAGGATCAAAACCGTAGCCATACAAATGGGACCGGCAGATCAAAATCAGAACCGTAGCCATACAAATGGGACCGGCAGATAAGAATCAGAACCGTAGCCATACAAATGGGACCGGCAGATAAAAACCGTTGCCATGGTCGGTACAGACAGAATCCAAGCTGCAGCTGGCGGACAGATTAAAGATCCCAAGCCGGGTGATCAGCCCGACCAGGTGACCTAAGCCTAGTGGTGCCTTTAGTTTTCAAAACTTGAACCGACACAAATCAAACCATAATACTAATCCCTTTGGCTCAGGGGCTCACACTACAAAGCTCTGGCCCCGTCTTGCCTCGAGGTTTTATTTTTAAAATACTAGTGTTATCAAAATAATAGTCTCATCGAAGAAATCCCGAATGTGACGAACCACTCCAATCTTCTTACTAATCGATTCAGAGAAAACATACTAATATCCATGGTGAACCTCTCAAATACACATCAAAGTGATTTGTATAAAATCATACGATCAATCCTTCCGAACATGGAAGACCACATGATTTTATAACAAATCACCGATGCTATTTAAATTAGTTCACCGAAGAATACGAATACAAATACAAATACATTTTTCTGACTTGAAATGGAATGGATAGTGGAGAATGACTTAATGATTTACCAAGGGACCATCTCAATACGCATTTAACCTTTAAACATTGATTAATAAAGAGTGCGTCCGATGCCAATGAAAATCCATAACATTTAAATGATAAAGTGCGTATTGAGACTTGAGAGGTTCCCGGGTAACTTCACACACGACCATTCTCTCATTATTCCCATTCCCATTTCACAATTTTTCCAAGCATCACAAGAAATCCCAAACTCTTTAAAACAGGCCCATAACTGGCCTTAAACCGAGCCCAAAACAGTCTTCTCATTTAGTCCAAAACAGCCCTTTAAACATGGGCCAAACAGCCCTTAAAAACAGCCCAAAACTAACCTTGAATGGTCCCTAAAACAGGTCTTAAAACAGTCCAATATCAGGCCCTGAAATGGCCCAATGTCAGGTCTTAAAAACAGCCCAAAACTAACTTTGAATGGCCCACAAAACAGGTTTTAGATCAGCCCAAAAGCTAACCTTGAATGGCCCACAAAACAGGTTTTAAATCAGCCCAAAACTAAACCTTCAATGGCCCACAAAACATGTTTTCAACTCAGCCCAAAACTAAACCTGAACCAGGCTTAAAAGTCATTCAAAGCCCCTCCAACCAGGCCCTGAAAAGGGCCCAGAACTGGGCTGGGTCCGCTCGAGCGACCCCTTCGAGAACCTGGGCCGCTCGAGCGGCCCATCTGATCGCTCGAGCAGACCCAGTTCTGGCTGGGTCCGAAATGAGTGCAAAAATGCAGTCTTGCTACTCTCTTTTTCATTCCTTTTTCTTCCCTTCTTTCATACATAATTCCAAGATCATTTTGGACCCTCCCTTGACCTTCCAAATTCATCAAATCCCCATTCATTAATCCTTCCAATTGATTAAACACCACACTTTTAAAAATCAAAGTTTTTCCCCATTCTTAGAACACAACACTAAACACAAATAAGGCTAAGTTTCAAAATATCCAAAGTGAAATCAAACTTCCAAATACATTGTAAAACAATAATACAAGTGGAAATCACACATCATATTACTCCATTCGTCCAAAACAAATCTATGAAGCATAAAAAGATTAAAGCATAGCATGAAACAACATGATATGAAACAAAATACATGAAACCATCATATTAATTGGAAATCCACTTGCCTTAGTCAAGAGAAGATGTAAATCACTCCAAGATGGTGATCTTAAAGTCCCAAGCTCCAAAATCACAAAACCCCCAAAATAGCTCAAAAAGAAGCCCTAGAAACCAACCATTTTCAAATCCCCATGAAAACTCATTGCATATATAACAAAAGTATTCTAAATGGCTTGGAAAACCAAGATTTGGAGAAAGAAATCCATTGCTCACCTTCTTGAAGCTCAAACAAAGGAGAGGAGCTTGAAAGATAGATCTTCTCTAGCTCAAATCTCACAAAAATGGCATCTAAGGGAAGTTTGGAAGATGGAGAAGAAGATGAGGAGATCATTCCTCCATTTAGCATCAAAGAACAAGAGACCCATGAGGAGAGAGGAAGGGGCTGGGAGAAGAACCCTATCTCCTCCCCTTTGTTGCAGGAAAATGAAGAATGGGAGAGAAGAGAACCCAAATGGTGGTTTTATAAGACTAAGTGGGCTGGGTCCCATGGGCCCCAAACTTACGAAGGTCAAAACTAGCATTTGTGTGTCCCGAATGAAAACGACGAAGAAGACAAAAATGATCAGCGAAATTTCTACTTTCCAAAAAGTATATTTTCCCCAATTTCTGAAATTTTCGAAATTCATGGACAGATTTAGTGTGAAAGGTCAGTTTTGCCCTTTTTCTCGAAAAACACATTTTCTGATCATCAAATCAAAATGGTCAAAACATGAAAGTTGTTAAACTCCATAAAATGAGTCAAAATACACCAAAATCAGAATTTTTAGAATTCAAATGAAATTTCTCATAAAAATACATATCATGAGGACCGGGTCAAACTATAGTCAAAGGTCTTCAAAATCTCCAAGGTTATGGAAAAATCCAGTCAAACTAAAAAACAAGGTCAAACTAAATCAAATCACACTTAACAAGTTAAACCACGATTAAAACAATACTAAACAAAGGGATTGGGGGTCGGGGTCTTACAATTTCGATATGGGCAAGATGGACATGACTCTATCTGAGTTAATGAAAGAACTCCAGGTGGCAGAGTCTATCATGAAGCCCAAAGCCCAAGCTCACGTTTTCCAGTCTTCCTATAAACTAAACCCGAAAGGGAAGAAGTTCAAGAAGAAGCAGAATAAGGGAAAAGGATAGAAAAAAGGACAATACTGGTAAAAAGAAGGACAAGGGTACAGATGGAAAGCCCAAAGGGAAATGCTTCAAGTGTGGCCTCAAAGGTCATTGGAAGAAAGATTGTCCCAAGTTGCTAGCCTCAGTTAAGAAAGGTACATATATTTCCTACTACATTGAAACTTGTCCGGTGGTTGATTCTACTGATTCATGGATAGTAGACTCGGGAGCCACTAATCATATCTGCAATTCATTGTAGGGGTTTCAGATAATGCAGAAGATTGAGAAAGGAGAGTTTGCCTTTAGAGTTGGAACTGGAGCTAAAGTTTGGGCAGTTGCAGTAGGAGTCGTTTCCTTACATTTTCCATGTGATACGATATTAGTTTTAAATAATGTTTTCTATGTTCCGGACATGAGGAAGAATTTAATTTCAGTTTCCAGAATCATTGAATTTAATTATTCAGTTTCCTTCCATTCTGGTGTTGATATCAGTAGAGATGGAAATGTTATATGTTCCGGTAGAATGCATGACAACTTATTTTATATATATCCTATTGCTCCCACACTGCATAATGTACAACAAGAAAACTCAACTTCCCTTACAAGAAAGGTATCTTCAATCAATGAAACATATCTTTGGCACTTAAGTTTGGGTCACATTAACCTAAAACGGATTTAGAGGTTGGTAGAAGATGGGCCTCTGAGCTCATTAGATTTCGAACCTTTTCCTCAGTGCGAATCTTGTCTCAAGGAAAAAATGACCAAAAGGTCATTCTCTAGAATGGGACTAAGGTCAAAGGAGTTGTTAGAATTGATTCACACTGATGTGTGTGGTCCTATGAACAAACCGGCTCGAGGAGGGTATGAGTATTACATCACCTTCACCGATGATTACTCTAGGTATGGATATGTGTACTTAATGCGACGCAAGTCTGAGGCATTTGATAAATTCAAGCAATTCATGGCTGAGGCGGAGTTACAACTAGGGAAACATATCAAAGCCCTTCAATTTGATCGAGGTGGCGAGTACCTCCTTGGTGAGTTCAATGAGTACCTCACACAACATGGGATTGTGTCTCAGTTGTCTGCACCGGGTACACCCCAGCAAAATGGTGTAGCGGAGAGAAGAAACCGTACCCTTCTTGATATGGTAAGGTCCATGATGAGTCATGCAACCCTACCTATATCTTTTTGGGGATATGCCCTAGAAGCAGCAGCATACATTTTAAATCTGGTACCTTCTAAATCAGTACCTAGGACACCGCAAGAAATGTGGACAGGTCGAAAACCGAGTTTAAGACATATCCACATTTGGGGTTGTCGGGCCTATGTACTGAATGATAAAGCTACCAAGCTAGAACCCAGATCGGAAATGTGCTACTTCATTGGGTATCCTAAGGGAACGAGAGGTGGCATCTTTTATCATCCAAAGGAGCAAAAAGTGCTTATCAGCACTCATGCTAGGTACTTGGAGGATGATTGTATGACATACCAAGAGCTTAGTTGTAAAGAAACCCTTGAGAAGATTCTTCCGGGATCTCCTATAACATTTGTACCAGTCTTGAGGCGGTAGATGAACAGGATTTTCCTTTTAACACTCCGGAGCCTCATCGTAGTGGGAGAATTTCTAGACAGCCAGAAAGATATCTAAAAGTGTCTTTTAAGACAGACTCCAAAGATCTGGTTGAAGATCCTGCTAGTTACGATGAAGCAGTGACGGACATAGATACTGACATGTGGCAGCAAGCGATGAAATCTGAATTGGATTCTTTGTATTCCAATCAAGTCTCGGAACTTGTAGATGCACCTAAAGGGATTAAACCCATAGGGTGCAAGTGGATCTACAAGAGGAAAAGAGGAGTGGATGGGAAGGTGGAAACCTTCAAAACAAGACTGGTGGCGAAAGGATATACTCAGAAAGAGGGTATTGATTATGAGGAAACGTTTTCACCAGTGGCTATGAATTGTAAATTGACTATAAATGCAAAAAATTGGCTACAAATGCCAAAATTGGCTGTAAATGCCAAAATCGGCCATAAATGCCAAAAAAATCTCCTTTCACGGCAAATCAAGAAAAATGTCTCTTTTCTTAAATATATGTGCAATGGAAAACTCGAAAGAAGTTGATTTCCGTTTTACTTGCGAAGGTTGATCTCCGGATCACTACTTACAATTCCAAGTAAAATAGAAAATCTGGCACACCCACATAAAAAAATGTTGATACCCGCTTCTTCCCCCTGGGCGTGAAAGGGTCAAACCCAACGGACTCCCACGTCCGCCGACCTCAGTAGCACCGAGCATGAACTCGCAGTCCATCAAGCTGGCACACCCATTGGGACTCGTTCATTTGAGAACACGATGCTAGAAATGAAATATTTGCATATCATATCTATTGCTTTATGCTTATACTTCTTTTCTGGATTCTTGGCTACTTTCTAATTAGTGGCCTATGTTGGATTCCGCATATAAAAAAAATTAGATGAGATTTTTTGGAAATTTCTAATTCTTTGAATTTATTTCCACTCTCTCTTTTAAAAAAAATCAAAAAATCAGATTTCTCAGTTTGGATTCAAAATTGAGAAACCTTGATCTTTTCCTATCGTTCATCGTGCGTGTAGAAATGTTGAGCCTGTCCGACAAAGGATTTGGGCCATCGTTTCTCTTCGATGAGTTCATTAGAGATCTAAAAAAAATCAGATTTTTCAGTTTGGATTCAAAATGGAGAAGCTTTGATCCACTCCTAACGTTCATCGTACTTGCAGAAATGTGGAGCCTGTTCGACTAAGGACTTGGGCCATCGTTTCTCTTCGATGAGTTCATTAGAGATCTAAAAAAAAAAAAAACAAAAAAAATCAGATTTTTCAGTTTGGATTCAAAATTGAGAAACCTTGATCCTCTCCTATCGTTCATCGTGCTTGCAGAAATGTTGAGCATGTTCGACTAAGGTTTTGGGCCATCGTTTCTCTTCGATGACTCTATTTGAGATCTAAAAAAAAATTCAGATTTTTTAGTTTGGATTCAAAATTGAGAAACATTGATCCTCTCCTATCATTCATCGTGCTTGCAGAAATGTTGAGCCTGTTCGACTAAGGTTTTGGGCCATCGTTTCTCTTCGATAAGTCTATTCGGGATCTAAAAAAAAAACATAGACCACTAAGGTTAAACCAACTGCTTTCTTTGATCACGGTTGATTCAAGAAAAGCCTTGTCCAGAGTGTGGAGACAGCTTGATTGTTCTAGGCAAGGGTCCTCCAAACGGGTTAATTAAGTAATCCAACCCTTACCTGGGGGCAATTCTATCAATGGAGATTTCATAGGACCACGTTAGGAGGCCTATGTGTACTCTCTCGTCTTTTAAATAAAATCTTCTAAAATAAGAAAAATTAAAATAAAAAATAAAAAATAAAAAATAAAAAAAAAAGATTTTTTCAAAAAAAAAATCTTCAAAATAAAAAGAGATTTTTTCAAAAAAAATTCTTCAAAAAAAAAGAAATTTTTTCAAAAAAAAATCTTCAAAAAAAAAAAAAAACTTCTGTCATTTTTGGGTTTAGATCAGAGAAATTTTGGTCTCCTCCTTTCTGAGCACTGGCGCTCGCGGAAATCTTTGAGCCCGTGTTCAGATTGGAAAGCCTTTTGCTCTCTTTGATGAACCCGATCTTGACCTTTAAAAAAAAAAACTCGCCATTTTTAGATTCAGATCCGAGAAATTATGGTTCATTCCCTTTTGAGTACTAGCGCTCGTGGAAATCACTGAGACTGTATTTGGATTGGAATACCATCTGCTCTCTTTGATGAATCCAATCTTGACCTTTCAAAACAGAGAATCTCATCTCATGGATGCAGTCTCCAAATATTTTTGTCTAGCGGTACTAGTACGCCCTTTCAGGGTCTATTATATTCATGAACGAGACATTTGTAACTCCAACCCTATATTCTTCTTACATCGAGCAAGCTCTGCTTCTCGATAAGTCGAATTTAGGTTCATAATTGCTTCTAGCAGTCATTGGAATGCTCATTCTGAGCTCACCATACCTGCAATCAGAACAATTGTACCCTCTATGACTTTTTGCCTTCTTCATATTGCTTGGGTCATATCCCTCTAGTGGTTTGAAAAGGCAAAGCCATAGAACTTCCCATTTTTGATCATTATATTCTTGTGATTACTAATGGATGTGGTCTTGTTTCAGAAATTTTTCGAAAACTAACTCTTGTCTTTCATTATTGATAAGAATTATAAATCGGCCATGTAGGTGCAGAAAATAATGACCCACAATAACTGGGGAGCGTTAGAGGACTTATCCAAAGTGGTGATGACTAGGTACCGTCCGAAAGCCTGAAAGAGAAGAGCAAACAGTCAGAGGACCCTGGCCTGGGCGGCGCAAGGCTCTCCGATGCCAAAGTCAGTGAATGAACTGGAACAATGGAAGGAGAGGAAGAAGAGAGGCAGAGTCACAGCTCTGTGGGTTGAATTGTGCGTACCTTGCTTGTGGTATGAAGCTCTATTTATAGAGGCTTGGGTCGTATCTTTGGAGGATATTTTGGTGTGGGTCCCATGATTCGACTGGGAAGTCATGATCAGCCCACAAAGTAATGAATGCGGTCCAATCCAGCCCACTCTGCATTTAATGCCAGTCGGATCAGCCCACATCGCATTAAATGCGTGTCTTGTTGGGCCAGATCGTGTTGGGCGCCTTTGGCGGTAGGGGTACCATCGGATCCGCCCTCGGGCCTTGCCCTGATGTGGCTTCAGCCGCTGGATGCCGCCCTGTCAGGGATCTGGCGAAGATTGTGAACGGCTGGATGTCGCATCTGTCCCACTGGCTCGCGCCCCTATTCCTCCACGTGCTTGATGACGTGGGGGATGAGGGGCGCAAGTGGAGGTTCTCTCTTGGTTCGGCTTCCGTCCCGGCTCCTTTAGCAGAGGTGGAGCTCTCAGCCGAGATGGGCACATGGGGCAGCCGAGCTCGGTGCTAGCGGCCCGGAGCTGCTTGACTTCGGCTGAGGCCTCTGTCCTTGTAGCCGGGGTGAGTTGGGTGCCACGTGGATGGCACGCGGATGGCACGTGAGAGTGCTTAGTCTCATCTGATGGCTGTGATTAGCGTAATCCTGGAGCTCCGGAAATCTCCCCACACAATTGTCCCCTAGCTTTTGACCTCTTAAGCGTCCTAGCCTTTAGTGGTCGAAAGCTAGAAAAACTCGTCTGGGGATGCGGCGATCATTGCCTGGTGTTGTTTCAACTTTTCTAAAGCAATAAATGCTCTGCCCTATCTGTCCTGGGAAGCGAGTCGACGGCTACATGCGTAGCCTCTTCACTGATTGCGCTGTCTTATTGATGGAACGGGCGCGGATCGCGAAATCCGTCCTTTCGAATTTTGAAAGTAGCGCGCGCCGAGGGTTCCCTTTCCATAAATAGGGTCGTCTTCTTCCTTTCTTGTTTCTAATTTCTTTCCGCCTTCGCCTTCATCTTTGATTTCTGCTCTGCTGCTCGAGATCTCTCTAGCGAGGACGACCATAGGACGTGCCCGGATCTGTTCTTGAGTCGCCCCATTTGTCTCTGTAAGTTGCTTCGTGCCTCTGTGTAGCTTTTTCTTGGGGTTTCGCGACCTTTAGGGTTTAATTTTGCTGTCACCCTTTTTAGACATGGGCACCCCTAGGTTCGATTTAGATACTGAAGAGGGCATAGCCAGATTTAGGGCTGCTTTCAATATTCCGGAGGGAGTCCTCCTCAAGCCGGCGGACTCCGTTGATTATGCCACGATGCGCTGGTCCTGCGGCTGGATGCCGTTCCCTCTGATCTCCGTGATCGAGGGCGGGGTCAGATTTCCTCTGCACCCCTTGCTTAGGGCTTGCCTTAGTACCTGGTCCATTACCCCGTGCCAGCTGATGCCTAATGGCTATAAGGTCATCATGGGCACGGCGAAGCTGAATGAGATTTTGGGGACCGACCTGGGTGTCCATGATATCGAGGATACCTATGATATCTGCAAGGCTGGGGAAGGGAAATACTATCTCCGGGTGAAGCCGCAGCGAAGAGGCTTCGTCCTGGCCTTGGAGGATTCAAGTAAGAATGCCGAGGAAACTTTCTTCTGTGTGTTGGGGGACTGGGAGTTCGGTGCTGGCGAGAGCAGGAGGCTGATGGTCCCACGTCGCCCCGGGACTGTCCCAAGTAAACACCGCTTCTTTCCTCTTACTCGCTTTGCTTGATCTTGATGATGCCGAGCTGACATTCTTATTATCTGTTGTGCAGAGGCAGGCGCGAGGCGACGCCGAGCTGCGAGTGAAGGCTGGAGGAGGAACATTGACGACGTCAATAAGGTTGAGAGATACAAGGGGCACGAGACCAGGTCGGCTTGGAAGCTGCTCGGGTACACGCCGAGGTACCGTGGCCACTATAGGAGAACCGGAGTAGCCGAGGTGGACGAGGCGCACCCTGATCGTCCTACCGTCTCCGTTGCCGTGCCTGCCGGGATCCCTTTGACCGATCCTGCTGCGAGCCGAGCTGCGTCTGGCGCCGAGGCGTCCACCTCTAGTTCGGAGCCACCGAACCTGACGCAGATAGTGGACGCTTATTATTCCGATCGGGAAGAAGATATGGAGGGAAGCTCGAGGGCGCCGTTTGTTAAAGACCTGGCTGCCAAGTTCAGGCGGGGGTCTTCCTCCTCTGCGACGCCATCATCTGCCAGTACCCGCGCAGCTTCGGGCTCGGGGGGTGCTGGCGCCACTTCTGCTCCTGCTCCTGCTCCGAGCGAGGGAGTGAGGCGACGCTCGCCGGAGCGCCCGAGGGAGGGGTCCCCGCCCAGGAAGAAGTCCAAGGCGAGGGAGAAGGACTCGGGGGCTGAACAGCCTCCGAAGGGTAAAACTCATGTGCGGGCCCCGGGAGTCAAGGCACCAGCTGAGAAGAGTGCACCAGCTGAGAAGAGTACGCCGGCCAGCAAGTCGACCGGCGGGGCGACCCGCGAGCTCACCATCTCGGTAGGGCAAGGGTCTGGATCGGCTTCCGGACCTCGAACTGCCCCAGCGCCTTGGAGACCGAGGATGGAGACGCAACCCGGTAAGCCTCTGAACGTCGAGGACCGATTGATGGGGAACGCCGACGTCATCGGAGCTCTCGCCAAAGTCTGCGCTTTGCCGCGAGACATGGAGATGCACGAGAGGTTCGACAACGAAAGCCTGATGGTCTCGGCGATCCAGGCTAACCTTTTGGTAAGTGTTTTCAGCGCTCTTCTTCAAGTGGTTTAGCTCGACTGCTCCTGTTTGATTCACTTTTTCCCTTTGCAGAACATGCAAAGGCTCCTGACCGTGGTGGGGAGGAGTGACAGGAACGCCGCGAGGGTCACTCAGCTGGAGTCTGAGAGGGAGAAGCTGAAGAAGGAGCTAGAAGAGATGAGGAAGGGAATGGAGGGGATGAAGAAGGCCTGCGCTGAAGAGACTGCTCGGCTGGCGTCGGCTCTGGCTAATGTTGCCGAACTCACATCGAGAGCTAATCATTTGAAAGGCGAGGTCTGGGCGAGGAACAAGAGGACCGCTGAGCTAGAGTCGGAGCTGGCCAGATCGAAGTCTGAATTGGCGGCCGAGGGGACGAGGTTGCGCGGGGAGGTGCTGGCCGGGCACGCTGAAAGAGAGAAGCTGAAGATGGCGAACGCCGAGCTAGAAAAGGAGAAGGCCTCTCTTTTGTCCGAGGCCCAATCCGCTTTCCAGAATGGGGTGGACCACACCACAGAGCTGTATGAGAAGCAGGTGGAGGAGATCACCTCCATTCTGTTCGAGGAAGGATGCCTGGCCGCACTGAGACGTGCGGGCGTCCCTGAAGACCACCCTGTCTATCGGGACCTGCCGAAGTACTCGGACCCGGCTCCTGAGCCGAGCCCCGCTCCTGCAGCTGAAAGTGCCCCAGTCGAAGCTCCTGCAGTCGTTCCTACTCCAGACGACGCTCCAGTTGCCCCGGCCCCGAGCGATGCCCCGGTCGCCAGCGACGCTTCGGTCGTGCCTCAAGGCGAGGCCTCTTCTGCCCCTGCTTCGGGTGAGGTACCGGTCAAAGCCTCTTCTGCCGGCGATGCTCCAAGCAAGGTCACGGTCACGGCCGAAGCCACTGGTCCAGCAGATACGGTGATCGACCTGGTGGAGTCGCCGAAGCCACAGTAGCCTTGCTTCTTTTACTTCTCTTGGCCCTTTATATGTAATGCTTTTTTCAGCCCTGTAATATTCTCTGCTGTTAATGAAAGGCGGGCTTCTTTATTTGTGCATTTTTCTCTGCATTTTTCTCTCCTTCACTTCTGGATGTGATATTGAATGGTATTGAATGCCTTTACTGTGACGCGTGACCCTCGAGGTAGAGAGAGTCGAACGGTCTTCATAGCTGTCTGTGCCGATTCTCCGTATTCTGGAGATCATAAATAGCAGTAAGCATGGTGATACGGTCGATGAGGGAAACGGGCGGATGTCTCCACGTGGCGCCATAGGAGTCGCTGGTCAACAGACAGGAAGACGTGCGTCCCATGTAACGCATGGGAGACTTCGCCCTTTAACTTCCTTCGGAGACTGAGCCCTTCTTCTTCCTATAAGTAGAGGTAGTAGGCTCGCCATGGGAGAAGAAAAGAAACGGAATTAGGATAGTTTTAATTCACATAGTCGTAGGAGCCATGTCTGGTAGACATTTTGGAACCTTTGATCCGGGGGGAACCCCTGTGCCTATGGACGGCTTTCTCCAAGGGGGGAAGCCCGTCGTGGTCTGCGCGCTCTCTGAAGGAATTCCCCGTGGACCACGCGCTCTCTGAACGCGGGTTCACGGCCAACCGTCCCTGGTCCGGTTGCAGGGGAGTCTTCTGCAACTGTGGGATGGTGGCGCCCTCTGCGTCTGGCGATCCTGCAGGGTCCTGCGTGACATCGCGCTCCCCGTGAGCCCCCTGCGCCGTGTCAGGATCGCCGAGTTAAGGGTGGGATTGAGGCTCCGCTGGACCTGGGGGTTCTTCAAACTTCGGTCTCACTGACCAGAGGGTGTTGAAGAGCTCAGCGAGGTCCAGGGCCTCCGAACTGGAGGGGATCCTGAATGATTTGGTCTGACCAACCAAAGCATATTATAGAGCTCTGTGAAATTCAGGATCCCTCAGAACCTCCAGGCAACGAACCGGCGTCTTCGAGCCTGCAGCCTGAAGAGTCGGTGAAGATCAGAGTCTCCCAGCTTTCACTTCATTTTCTGTTTTTAGAGGACTGCGATCCTCCTTTCTGTATTTTGTTTTCTGTTCTGTAACTTTTGTAATGAAGCAGTTTGCAATGAATAAAAAGGAAGAGCTTTGTGATTATTCAACCTGTGTGCTTTTTTTACTTTCCTTGCACTATTTTGGAACACTTGTGTTTTTGTGCTGCTTTCTTGCGCTTCAGTGCTTGCACAGCTCTTTCTTTCTTAAAAACTGTCTTTGGCCGAAATGGCTAGCTTTGGCCGAGACGAATTGCTTGCGCCGAAGTGGATCCAGAATACCGCTGGTCTCGGCTATGTGAGCATGAGTTCGGCAACGGTCTTTGAGGGGTGTATAAACCCGGACTTTAGGAAACGACCGAGTGTTCGAACTCGAGGCCTTTTCCAGGGCGGTAGACCCTTGAGTGGGGTAAAACCCGGACCTTAGGAATCGGCCGAGTGTTCGAACTAGAGGCCTTTTCCAGGGCGGTAGACCCTTGAGTGGGGTAAAACACGGACTTTAGGAATCGGCCGAGTTTTCGAACTCGAGGCCTTTTCCAGGGCGGTAGACCCTTGAGTGGGGTAAAACCCGGACTTTAGGAATCGGCCGAGTGTTCGAACTCGAGGCCTTTTCCAGGGCGGTGGACCCTTGAGTGGGGTAAAACCCGGACTTTAGGAATCGGCCGAGTGTTCGAACTTGAGGCCTTTTCCAGGGCGGTGGACCCATGAGTGGGGTAAAACCCGGACTTTAGGAATCGGCCGAGTGTTCGAACTCGAGGCCTTTTCCAGGGCGGTGGACCCTTGAGTGGGGTAAAACCCGGACTTTAGGAATCGGTCGAGTGTTTGAACTCGAGGCCTTTTCCAGGGCGGTAGACCCTTGAGCTGCCGGAGTCAATCAAAGAGAGATGACAGATTGATGACAGGGCGAAAGCTGCTTTCATTGATTCCGAGATTCATTACATCTTTAGAAATAGAATTTCTTTAAGTGGGATGCATTCCACGGTCTCGGCAGTGGCTTGCCCTCTAAGTCTTCGAGCTTGTAGGCTGATTTCCCTGCCAGCGAGACTACCCTGAACGGGCCATGCCAGTTCGGAGCCAGCTTCCCTTCGTTTGGTTCTTTGTCAGCTGGCAGGGTCTTCTTCAGAACCAGCTCTCCCACGGAGAATCTTCTTTCTCTGACATTTTGATTGTATGCCCTGGCTAACCGCTGCTGATAGTCGGTCAGTCGCAGGGCTGCTGCTTCTCGGCGTTCGTCTGCCAGCTCTAGCTCCATTGCCAGGTTCGTCTCATTTCGGCCTTGGTCGACCAGCTCTGTCCTCAGGGTAGGAAGGCCGATTTCTAAAGGAATGACCGCCTCCATCCCTTAGGCCAGAGAGAAAGGTGTCGCCGAGGTGGACCTCCTTGGAGTTGTTCTGTATGCCCATAGCACACTCGGAAGCTCTTCTGTCCATCTTCCCTTTGGCTTGTCCAGTCGCTTCTTCAGGCCGTCGAGGATCACTTTGTTAGAGATTTATGCCTGGCCATTACTCTGCGGATATGCCGGAGTGGAGTAATGGTTTCTGATACCGTGTTCTTGGCAGAAGTCTCTGAAGGACTTGGAGTCGAACTGAGTCCCGTTGTTTGAAATCAGGGTCCTGGGGATGCCGAACCTCGTTAGGATGTTTTTCCAAACGAAGTTCCTAGAGTCCCTGTCCGTGATTGAGGACAACGGTTCAGCTTCTATCCATTTTGTGAAGTAGTCTGTAGCGACTATCAGCCATCTCTTGTTCCCTGGAGCTCAGTGAAGAGGCCCCACAATGTCCAGGCCCCATTGAGCGAAGGGCCATGGGCTAGAGAGGGGACTCAGATCTTGCGCTGGCTGATGGAGAGAGTGGGAGAACTTCTGGCACTTCTCGCATTTCCTGGCGTACACCTGCGCGTCCTTCTGCATGTAGGGCCACCAGTAACCCTGGCTTATTGCTCTGTAGGCTAGTGATCGACCTCCTATGTGACTACCGCAGATTCCTTCGTGGATCTCATACAGGAAGTCGTCCACCTTTCTCGGATGGACGCATTGGAGGTATGGACCTGTGAAGAATTTCCTGTAGAGTTTGCCTTCGGGAGAGAGCCAGAATCGAGCTGCCTTGAGTCTGATCCGGTGGGCTTCAGTCTTGTCTTCAGGGAGCCGATCGTCCTTCAAGTAGGCAACGATTGGATCCATCCAGCTTGGGCCGAGGTCAGCACAGAGGACAAGCCGAGATAAATGGAGTTCTAAGCTTGACCTTGATATTGACCCAACTTCGACGGTCCTTTTCTTCCCTGCTTCGACGGCAGAGGCCAGGTTTACAAGCGCATCTGCGTGCTTGTTGGTATCTCGAGATATTTGCCTGACTTCGTCTTTCTGGAAATGAGACAGCAGTTTTTTCGCAAGGGCTAAGTAGGCCGCCATCCTGTCGTCCCTGGCCTGGTAATCTCCAGCGAGCTGGCTAGTTACCAGTTGAGAATCGCTGAAGATCACCAGGTGCTGGGCTCCGAGGATTTGGGCGCTGTTCAACCCTGCTATCAGCGCTTCATACTCTGCCTCATTGTTCGTCGCTTTGAAGTCCAGGGTGAAAGCCTGCTCTATGACCAGACCCTCTGGCGATTGGAGGACTATGCCGGCGCCAGCTCTCTTGGAGGTGGATGATCCGTCGACAAAGATCTTCCATGCCTGGGCGGGAGACTATTCGACCTCGGTCACTTCTGGCTCGTGCCCTGTGTCCCCCAGTGCCGTGCCGGGCTGGGTCGGAGCCGAATTGGGCGAAACGAACTCAACGATGAAGTCCGCCAGAATCTGGGCTTTGATCGCAGTTCGGGGACGGTACTATATATCATACTGCCCCAGTTCAACTGCCCACTTTGATATTCGCCCTGAAAAGTCAGCCTTCTTGAATATTGAATGGAGTGGATGCTCCGTGATCACCACAATGGTGTGGGATTGGAAATAATGGGAGAGCTTGCGGGAGGCACTGACGAGAGCCAACGCGAGCTTCTCCAATAAAAGGAACCTGGTCTCGGCATCGAGCAGGGTCTGGCTCGTATAATAAATTGGTTTTTGAATTCCCTCGTCCTCCCTGATGAGGACAGAGCTCACTGCGTGATCCGAGACCGCGAGATACAAATACAAAACCTCCCCCGGAGTTGGGGTGGAGAGTAAGGGTGGTGACATCAAATAGGTTTTGAGCGCGGCCAATGCTTGGTCGCACTCGGGAGTCCACTGGAATTTTAAATTTTTCTTTAGAAGCTGAAAGAAAGGCCTGCACTTATCTGATGACCGGCTGATGAAGCGATTGAGTGCTGCAGCCATTCCCGTGAGCTTCTGGACTTCTTTCGTGGTAGAGGGGCTCTGAATGCCCTGGATCGCGGTGATCTGGTCTGGATTAGCCTCTATCCCCCTCCGCGTTACCAAACTGCCGAGGAACTTGCCAGAGGCTACGCCGAATGCGCACTTGGAGGCATTTAGCTTGAGCTTGTACGCGCGAAGGATGTCGAAGACTTGGCCAAGATCCGCCAGGTGGTCGCTGGAGTGCACTGATTTGACGACCATGTCGTCGATGTACACCTCTACCGTTCGGCCGAGCTGAGCCTGGAACATCTTTGTCACGAGGCGCTGATAGGTCGCCCCCGCGTTCTTTAGCCCGAAGGGTGACCTTGTAGCAGTAAGTGCCGCGGGGGGTTATGAACGACGTTTTCTCCTCGTCAGGCTCGTATAGTGGGATCTGGTGGTAGCCTCTGTAGGCGTCGAGGAAGCTCATTCGGTCGTGGCCAGCGGTGGCGTCGATCAGTTGGTCAATCTTTGGAAGGGGGAAACTATCTTTAGGGCAGGCCCTGTTTAAATCTGTGAAGTCCACGCACACCCTCCACACACACCCTCCATTTACCAGTTTTCTTTTTTACCACCACCGTGTTGGCCAGCCAGACCGGGTATTGGACTTCCCGGATGGCTCCTGCCTTCAGTAGGTTGTCGACCTCTTCGACGACCGCGTCTGTCTGCTGCAGCTCTGTCCTTCGGGCCCTCTGCACTACTGGTTTGTGGTTGGGGTCCACATTTAGCTTGTGGCACATGACCTCGGGGTCGACCCCAGGCATTTCGCTCGGGCTCCAAGCAAAGACATCGATGTTCTGTATCAGGAACCTTGAGAGTTCGTCTCTCTCTTCGTCTGGCAGCTGGGTGCCGATCAGAAAGAACCTATCTGGGTCTGCCGAGTTCAGCCTGACCTCGGCCAGGTCCTCAATGCTTTTCTTCTCGGGATCTCAGTCGATTTCATCTAGGCCTTTCTCGAATTCGGCGAGGTTGACGCGCTCTGGCTCTTTCACTGCTGGGACCGCGGCCAGCATGCACTGCCTGGCCTGCTGTTGATCTCCCTCTACCGTGACCACTTCCATTTTGCCCTCCTTGTTCTCGAGGACGAACTTCAGCTTCTGGTGGGGGGAAGAAGGGACTGCCTCCAACTTGTGGAGCCATGTTCTGCCCAAGATGACGTTGTAGGGAGAAGGGGCGTCCACGACCAGGAAGTCGGCCAACACGGAGGCTCCGCCGACTCGGGTTTCCAAAGTGATCCTACCCTTGGGATGGACTGGCATGGCGGACAACCCTAGCAGGGGTGCACGGACCTCCGTGAGGTCTACTTCCGAGAGGTTCATTTTCTTGAAGCAATCGTAGTAGAGGACCTCGGAAGAGCTGCCGGAGTCGATGAGGATCCTCCTCACGGTGAAGTCTCTCAGCTTCATTGTGAGGAGTAGGGGGTCGTTGTGAGGGAGCTGGATTCCCTCTAGATCCTTATCTGAGAACGAAATAGCGGGTCGGTCGCGGCGGGCTCTCTTGGATGCCGGTGCGAGCTCGGCTTTCATCACCTCCTTCCCATGCGACGCTCGCCTGGCCTCGGCGCGGGCCTGCGAGCCTCCATGAGACGAGGGAGAGGGGACTGAGGACGCCAGATGGATCACGTTAATTATCTTCTCGGAATCCTCACTGTTTGGCTCCCGAGCTGCACTCTGGTGAACTCGGCCCTCGCTGCCGCCGGCATCTTCTGCCTTGACAAACTCTGGAATGTGGCCTTCGCTGGCTAGCTTCTCCAGGTACCACTTCAGAGACTTGCAGTCCTCGGTCTTGTGCCCGTTACCTTTGTGGTAGGAGCAGTAGAGCTTGCTTCGGCTGCCGGAGGTGGGCTCATTCCTCAAGGGCGGAGGCCACTTGAAGAACGGCTTGGTCTTTATCTTGCTCAGGATACTGTATATCGGCTCCTTGAAGACGACGTTGACGCTCTGATCGGCGCTGGTGGGAGGTCTGGGCCTCCAGGTGCCCCCAGACCGGGACGACGCAGGCTTCGCCGAACTGACGGCCCAGGCCTGCTTGGGCTCCTGCTTCTGAAAGGACCTCCCGCCTCTCTGCCGAGGCTGGCTGCTCTTGTGCTCGGGCTCCGGTCTTTCGTCCTCTTCCCGGGCCTGGATTTCATCTTCCTCCCGGGCGACAAAGCGCTTTATCCGGGACATTAGCGCTGGCATGGACTCTGGGAGGTCTCCGACCAAGTCCTTCCGGAGGTCGTGGCTGGGGATCAGGGCATGTTGGAAGGCGTAGATTGCTATCTCATCCCTGGTGCCCTCGATCTGGCTGTAAACCGCCCAGAATCGTTGGGCGAACTTGGCGAGGGTCTCACCCTGCTTCATTCTCAGGGCGAGAAGGTCCCCTTCTTTCTTGGGGACGGCTGTAAGATCCCGACCCCAGTTCTTTTGTTTAGTATTGTTTTAATCGTGGTTTAACTTGTTAAGTGAGATTTGGTTTAGTTTGACCGCGTTTTTGAGTTTGACCGAATTTTTCCATAACCTTGGAGATTTTGAGACCGTTGACTTTGGTTTGACCCGGTATATACGATATGTACTTTTTATGAGAAATTACTTTTCATTTCTAAAAATTCTGGATTTGATGTATTTTGACTCATTTTATGAAGTTTAACAACTTTCATGTTTTGGCCATTTTGGTTTGATGCTCAGAAATCACGTTTTTCGAGGAAAAGGGCAAAACTGACCTTTCACGTGAAATCTGTCCATGGATTTCGAAAATTTCAGAAATTGGGGAAAATATACTTTTTGGAAAGTAGAAATTTCGCTGATCGTTTTTGTCTTCTTCGTCGTTTTCGTTCGGGGCCCGCAAATATTAGTTTCAGCCTTGTGAAGATTAGGGGCCCATGGGGCCCAGCCCATTTGTTCTATAAAACCACCATGGGTTTCTTTTCTTTCCCCATTCTTCTTCATTTTCCTGCAACAAGAGAGGGGTTAGGGTTTCTCCCAGCCCCCTTCCTCTCTCCTCTTGTGTCCCTTGTTCCTTGATGCTAAATGGAGGAATGAGCTCCTCATCTTCTTCCCCATCTTTCAAGCTTCCCTTAGATGCCATTTTTGAGATGTTTGAGCTAGAGAAGATCCATCTTTCAAGCTCTTCTTCTTGTTTGGGACACCCAAAGGTTAGCAATGGTCTTCTTTGCTTGAGATTCTTGTTTTCCTCTCCATTTGGAGTGTTTTAAACCCATTTCCTAGGGTTTTCCTTGGAGGATTACCAATCTTGACATTTTAGGGTTTTCTTGGGAAAATTTTGGGGTTTTTGTAGATTTGAAGCTTGAGGCTCTAAGGCATTGTTTGGAGAGTGATTTTGCTCATATCTTGGCTAGAGGCAAGTGAATTTCACAATTAATATGATGTTTTTGTGTTTCTTGTTTAAGCTTCATGGCTTTTTCCTTATTTTGTTCACTTTTTCATGGTTTATGGATTGGCTTTGAATGAATGAAGAAACACTATGTTTATGCCCTTATACTATTGCTTTACATTGTATAGGAGGTTGTCTTCACTTTGCTCACTTTGAAAAATTAGTTTTCCTTTGTGTTAAATAGTGTGTTCAAAGAAAAGGGAGAAAAACTTTGATCTTTAATAGTGTTGTGTTTGATAAATTGGAAGGATCATGGATGGTGATTTGAGGAGTTTAGAAGGTCAAGAAATGGCCCAAATTATTGTGGAAAATTGTAGGAATGAAAAGGAATGGAAATGAGCAAGAAAAGAGGAAGAAAACAAAAAAAAAGGGGAGAATTCTGCACTCGGGCTGGACTGGGAAGGCCCAGTCCGCTCGAGCGACCCACTGGGTCGCTCGAGCGGACCAGGCACTGTTTGGGTCCGCTCGAGCGACCCACTGGGTCGCTCGAGCGACCCAGCTTCTGTCTGGGTCCGCTTGAGCGGACCTGGGTCCGCTCGAGCGAGCCCAGCTCAGTCTGGGCTCGGGTTTGGGCCTGATTAAAGGTCTATTTGAGGCTGTTTGATGGCCCAATTGAAGATTGTGATGAGCCCATTTCCTAGGTGTCTTTTGGGCCTGATTCAAATCAGTTTTTGGGCCATTTCCAGACCTGATGTTGGGTTATTTTAAGGGCCTGATAATGGGCTGTTTTAAAACTTGTTGGTGGGCCTGTTTCATGTTAGTTGGGTTTGTTTTAAAAACTTGATTCTTGGACCATTAAAGGTTCAGTTTTGGGGCTGTTTTAAAGTATGTTTGTGGGCAATTCAAGTTCGGTTTTGGGCTGTTTTCAAGACCTGTTTTGTAGGTCATTCAAAGATTAGTTTTGGATTGATTTTTAAGAATTTATTTGTGGACTATTCAAGGATTAGTTTTGGACCGTTTTGAAACTTGTTTTGTGGGCTTGATTAAGGTTGGTTTTGGATTGTTATTGAGGACTATTTTGGACTTGGATTAAGGCCAACTATGGGCCTATTTTAAAGAGTTTGGGTTGACTTGTGATGCTTGGAAATTGGTGAAATGGGAATGATGTGAGAATGTACATATGTGAAATTATCCGGGAACCTTTCGTGTCTCAATGCGCACTTTATCATTTAAACATTATGGATTTTCATTGGCATCAAACACATTCTTTGTTTATCAATGTTTAAAGGTTAAATGTGTATTGTGATGGTCCCTTGGTAAATCATTAAGTCATTCTCCACTATCCATTCCATTTCAAGTCAGAAAATGTATTCGTATTTGTATTTGTATTCTTTGGTAAACTAATTCAAATGGCATCGGTGATTTGCTATAAAATCATGTGTTTTCCCATGTTCGAAAGGGTTGACCGTATGATTTTATACAAATCACCTTGATACGTATTTGAACGGTTTACCAGAGATATTCGTATGTTTTCTCCGATTCGATTTGAAAAGAGATTGGAGTATGTTCGTCACATTTGGGATTTCTTCGATAAGACTATTGTTTTGATACGACTAGTATTTGAAAATAAAACCTCGAGGCAAGACGGGGCCAGAGCTATGTGGTGCGAGCCCATGAGCCAAAGAGGCTATGACTTCCGAAAACAAAACCCCGAGGCAAGACGGGGCCAGAGCTATGTGGTGTGAGCCCCTGAGCCAAAGGGATTAGTATTATGTTAGATTTGTATCGGTTTGAGTTTGAAAACTAAAGGCACCACTAGGCTTAGGTCACCTTGTCGGGCTGATCACCCGGCTTGGGATCTTCATTCTGTCCGCCAGCTGCAGCTTGGATTCTGTCTGTACCGACCATGGCGACTGTTTTATCTGCCGGTCCCATTTGTATGGCTACGGTTTTGATTTCTGATCTGCCGGTCCCATTTGTATGGCTACGGTTCTGATCCTATTTTTAGTACCACGTTCAGTGGCTACGCTCTGTCTGCTCTTATTACTTCGGTAATAGGAGGATTTAGCTAATTGTGGTCGCCAAGTTTTATCTGCATATTACCTTATTTTATGATTCTTGTGGGTTATGCTTTTTATGCTTTGATTTGGTTAATGTATACGATATCGATCATTTATCATATTGTCGCTATTATTCAGGATTTGAAAGGTATTTCCAACCATTAAATGCTTTATGCGGGTTACTATCTTTCGAAACATTCGTACTTCTGAGATTGTTCTTTTATTGCTTTGATACTTATGTTCAGTCTTTCGATCGTTTTATCGCGATTTATTGTTATTATTGTTTAGACTCTATATTCGGTTTTACGATGATTTCGTCAGGCTTTAGGTATGTTCTTTTACTTCATATTACTTGTTTATTTGCTTGCCAGACCGTCGTGTCTGGCCCTTTTTGTTTGGTGCCAGTTTCTTCTCTTTCTGTATTTAGGTGTTTGATCAGAGGAGGCGGTGGTGTTAGGTTTTTGTTTATTGCAATTTGATGGATGCATCATTCATTTTATTCATCATTTGAATTCACACACATGCATTGATTTAGAAAATCTTGAAATCTTGATTTACACATGCATTGTTTTAAATCTTGTAAATCATATGGTTCAGGCATGTTTTGGTTTTCATCTTGGATGCATTTTATTTGAAAAAGGATTTTTACAAATCAAGCTAGCCAATGATTTAAAGTTTCAAATGATTTTTGGCTTTTTATGTTTCATGTTTTTAAGCCGCTTAGAATGATTTAAAACATGATTCCAAGCTTGATTTATTGGCCCAAAAAATCCCCAAGGAAAAATACTTTAAAATATGCAAAATATGCATTTTTGGGGGAATTGGTCCAGGGGACCCGGTCGACCCTCAGTGTGGCCGGTCGACCGAGCCCATGGACCCGGTCGACCGAGCCCACTGCAGGTCGACCGAAAAAGTGGCCGTTGAGCCTTTTTCAAACGGTCAGTTTTATGACCGTTGAAGCCCAGGTCGACCCGGGAAAGTGCAGGTCGACCGGGCACTCGCAGAACTCAACTTTTTGAGTATAAAAAGGGGTTCATTCCCATTGAAAAAGTGTTGAATTTTTTGGAGCTTCCAAGCCATCTTTGAGGAGTTCGGAGAGAAGATAAAGGGCATGAACTAAGAGAGATTAAGGGGTCTTTAGTAAAGCTAAAGCTTGGATCATTAAGTTAAATCATCAAGTAAGCTTTACTTTTATTAATCATATGTTTTATGCTTTGAGTAAATTATTGGTAAATGATTTGTAGCATATAAACTATGATGTGTTAAATCCATTACCTTCATTCAATCTTTGTTTTAGATTGTGATGGATTTCTCACTTTGATTCAAACCAAGTTTTGTGTTAAAACTTTATAAATCATGTTTTGTTAAAACCTTTGATTTGTTTTATAAACATGTTTCATTAACTTGTTTGAATCATCTTTGTTGTTTTCATTCATTTGATCTTTAGTTAAACTTTCATTTTGAAAACAACATTGCATATGCATCACATGTTTAAGATAAATTAATTTCATACAACTTGTGTCATTTTGATTTTCATAAATCATTAACAAGTTTGCATTTTATACATGTGATTTGCATTACACTTCAATCAAATATTTTTATGTGCATTAAACTTTTAAATGCTTTTAGCATATATTGATTGAGCTTAATTTTAAACTTGATTGAAGTCTTCACACACACACATCATGAGCATACATCTTTGCATTTCATAGAGTGTTGTGTGAGTTAGTTTTTCAATTTCATATCCGCCTATTTAGAGGCAATTTATTAGAGCTTAAATTGTAATCTCATAAGAGTGTTTTGTGAAGACACTTTCTTTGAGAAAAATCTATTGTTGTAAGGTTATTGCTTAGCCATTGAAAAGCATCTTGTATAGGTTGTTGTTAAGCCTTGAAAAACAACATTGTAAGGTTATTGCTTATCCTTGGAAAGCATAGTGTTGAGGTTATTGCTTAGCCTTTTGGAAAAGCATAAATAGTGGAAATCCGGTGGGGTGTGAGGAACACAAGCCGGTAGTGGATGTAGGCATTGAGGCCGAACCACTATAAATCTTTGTGTAGTGGTGATTGCTTTTGTGGTGATTGTTTTGTTTAAGCTCCCGCATATTATATGTTTAATCATCACATGTGACTAGTTAATTGTAAAGAAATTAAAATTGGTCATAATTAGTCATTAAGTGTAGCTCACCCTATTCACCCCCCCTCTAGGGTTAGGATCCCAGGACTTTCAGGTGGGACCGCTGGTCTGACGTGAGAGGCTGCCCGTTGATATCATTTAGATGTCAAGTTTGGCACCGGAGTTCGTATCTAACATTGAGGGTAGTATTTCTTTTAGTTGGATATATTTTTGTATGGCTTTATTAGCCTTTTTATTGGGTTTGTAATTAAGACATTTGTTAATTGAAATTTGAATATGTGGGAAATAATAGATTTGTTACTACCAGCTCAGTGTTCTATGATTTACAATTTATGCCAGTCTGTTTATTTGATGGCTATACGAGGTTGGTTGCGTGCGACACGGAACCCGATGGCCACGGATTCCGAGTCGTAACACCATGTTTAGCTTCCGCGAAAATATACTCTGATTGTGTTGGAATGTGATTATCCTCATTCACGCGGATCTTGGGAAACATATCAAAAGTTTCAAATTTATCCCAAATTTTCGCACCCCGAGATCGGTTCGCTGCAGGTCCCGGTTTCGGGGCGTGACAGGTTTGGTATCAGAGCTGGTTAGTTTCTAGGAAATAAAATACTCTAGAGACATTAAGACGTGTGGTGAGGATTCGTTAGATTGTGTCGATTTGTTTTCTCGTGTCTTTGTTTCTTTGGATTTGAGTCGGCTTTTCTTTCAGTTCGGGAGATTTTGCTTGTCTTGTCTTTTAGTTCTGTTGTTGGGAGATTTGGGTGACCAAATTTCCTCCTTAGTAGTGGAGAATTTAAAGTCTCCATGCTCTTGTCTAGTGTCTTTTGTCTGTATTTGTGTCGGAGACTGAGAACCTCGTGAACTTAGTATGTTGTTTTCGGAGAACATCGGTAGACTTTCAGCCTTCAGCATCTCCGTTGTGGTTAATGAGAGAAGACATGTGCATTTGCTCGCCAAAGTAGGACTTGAGCAGCTTTCGAAGATCCCCTTTCAGCTAATCAAGGATCGTCATGCAGCGTACCAAGGTAAGTAAATGTGGAATTTTGGGGGAACTCAGACCATCTTTTCAAGATGAAGGACTGCAGGAGACACATTAGTTGGCAATTTTTATGAAGGGAGAAGTGACCTTAGTTAGTAAGGTTGGAAGCTAGTGCTAGAAACTCAAGGATTTCCCGGATTCAATGAGCCTCGTCATAGTTCTGGTTGAGAATTTCTGTAACTTGCAGCTTAGTCGGTGTAGTTGATTCAGCAAGGGAGTACCTCAGTGGTTTGGATGTCCATTTCTTATTTAAAATGATTTTCAGGATATTTTCATCTTTATTACGTTTTCCTTAATGTTCATGATCTATTCTTGTAGTGTTTAAACAATGGATTTATGTTTCTTCTTTAAAGCTTATTTTGAAATAAACTATGTCATTATGCTCTTTTCATAAGTCACATGATTTTGTTTTCATAAGGATTGTGTTTCGAATTTTTATCTAATCTCCTTAAGATATCGTTTTACAATGATCTTGGAATTTTACTCTTGTTTTAATTTTCTTAAATGTTGACATCTACATTTTAAAACCCTAAGGATTTCAAAATATTGTATATATTTGGTTGGAAATGGATTCCAATAAAATTTGATGTATGGTCATACTACATGAATTTGATTTATTTTTGAAAATCCTAATTTGAGGTTGTTGAGTATTTCAAGGATTTGTTGGGTTATGAAAATATGAATTTCAAAAGAATAATGTTATTTCATACTCATATTTTGATAAACTTTAATTATTAAGTTCTATTTGATAATTTGGAAATTCAGCTCCTACTATGTTTTAAAATGATGAGATTTAACTAAGTAATTATCTTAGTCACTATGTTTAAAATTTTAAGATTTGTTTTGCATTGATTGGAGTGAGTGGTATTGGCTTATGATTGGAGCTTGGAAGTGTACGGAATTGAAGGGTTGATGGATGTCAGGAAATACATTGATTCAGTTGGAGATAAAGTTGGATTTGTGAGAGAGTAAACATCATTCAAGAATTGGATTGAAAGTTTCAGTTCTTCCGGGATTGACATCAGATTAGTAGATGTGTTTTATTGATGACACAGTACCAGGGAAGAGATCAAGAGCAGCAGGTAGTTAGAATCAGATGTAGACACGAATTCTGAGTACATCACAGAAAGATTAGAATTTGGAGTCGTGATTTCGGAATGAAGAAGGATTGACGGTATTCTTATAAGCCAGAGTCTGAATGGTACAGTGTAAGTAGGTATATGGAATTTCAGAATTTTTGGGGCGACAATTTTTCAGTGAAAACATGTCTACGATCACACCTTCATGTAAGCATCGGGAGCGCCGTGTACAACTTTGAAGGACTTAAGGCACAGAATTCCAAGCTGATAGAAAGAGGCAGAATTTGCAGTTCTTGGACCGACAGTGACTAACGAGTTAAGTAAAAGGATTGATCCAGTGCAAGAACTACAGATGACACCAAGGATGCTTAGGAGTGTTGGACACTAGTTTGGTCAGAGGAGTATGTTTTGAGCAGATATGTAGAACAGTGTGAAGCCTTCAACCGAATCAGAGTGTTGTTGACCGTGCATTTCACCGTCAGGTTTGATAAGAGGATGTCTCAGTTGCCGAGGTTCAGAGTAGGGTGTCAGTGTTTTCGTTTGTCTTTTTAGGTTTTCGATTTCGATTTGGTTTAGACCATTTGGAGGACCAAATGGATTCTAAGGTGGGGAGGATGTAAGATCCCGACCCCAGTTCTTTTGTTTAGTATTGTTTTAATCGTGGTTTAACTTGTTAAGTGAGATTTGGTTTAGTTTGACCGCGTTTTTGAGTTTGACCGAATTTTTCCATAACCTTGGAGATTTTGAGACCGTTGACTTTGGTTTGACCCGGTATATACGATATGTAGTTTTTATGAGAAATTACTTTTCATTTCTAAAAATTCTGGATTTGACGTATTTTGACTCATTTTATGAAGTTTAACAACTTTCATGTTTTGGCCATTTTGGTTTGATGCTCAGAAATCACGTTTTTCGAGGAAAAGGGCAAAACTGACCTTTCACGTGAAATCTGTCCATGGATTTCAAAAATTTCAGAAATTGGGGAAAATATACTTTTTGGAAAGTAGAAATTTCGCTGATCGTTTTTGTCTTCTTCGTCGTTTTCGTTCGGGGCCCGCAAATATTAGTTTCAGCCTTGTGAAGATTGGGGGCCCATGGGGCCCAGCCCATTTGTTCTATAAAACCACCATGGGTTTCTTTTCTTTCCCCATTCTTCTTCATTTTCCTGCAACAAGAGAGGGGTTAGGGTTTCTCCCAGCCCCCTTCCTCTCTCCTCTTGTGTCCCTTGTTCCTTGATGCTAAATGGAGGAATGAGCTCCTCATCTTCTTCCCCATCTTTCAAGCTTCCCTTAGATGCCATTTTTGAGATGTTTGAGCTAGAGAAGATCCATCTTTCAAGCTCTTCTTCTTGTTTGGGACACCCAAAGGTTAGCAATGGTCTTCTTTGTTTGAGATTCTTGTTTTCCTCTCCATTTGGAGTGTTTTAAACCCATTTGCTAGGGTTTTCCTTGGAGGATTACCAATCTTGACATTTTAGGGTTTTCTTGGGAAAATTTTGGGGTTTTTGTAGATTTGAAGCTTGAGGCTCTAAGGCATTGTTTGGAGAGTGATTTTGCTCATATCTTGGCTAGAGGCAAGTGAATTTCACAATTAATATGATGTTTTTGTGTTTCTTGTTTAAGCTTCATGGCTTTTTCCTTATTTTGTTCACTTTTTCATGGTTTATGGATTGGCTTTGAATGAATGAAGAAACACTATGTTTATGCCCATATACTATTGCCTTACATTGTATAGGAGGTTGTCTTCACTTTGCTCACTTTGAAAAATTAGTTTTCCTTTGTGTTAAATAGTGTGTTCAAAGAAAAGGGAGAAAAACTTTGATCTTTAATAGTGTTGTGTTTGATAAATTGGAAGGATCATGGATGGTGATTTGAGGAGTTTAGAAGGTCAAGAAATGGCCCAAATTATTGTGGAAAATTGTAGGAATGAAAAGGAATGGAAATGAGCAAGAAAAGAGGAAGAAAACAAAAAAAAAGGGGAGAATTATGCACTCGGGCTGGACTGGGCAGGCCCAGTCCGCTCGAGCGACCCACTGGGTCGCTCGAGCGGACCAGGCACTGTTTGGGTCCGCTCGAGCGACCCAGCTTCTGTCTGGGTCCGCTCGAGCGACCCACTGGGTCGCTCGAGCGGACCAGGCACTGTTTGGGTCCGCTCGAGCGACCCAGCTTCTGTCTGGGTCCGCTCGAGCGGACCTGGGTCCGTTCGAGCGAGCCCAGCTCAGTCTGGGCTCGGGTTTGGGCCTGATTAAAGGTCTATTTGAGGCTGTTTGATGGCCCAATTGAAGATTGTGATGAGCCCATTTCCTAGGTGTCTTTTGGGCCTGATTCAAATCAGTTTTTGGGCCATTTCCAGACCTGATGTTGGGTTATTTTAAGGGCCTGATAATGGGCTGTTTTAAAACTTGTTGGTGGGCCTGTTTCATGTTAGTTGGGTTTGTTTTAAAAACTTGATTCTTGGACCATTAAAGGTTCAGTTTTGGGGCTGTTTTAAAGTATGTTTGTGGGCAATTCAAGTTCGGTTTTGGGCTGTTTTCAAGACCTGTTTTGTAGGTCATTCAAAGATTAGTTTTGGATTGATTTTTAAGAATTTATTTGTGGACTATTCAAGGATTAGTTTTGGACCGTTTTGAAACTTGTTTTGTGGGCTTGATTAAGGTTGGTTTTGGATTGTTATTGAGGACTATTTTGGACTTGGATTAAGGCCAACTATGGGCCTATTTTAAAGAGTTTGGGTTGACTTGTGATGCTTGGAAATTGGTGAAATGGGAATGATGTGAGAATGTACATATGTGAAATTATCCGGGAACCTTTCGTGTCTCAATGCGCACTTTATCATTTAAACATTATGGATTTTCATTGGCATCAAACACATTCTTTGTTTATCAATGTTTAAAGGTTAAATGTGTATTGTGATGGTCCCTTGGTAAATCATTAAGTCATTCTCCACTATCCATTCCATTTCAAGTCAGAAAATGTATTCGTATTTGTATTTGTATTCTTTGGTAAACTAATTCAAATGGCATCGGTGATTTGCTATAAAATCATGTGTTTTCCCATGTTCGAAAGGGTTGACCGTATGATTTTATACAAATCACCTTGATACGTATTTGAACGGTTTACCAGAGATATTCGTATGTTTTCTCCGATTCGATTTGAAAAGAGATTGGAGTATGTTCGTCACATTTGGGATTTCTTCGATAAGACTATTGTTTTGATACGACTAGTATTTGAAAATAAAACCTCGAGGCAAGACGGGGCCAGAGCTATGTGGTGCGAGCCCATGAGCCAAAGAGGCTATGACTTCCGAAAACAAAACCCCGAGGCAAGACGGGGCCAGAGCTATGTGGTGTGAGCCCCTGAGCCAAAGGGATTAGTATTATGTTAGATTTGTATCGGTTTGAGTTTGAAAACTAAAGGCACCACTAGGCTTAGGTCACCTTGTCGGGCTGATCACCCGGCTTGGGATCTTCATTCTGTCCGCCAGCTGCAGCTTGGATTCTGTCTGTACCGACCATGGCGACTGTTTTATCTGCCGGTCCCATTTGTATGGCTACGGTTTTGATTTCTGATCTGCCGGTCCCATTTGTATGGCTACGGTTCTGATCCTATTTTTAGTACCACGTTCAGTGGCTACGCTCTGTCTGCTCTTATTACTTCGGTAATAGGAGGATTTAGCTAATTGTGGTCGCCAAGTTTTATCTGCATATTACCTTATTTTATGATTCTTGTGGGTTATGCTTTTTATGCTTTGATTTGGTTAATGTATACGATATCGATCATTTATCATATTGTCGCTATTATTCAGGATTTGAAAGGTATTTCCAACCATTAAATGCTTTATGCGGGTTACTATCTTTCGAAACATTCGTACTTCTGAGATTGTTCTTTTATTGCTTTGATACTTATGTTCAGTCTTTCGATCGTTTTATCGCGATTTATTGTTATTATTGTTTAGACTCTATATTCGGTTTTACGATGATTTCGTCAGGCTTTAGGTATGTTCTTTTACTTCATATTACTTGTTTATTTGCTTGCCAGACCGTCGTGTCTGACCCTTTTTGTTTGGTTCCAGTTTCTTCTCTTTCTGTATTTAGGTGTTTGATCAGAGGAGGCGGTGGGACCGCTGGTCTGACGTGAGAGGCTGCCCGTTGATATCATTTAGATGTCAAGTTTGGCACCGGAGTTCGTATCTAACATTGAGGGTAGTATTTCTTTTAGTTGGATATATTTTTGTATGGCTTTATTAGCCTTTTTATTGGGTTTGTAATTAAGACATTTGTTAATTGAAATTTGAATATGTGGGAAATAATAGATTTGTTACTACCAGCTCAGTGTTCTATGATTTACAATTTATGCCAGTCTGTTTATTTGATGGCTATACGAGGTTGGTTGCGTGAGACACGGAACCCGATGGCCACGGATTCCGAGTCGTAACACCATGTTTAGCTTCCGCGAAAATATACTCTGATTGTGTTGGAATGTGATTATCCTCATTCACGCGGATCTTGGGAAACATATCAAAAGTTTCAAATTTATCCCAAATTTTCGCACCCCGAGATCGGTTCGCTGCAGGTCCCGGTTTCGGGGCGTGACAACGGCGCTCTAAGGTTGGAACTTCTTCAGAAAGGAGAGCTGGAGCTCCTTCCAACTCGAAATCGACTTCTCTGGGAGGGCGCAGAACCACTTCAGAGGGAGGTCACCCAAACTGGAGGAGAAGATCTTGCAGTTGAGGTGGCCCTCGTTTCCCCAGATGGACATCTTCTGGGAGAAGTGACGGAGGTGAGCGGATGGATCGGACAGTCCGTCGTAGGGGACGAACCGCGGGACAGAGAACCTTTTGGGCAAGGGGGTCCGCTCGATGTCCCTCGTGAAGGGCGAGGCCCCTAGATCAGTGTGGCCACAGATCTGCTTCTGGTCCCGCACGTCCAGGTTGCGCTGAAGAGCCAATCTGACGCGTTTGTCAAATCGCTCCTGCTCGTCGTCCTTTTCTGGAGTCTGGGCTCTTGACTTTCGCTTGGAGTGGTTCGGGCTGTGATGGCTATGGGTCCGGCCATCGCGGCTACGATGACTTCGGCTGTTGCTCGAGCCTTCGTCATGGATCTGGCTTCGCTTGTGGTCCAGATGGTGTCTGAGATCTTCACGAGGAGGCTGGGCTGCCCTGCTGGGGGCGTCCCTCTTCTTTCCCTGAGGATCAGAGACTTGCCTCAACGAGGCAGTTTGCGCTGTTCTCAGCTGCTGCTGGAGCTCGCGAATTAACCGCTCCTGCTTCTGGAGGAGAGCATTTTGAGCTGCGACATCTCCTCCAGCGGCAGGAGGTTGAACTCGACGTGTTTCTTCTACGGCAACGGCTTTATCTTTGCGAGGACGCTCATGCCGACGCTCGTCGCATCGGGGTGGCGTAACTTCGTCTGCTGAGAACGAGGCCTCGAGTCCTTCTTGGAGGGGGACCTCGACGTAAAGCTGCGAGCCTAAGCGGCCCTCGCCTGCAGATGTGCCATGCACCGTTCGGGAACGCCCTTGAGGAGGGACGTCTGCCGATGGTGCTGGCTGCTCGAGCGCTACTCTCGAGGATTCTCTGCCCTTCCTAGCTTTCGGGGGCATGGCTTCTGGGAGATTGAGGTTGAGAAGGTTGGGAAGGTTGGGATATTACTTTCCCACAGACGGCGCCAATTGTAGGTGCAGAAAATAATGACCCACAATAACTGGGGAGCCTTAGAGGACTTATCCAAAGTGGTGATGACTAGGTACCGTCCGAAAGCCTGAAAGAGAAGAGCAAACAGTCAGAGGACCCTGGCCTAGGCGGCGCAAGGCTCTCCGATGCCAAAGTCAGTGAATGAAATGGAACAATGGAAGGAGAGGAAGAAGAGAGGCAGAGTCACAGCTCTATGGGTTGAATTGTGCGTACCTTGCTTGTGGTATGAAGCTCTATTTATAGAGGCTTGGGTCGTATCTTTGGAGGATATTTTGGTGTGGGTCCCATGATTCGACTGGGAAGTCATGATCAGCCCACAAAGTAATAAATGCGGTCCAATCCAGCCCACTCTGCATTTAATGCCAGTCGGATCAGCTTACATTGCATTAAATGCGTGTCTTGTTGGGCCAGATCGTGTTGGGCGCCTTTGGCGGTAGGGGTACCATCGGATCCGCCCTCGGGCCTTGCCCTGATGTGGCTTCAGCCGCTGGATGCCGCCCTGTCAGGGATCTGGCGAAGATTGTGAACGGCTGGATGTCGCATCTGTCCCACTGGCTCGCGCCCCTATTCCTCCACGTGCTTGATGACGTGGGGGATGAGGGGCGCAAGTGGAGGTTCTCTCTTGCTTCGGCTTCCGTCCTGGCTCCTTTAGCCGAGGTGGAGCTCTCAGCCGAGATGGGCACATGGGGCAGCCGAGCTCGGCGCTAGCGGCCCGGAGCTGCTTGACTTCGGCTGAGGCCTCTGTCCTGGTAGCCGAGGTGAGTTGGGTGCCACGTGGATGGCACGCGGATGGCACGTGAGAGTGCTTAGTCTCATCTGATGGCTGTGATTAGCGTAATCCTGGAGCTCCAGAAATCTCCCCACACAGGCCATAAACGCCAAAAATTGGCTATAAACGCCAAAATCGGCTATAACTGTCAAAAATCAGTTATAAATGCCAAAACAATTGCCTTTCACGGCAAACAAGAAAATGTCTCTTTTCTTAAATATATTTGCAATGGAAAACTTGAAAGAAGTTGATTTCCTTTTTACTTGCAAAGGTCGATCTCCAGATCACCACTTGCAATTCCAAGTAAAATAGAAAATCTGGCACACCTACACAAAAAAAATGTTGATACCCACTTCTGCCCCCCGGGCGTGAAAGGGTCGTACCCCACAGACTCCCATGTCTGCCGACCTCGGTGCACCGAGCATGAACGCGCGGTCCATCAAGCTGGCACACCCGGTGGGACTCGTTCATTTGAGAACACGATGCTAGAAATGAAATATTTGCCTATCATATGTTAGTTTTATGGACTCAATCCAGTAGATGATATAATAAATTGATTAATTTCTTTATTTATCAGTATATTCATGCTTTCCTTTCATGAGATGAATGGTGATTTATTATATACTTGCACATAACCAATACGAATGACATGATGGTTCATGAGATGAACCGGAGTCCACAAGTATATTAGATGTAACACATGTGTATGGATGAGATCCACATACGGGAGACATGTATGGCAAATCTTATACTTAAAATATATTCACAACCAGTGATGAAGCTGGACATCTCATACTGACAAGGTTGCAGCACTTTGATCACTATGAGATAGTGTGATTTGTCTCGACCATCAGAATAGAAGATTCTGGATCATAGTGCTGGTACATTGGATGTATTGAAGGATCATGAGAAGCACCTTATAAACACTGTCTTTACTTTAAGGTCTGCTCTCATAATTCCCTAGCAATAGGCTCTCAATCCTGAGACATTAGTGAACTCAAGTTTATATCTATTCATTTTCTTTGAGTCACCAATGAGTGAGGCCAACTGTAGGTCAACACCTCGGTGATTTGGACACATGGTAGTAGAGCTGTTGAAACATTCAATAGTCAAGATGGAATCTATCTCTAATATCCCCTTGTGCCAATTAATGGACTTATCAATGGTAAGTGCGCACCCATTCCGATTAAGAGTTAATTGGAAAGGTACCTTTGATCATTATAATTAATTGGGGCTCAAGGATAATAAGATATGGATCTAGTTTGGAAGACAGGTCCAATTGATCCATGGATATTGATAGAGGGGTCTACTTGTGGTAATGTGGAAGTTTAGGGTGTTCTATGTAATATTCCTAAGACTGGAGTTCAATTGCATTTATATAGTGGAGTTATTTGCAATTAACTGTGGGCCCGGATTACACATGAGATGTGGGGTCGCGAGTCCCAGTTGGAGCCAGCTTTCTAAGGAATCCCTAGTGGTCCCCACGCTAGCTCAATTATTAGAAAGTATCTAATTCTAGTTGAACTCTAAAAGGAAAGTTACTATTTCTATTTGAAGTGGGACTTCTAATAGTGGTAATAGTAGACTTACTAATTTTAGTAGAAGTGAGACTTCTATTTTAATTAGAAAGGAATTAGAAAGTTACTAATTATATTTGAAGTGAGACTTGTAATTATGATATAGTAAGTTACTAATTATTGAGGAAGTAAGACTTTTATCTTAACTAGTAATAGAAGAGAGTTACTAATTGATAGAGAAGTGAGACTTCTATTTCAATTAGAAAGAGGAGGTGGTTTAATTGCTTTTAAGCTATAAATAGAGGAGGGCAAGGTGTTGCACGTCCATGCATACATCCACCTAGGGATTCACGCCCAAGGCTTCTTTGTGCCAGTGTTGCACATGCCTCTTCTCCTCTCCCTCTTCTAGTTCTCTTTCTAGTTCTTCTCTAGAGTTCCTAGTAGTTTTCTCTTGGAGATCCCACCATCTTCTTGAGAAAAAGGAGAATCTGATACGGGTCATAACATGGAAGATCAAGAGGTCTTGGAGATTCCTATTTGATTAGTGAAAGCGTTTCATCATCAAAGAAAGACGCAACTTCTCCATTAGAGCACAACCGAGCTCCAAAGGTATAATTCACTTCCTTGCATGTTGTAGATTATTATGAATGCTTGTTAGTAGCTGTTTCTATCTCATAGATAGATTGCATTTACTGATCATGATGGCTGAGATTGAGGACATAGATCTTGGATTGAGTTTTATAGCCTTCTGGATAGTTGATCCCTGCGTCAAGTGGGTCAAAAGTTTTTGAAACCTATCCTAGAGGCCCACCCTATTTCCAACGATTGGTATCAGAGCCTTACCTTATCTCTAATCATGTTAGATCAGTAAGCTTGATCTAATCTTTGCATGAGATGCGAAGAGGATAGATCAAGGGCTATGTACGGATCAGTTTTGATGGTTTTGCTTAGATAATTAGTAAATCCATGTTTGGATAGTCACAAAAGGGTTTAACAATGATGGAATGATGCTAGGAAGCCATTAGGAGTCTTCAGAAGAGTTCTGGAGATGTTTGGACACGAAATAGAAAAACCCAACCTGCAGATTTTCATCAGGTCGGTCGACCGAGCCCACTGGTAGGTCAACCGAAGACACTGAGGTCGGTCGACCGAACCCTATAGTAGGTCGACCGAAGACACTGACACAACAAGATCGCAGTTTTTGTTTTTGTTTCGGGGGCGCTGCCCCCTGAGCCCTCGCGAGCTGACCGGTCAGCTCGATCCCCGCCGGGGGACACCCCCCGACCCCCTCTGCGTAGGGCATGAATCATAGTAGTGGCATTTTTCGGCATCCTGTTTTTCCATTATTGTTTGGTAACCCGGCTTTGTGAGTTGCTTTGCTAGTATGAGATGCTAACATGCAGGTTATCATGTTCTCTCCATATGGCCCACATGTCTTTTACTTTCTTTTATGGTTGAATGTTTATTTTTGGCAAGTTGTAAAGGGCATCATGGTTTCCTTGTTTTTCCGGTTTAGGGCAAGGCATGCTGAAATTCCCTATGAGCCTTTTATTTCCATTAATAGATTATCATGTAAGTCTCATCATAGAGACATAAGAATTTATATAATTTCTAAATTTGTAAATTCTGGCGATGTCGGAGACGAAAAAGGAAAGTGAAGCTGGACTTTTAATCAAAGAGTTTGAAGATTACCAAAGGTGTTTTGGAGTTTCCCAAAGAGTTTGAGGAATTCCGAATTTTTGGAAAGTCTAGAAGTCCAAGAAGTCTATTCCGCTTGGGCCATGTGGAGGAGAGGACTAGTTTCTAACTTTAGCATTTTCTATTTATAGTTGAATGCTTTATTTAGAATTTTTCCAAATCTGATCCAAACATAGCAAGTTACTAATATTGGTCAAATCAAATTAATTTTTGGAAGGAGTTCTAATTAGTGTTGATGTCTCATGAGATGAACACATTGGTAACACTAATTTAAGAAACTGGACTTTCCTTAAAATAACTTGACTTGGAACCAGTCTTAGATCATATCATGAGATGATTTGATGATTCATATATTTATATATGAGGGCCTAATACCTTAAAAAGGAAACCCTCAATTCTAAAATATTAAGTGGGAGCGGGGCATTTAAATTGAAAGATCCCCATGGTTTTCCACCATAGGTCCATTGTAAGGAAAGTATTAGCCTCACGCCACCAAGAGTGTGGCCGTTCCTTCGGAGGCCGCTCTTACTTGTCTGGTTACTAGATATGGATCTCCTATGGATAGTGTTGGTGAGACGGGGTGGGGGCTTACTCCCCTAGGAGGAGCTGCTCACAACGGTTGTCATGCAATGCTAGTTGGTGGGTCACACTTAACTAAAATAATGATGTAGTATCCCCTAGGATTTGCCTCATGTATTTTAGAAACCAA
This sequence comes from Litsea cubeba, assembly GCA_012931725.1. NCBI lineage: Eukaryota > Viridiplantae > Streptophyta > Magnoliopsida > Laurales > Lauraceae > Litsea > Litsea cubeba. Next base: position 40,794,754 of record CM022950.1, read on the forward strand.
AGCAAATCGGGAGTCATACATTATTTGGTATGAGATACCTAGATGATAATGAATGATGGGGATCATGGATAGTTAGTCTTAATTCCAATTCTGACGAACTTTGATCCGCACCAATCCAAGGACATTCACACTCCCCTAGGAGGCATGCCCTAAGGGAATGGGATTCCAATGTATTCTAAATTCAGTGCTACATGAATTTAGTAGAATACTAAACCCTAATGTCATTTATATTCTTTCATTGAATGTATGGTTATGTGCTTTAATTTATACAGCATGAATTCGAATACTTTCAATCCACTTGCGACCATCCTCAACCAGAACAAGTTCATGGGATCCAACTATGTAGACTGGAAAAGGAACCTGGATATTATCTTGACATCTTCAAGTTGCAAATATGTCCTTATAATACCCTCCCTTCCTGAGCCTGAGCCTGATGCACCACAGATTGTGAAAAACTTTTACACTAAGTGGACCAAAGACAATGAGATGGCCAAATGTTTTCTTCAGGCATCCATGTCTACTGTTTTGCAAGAACAACATCAATCCTATTAGTCAGCATATGATATTATATCGAACTTAAAGGAGATGTTTGCAGACCAGGTTAGGCTTGCTAGGCAGGCTACTGTAAAAGTGTTGATGGAGACAAAGATGGCTGAGGGAACCCCAGTACAAAAACATTTGTTACAAATGAAGTTGGCATTGAATGAGTTAGATGTACTGGGGATTATGATTGATATAGAATCGCAGATCGACATGATTATTCAATCACTACCGGACTCATTCAAACATTTCGAGATCAATTATAATAAATTGGAAATGACCATAGCTGAGCTGTCTCGCCAGCTGGTAGTGTTTGAGAAAATCATGAAGGAAAGACCAACTGCCCTCATGATAGAAAAGTCATTTGCTAAGTCTAAGCCGAAAGGCAAAGACTGGAATAGCAAGAAGAAATCAGTCATCAAAGGTCCTAAGGTGGAGTATGGTTCCACTAGTGGTATGGCCAAGGTCAAGGATACGGGAGCAAAGGGAAATTGTTTCCACTGTGGTATGACAGGACATTGGAAGAGAAATTGTCCACAGTTTCTGTCAAAGGAAAAGACCTCAGGTATGATTGAGTCACTTGTTTCTGAAGTTAGTTTTGCAACTAGTACTTCAGAATCCCGGTATGTAGACTTCGGTGCAATTAATTACATTAGTAATATGTTGTAGGAGTTACAGGTAACCAGGAGGATTAATGATGGAGAAATCATTGTTAACGTGGGATCGGAAGCCAAGGCAGAAGCAGTGTCAGTAGGAGTAGTAACTTAGTTATTTTCAGATATTAAGTTGATTTTTTCAGATACAATATATGTACCATTTTAAGACGGAATTTTAATTTCTAGTATGATGAATAAGAGTTATTTTGTTACTTTTGGTAATTAAATCGTCTTAAAGAGGAGCGGTACTCTTATATATTCTGACAAGGTAATCAATGGCTTTTATTTGTTAACTCCCATAATGTATGAGATACATGACACTGATGTTAATGATAGACCATCATTAAAGAGGTAGTTACCTTCATCTAATCCAAGAAACTTTTGGCACCCAAGAGGCTAGGTCATATAAACCTAAATAGGATTGACAGGCTAGTGAAAGATGGTATCTTGCCTTCATTGGTGGTAGAACCAATGTCTGTCTGCAAGTCTTGTCTGGAAGGTAAAATGACCAAAAGACCCTTATTCATCTAAGGGCAGTAGTGTCACGCCCCGAAATCGGGCCCTGCAGTGATCCGACCTCGGGATGCGAAATATTGGGATTAATTTGAAACTTTTGTTATATTTCCCAAGATCCACGTGAATGAGGATAATAAAATTCCGTCACGATCAGAGTATATTTTCGCGGAAGCTAATCATGGTGTTACGACCCGGAGTCCGTGGCCATCGGATTCCGTGTCGCACTCGACCAATATCATAAAGTCATCATATAAGCCGACTAGCACAAATCATAATTCAAAGAATACTGAGGTGGTAGTAACAGGACTACTTATTTCCCACATATTCAAATTACAATTAACAGTGTCTAAATTACAAGCCCAAGAAAAAGGCTAACAAAGCCGTACAAAAATATCCAACTAAACAGAACTACTACCCCCAATATTTAGATACAAACTCCGGTGCCAAACTTGACATCTAGATGATATCAATGGGCAGCTTCTCACGTCAAACCGGCGGCTCCACCGCCTCCTCCGATCAAACACCTAAAAACAGAAAGAGAGGAATCTGGCACCAAACAAACAGGGTCAGATACGACGGTCTGGCAAGCAAATAAACAAGTAATATGTAACATGGGCATTTATAAAACCTTATGGAATCATTGTAAATCCATTTAAAGAATCGAAACAATAATAGCAATAAATCATGATAAAACGATCGAAAGACCGAACGTAAATACCAAGGCAAATAAACGAACAGTCTCTGGAGCATAAATATCTCGAAAAGATAACAGCCTACGCAAAACATTTAGTAATTGGAAATACATTTAAAATCCTGAATAATAAAGACAATACGATAAAAGATCGATTTCATAAACATTAACAAATTCAAAGAATATAATGAGTATAAACAATCAATAATCCTAAAACAAATTAATAACAGATAAAACATTGGCAACCACACATAGCTATATTCTCCTATTACCGAAGTAACAAGAGCAGACAGAACCGTAGCCACTACACGTGGGACCGGAAATAAAATCAGAACCGTAGCCACTACGCGTGGGACCGGCAGATAAAAACCGTTGCCATGGTCGGTACAGACAGAATCCAAACTGCAGCTGGCAGACAAATTAAAGATCCCAAGCCAGGTGATCAGCCCGACAAGGTGACCTAAGCCTAGTGGTGCCTTTATTTTTCAAAACTCGAACCGATACAAATCAAACCATAATAATCCTTTTGGCTCATGGGCTCACAATACAAAGCTCTGGCCCCATCTTGCCTCGAGGTTTTATTTTTGAAATAATAGTCTCTTTGGCTCATGGGCTCGTACTACAAAGCTCTGGCCCCATCTTGCCTCGAGGTTTTATTTTCAAAATACTACTCTTATCGATGAAATCCCGAATGTGGCGAACCACTCCAATCTCCTTTCAAATCGATTCGGAGAAAACATACGAATTTCCATGGTAAACCGCTCAAATACACATCAAAGTGATTTGTATAAAATCATACGATCAATCCTTTCGAACATGGGAAACCACATGATTTTATAACAAATCACCGATGCTATTCAAATTAGTTTACCGAATAATACAAATACATTCTCTGACTTGAAATGGAATGGAATAGTGTAGAATGACTTAATGACTTACCAAGGAACCACCTCAATGCACATTTTATATTTTAATATTGATTAATAAAAGAATATGTTTGATGCCAATGAAAATCCACAACATTTAAATGATAAAGTGCACATTGAGACTTGAAAGATTCCCGTGTAATTTCACATATGCTCATTCTCTCATTGATCTCATTCCCATCTCACAATTTTCCAAGCATCACAATTTAACCAAATCTCTTTAAATTAGGCCCACAGCTGGCCTTAACCCAAGCCCAAACAGTCCACCCATTTAGCCCAAAACAGCCCTTAATTGGCTCAAGAAACAGGTGTTAAAACAACCCAAAAACTGACCTTGAATGGCCCAAGAAACAGGCCCAAAGAAACCCAAATACCGGCCCAGAATTCAAACCTGAACAGGCCCCCCAGGCTGGGCTGGGCTCGCTCGAGCGACCCAAGGTCCGCTCGAGCGAAGCCCAGACAGAGCCTGGGTCGCTCGAACTACCCAGTGGGTCGCTCGAGCGAGCCAGGCAGAACTTGGTCCGCTCGAGTGGCCCACTAGGTCGCTCGAGCGGACTGGGCTCTATCCAGTCCGGCTTGTTGGGCATTTTTCCTCATTTTTTCCATTCTTTTTTATTCCTTTTCATTCCTTTTCTTTCATACAAATTTCCAACATCAATTGGGCCCTTTCTTGAACTCTTCAACTCATCAAATCACCATTCATAATCCTTCCAATTGATCAAACACAACACTTTTTTAAAAATCAAAGTTTTTCTCCCTTTCTTTGAACACAATACTTAACACAAGGAAGGCTAAGTTCAATATGCCCAAAATGAAACCAAACTTCCAATACATTGAAAAACAATAATCTAAGTGGAAATCAACATCACATTACTCCATTCATCCCAAAATAAATCTATGAATCATAAAAAGATTGACACATAGCATGAAATACCATGAAATAAAACAAGAAAATGAAACCATCATATTAATTGAAAAATCCACTTGCCTCAAGTCTAAATGAGAGATATAATACTCCTCAAACCAAGCTCTAGGGTCTCAAGCTCCCAATCTACAAAAACCCCAAAATTTTCCAAAGAGAACCCTAAAAATCAATATTTGCAAATCTCCAAGGAAAGCTCTTGTATATGGGATGAAAACACTCCCAATGAAGAGGAAAACAAGGATCTCAAGTTTGGAAAGCCATTGCTAACCTTGAAAAGCTCAAACGAAGAAGAGAAGCTTGGATGAGAGCCTTGCCCTAGCTCAAAACCTTTGAAAAGACATCTTTGGAAAGCTTGGAAGAGGAGGAAGAACCTTAAGAGATCAATCCTCCAAGAAAACTCCAAGGGATTGGTGTTTCAAATGAGAGAGAAAGTGTTGGAAGAGAGGGAAAGAGAGCCCTAGCTCCAAACCGTGCTGGAGAAAGAAATGAAGGAGAAGAAGGGAGTTCCTCTTCTTATAAGATGGGTTTGTGGGCCCCGATCTTCACAAGGCTGAAAGTGGCATTTGCGGGCCCCGAATGAAAACGACGAAGAAGACAAAAACGTCAGCGAAATTTCTACTTTCCAAAGAGTATATTTTCCCCAAATTTTGAAATTTTCAAAATTTATGGACAGATTTAGTGAAAATGTCATTTTTGCCCATTTTTCTCGAAACACGCAATTTCAGAGCATCAAATCAAAATGGTCAAAATCTGAAAGTTGTTCAACTCAATAAAATGAGTCAAAAGGAGCAAAATTTGTAATTTTTCCAAAGTAAAAGTAATTTCTCACAAAAATACATTTTACAATGACCGGGTCAAACCAAAGTCAACGGTCTTTAAAATCTCCAAGGCTATGAAAAATCTAGTCAAACTCCAAAAACAAGGTCAAACCAACTCAAATCTCACTTAACAAGTTAAACCATGATTAAAACAATACTAAACAGAGAAACTGGGGGTCGGGGTCTTACAAGTAGGGCCAAAGATTTATTGGAGTTAGTGTATACTCATGTGTATGGACCCATAATATTAGAGCGAGAGATTGATACAAGTATTTCATCACTTTCACCAATGATTACTCGAGATATGGATACATATACCTTATGCACTGCAAGTCCGAGATTTTTTGAATAGTTCAAAGAGTTTCGAGCGGAAGCAGAAAAGCAATTAAGTAAAAGTATAAATACTCTTCGATGAGATCGATGAGGCAAATATCTCTCCGCTAATTTTATGGGATACTTATCAGAAAAAGGGATTTGATCCCAGTAGTCTACTCCTGGTTTGCCTCAAAAGAACGGAGTAGTAGAAAGAAGGAACAAGACTCTTTTAGATATGATCAAGTCTATGATTGAGTTTCTACAGATTACCTGTATTTTGGGATATGGAAACTGACATATATACTAAACCTCATTCCATCTAAGTCTATACTTGAGACTCCTAGGGAGTTATGGATAGGGCGAAAGCCTAGTCTACAACGTTTTCAGGGTTGTCCGGCACACGTGCTGAAGGATAAGACGGATTAGTTGGAATCGAAGTCGGAAGTATATATGTTTATATTCTATCCCAAAAGGAACTAAAGGTTGGTTGCTCTATAATCCCAGAGAGCATAAAGTGCTTTGCAGCACCAATGCGGTTTTCTGGAGGGAGATTATAAGATTAACTAGAAATCTTTAGAAACGGTTATCTTGGAGGAAATTCAAGAGAAATCAATTCCAAATCCAAGAATAACCAAACCTTAAGAAAATCCGCCCATACCAGACCCAGTAGTTACACCAGTGCCTTGTTGTAGTGGAAGTATTGTCAGGACCCTTGACAAGTTCTCGGTCTAGGGAGAGTCTTACAAGGCAATCCCGATGTAACTGGAACAAGATCCCTATAACTATGATAAAGCAGTTAATGACAAAGTTTTGGGACGTTGGTTAGATGCTATAAAAGCTGAGGTGGAGTCTTTGTACTCTAATCAGGTCTGGATACTTGTGGACTTGCCTGCCAATAGCAAACCTATTGGGTGCAAGTGAGTCAACAAAAGAAAATGAGAGCCAAATGGAAGAGTTCCATCCAGATACTCTTATCCATTGCGGTTCATCTCGGTGACGAGATTTGGCAAATGGATGTCAAGACAGCGTCTCACGACGGCAATCTTGAGAAAAACATCTATATGATGCAGCCAGATGGTTCTATAGCTAATAACCAAGTGCAAAGAGTTTGCAGGCTGCATAAGTTCATTTATGGGTTAAAGCAGGTATCCCGAAATAGGAACATCCATCTTGACAAGGAAATCAAGTCATTTGATTTTTGTCAGAATCCGGATAAGTCATGTGTGTAAATGAAAAGTCAAGAAGGTAGGGTAGTTTTTTCTGGTATCATATGTCGACGACATCATTCTCCTATGAAGTGACATAAGGATATCGTCAACAGTAAAAGTTTTGGTTGGCTAAGACTTTTTGATAATAAAGAACTTTGGAGAAGCCAGGTACATCCTAAGGATAAATTTCCATTGAGACTATAAAAATAGGATGATAGGCTTATCCCAATGATGTGTAAATAGATAAGGTTCTGGTACGGTAAGCTATGCTTTGTACTAGACTGGATATCTATCACGCAGTACACCTAGTCGGCAGATATAAGTCTAGCCCAGGTCATTATCATTGAACTACTGTAAGATGTGTTCTTGAATACTTGAGAAGAACTAGAGATCACATGTTGAGTTACAGCAGTAATAAGTTGACTCCAGTTGGTTACATAGATACTGACTTCTAGTCAGATCAAGATTCCAGAAAATCAATTTCTGGGTATGTGTTTATGCTATAACCGCTTGAGAAGCAATTACGGAAGCAGATTGGCTAAAAAGATTCCTTATGGAACTTGGAATGGTACTTTTGGCAAGACAGCCGCTCACAGTTTACTGTGATCACAGCAGGGCAGTCGCTAAGTCCAAGGAATCCAAAAGCCAAAAAGCATGTACAGAGGAAGTTATACATGGTCAGATAGATTGTGCAGAGAGGTGATGTACGATCACCAAGATAGCCTCTATAGACAATCTGGTAGATCCCTTTACTAAGCCTTTGGCTACCAAAGTCTTTGAGCTATAAGTAAAAGGGATGTGCATGAGATGCAACTCTAACTGGCATTGAGCCCAAGTGGGAGATTGTTAGTTTTATGGACTCAATCCAGTAGATGATTTAATAAAATGATTAATTTCTTTATTTATCAGTATATTCATGCTCTCCTTTCATGAGATGAATGGTGATTTATTATATATTTGCACATAACCAATACGAATGACATGATGGTTCATGAAATGAACCGGAGTCCACAAGTATATTAGATGTAACACATGTGTATGGATGAGATCCACATACGGGAGACATGTGTGGCAAATCTTATACTTAAAATATATTCACAACCAGTGATGAAACTGGACATCTCATACTGACAAAGTTGCAGCACTTTGATCACTATGAGATAGTGTGATTTGTCTCGATCATCAGAATGGAAGACTCTGGATCATAGTGGTAGTACATTGGATGTATTGAAGGACCATAAGAAGTAACTTATAAACATTGTCTTTACTTTAAGGTCTGCTCTCATAATTCCCTAGCAATAGGCTCTCAATCCTGAGACATTAATGAACTCAAGTTTCTATCTATTCATTTGCTTTGAGTCACCAATGAGTGAGGCCAACTGTAGGTCAACACCTCGGTGATTTGGGTACATGGTAGTAGAGCTGTGGGAACATTCAATAGTCAAGATGGAATCTATCTCTAATATCCCCTTGTGCCAATTAATGGATTTATCATTGGTAAGTGCGCATCCATTCCGATTAAGAGTTAATTGGAAAGGTACCTTTGATCATTATAATTAATTGGGGCTCAAGGATAATAAGATATGGATCTAGTTTGGAAGACAGGTCCAATTGATCCATGGATATTGATAGAGGGGTCTGCTTGTGGTAATGTGGAAGTTTAGGGTCTTCTATGTAATATTCCCAAGACTGGAGTTCAATTGCATTTATATAGTGGAGTTATTTGCAATTAACTGTGGGCCCGGATTACACATGAGATGTGGGGTCGCGAGTCCCAGTTGGAGCTAGCTTTCTAAGGAATCCCTAGTGGTCCCCACGCTAGCCCAATTATTAGAAAGTATCCAATTCTAGTTGAACTCTAAAAGGAAAGTTACTATTTCTATTTGAAGTGGGACTTTTAATAGTGATAATAGTAGACTTACTAATTTTAGTAGAAGTGAGACTTCTATTTTAATTAGAAAGGAATTGGAAAGTCACTAATCATATTTGAAGTGAGACTTGTAATTATGATATAGTAAGTTACTAATTATTAAGGAAGTAAGAGTTCTATCTTAACTAGTAATAGAAGAGAGTTACTAATTGTTAGAGAGGTGAGACTTCTATTTCAATTAGAAAGAGGAGGTGGCTTAATTCCTTTTAAGCTATAAATAGAGGAGGGCAAGGTGTTGCACGTCCATGCATACATCCACCTAGGGATTCACATCCAAGGCTTCTTTGTGCAAGTGTTGCACATGCCTCTTCTCCTCTCCCTCTTCTAGTTCTCTTTCTAGTTCCTCCCTAGAGTTCCTAGTAGTTTTCTCTCAGAGATCCCACCATCTTCTTGAGAAAAAGGAGAATCTAATACGGGTCATAGCGTGGAAGATCAAGAGGTCTTAGAGATTCCTATTTGATTAGTGAAAGCGTTTCATCATCAAAGAAAGACACAACTTCTCCATTAGAGCACAACCGAGCTCCAAAGGTATAATTCACTTCCTTGCATGTTGTAGATTATTATGGATGCTTGTTAGTAGCTGTTTCTATCTCATAGATAGATTGTATTTATTGATCATGATGGCTGAGATTGAGGACATAGATCTTGGATTGGGTTTTATAGCCTTCTGGATAGTTGATCCCTGCGTCAAGTGGGTCAAAAGTTTTTGAAACCTATCCTAGAGGCCCACCCTATTTCCAACATCATATGTATTGCTCTATGCTTATACTTCTTTTCTGGATTCCTTGGCTACTTTCCAATTGGTGGCCTATGTTGGATTCCGCATAAAAAAAATGAGATGAGATTTTTTGGAAATTTCTAATTCTTTGAATTTATTTCCACACTTTCTCTTTTAAAAAAAATAAAAAAATCAGATTTCTCAGTTTGGATTCAAAATTGAGAAACCTTGATCCTCTCCAATTGTTCATCGTGCTTGTAGAAATGTTGAGCATGTTCGACTAAGGATTTGGGCCATCGTTTCTCTTCGATGAGTTCATTAGAGATCTAAAAAAAAAAAAAATTAAAAAAATCAGATTTCTCAGTTTGGATTCAATGGATTCAAAATTGAGAAACCTTGACCCTCTCCTATCGTTCATCGTGCTTCCAGAAATGTTGAGCCTGTTCGACTAGGGATTTGGGCCATCATTTCTCTTCGATAAGTTCATTAAGGATCTAAAAATAAAAAATAAAAAAAAATCAGATTTTTCAGTTTGGTTTCAAAATTGAGAAACTTTGATCCTCTCCTATCGTTCATCGTGCTTGCAGAAATGTTGAGCCTGTTAGACTAAGGATTTGGGCCATCGTTTCTCTTCGATGAGTTCATTAGGGATCTAAAAAAAATTAGATTTTTCAGTTTGGATTCAAAATTGAGAAACCTTGATCCTCTCCTATCGTTCATCGTGCTTGTAGAAATGTTGAGCCTGTTTGACTAAAGTTTTGGGCTATCGTTTCTCTTCGATGAGTCTATTTGAGATCTAAGAAAAAATCAAAAAATCAGAATTTTCAGTTTGGATTCAAGATTGAGAAACCTTGATCATCTCCTATCGTTCATCGTGCTTGCAGAAATGTTAAGCCTGTTCGACTAAGGTTTTGAGCCATCGTTTCTCTTCGATGAGTTCATTAGGGATTAAAAAAACTAGATTTTTTAGCTTGGAGTCAAAATTGAGAAACCTTGATCCTCTCCTATCGTTCATCGTGCTTACGGAAATGTTGAGCCTGTTCGACTAAGGTTTTGGGCCATTGTTTTTCTTCGATGAGTCAATTTGAGATCTAAAAACAAAAAAAATAAAAAATCAGAATTTTCAGTTTGGATTCAAAATTGAGATACCTTGATCCTCTCCTATCGTTCATCGTACTTGCAGAAATGTTGAGCCTGTTCGACTAAGGTTTTGAGCCATCGTTTCTCTTCGATGAGTCTATTTGGGATCTAAAAAAAAAAGACATAAACCACTAAGGTTAAACCAATTGCGTTCTTTGATCACAATTGATTCAAAAAAGGCCTTGTCCAGAGTGTGGAGACAGCTTAACTGTTCTAGGCAAGGGTCTTCCAAACGGGTTCATTAAGTAATCCTACCCTTACATGGTGGCAATTTTATCAATCGAGATTTCATAAGACCGGGTTAGGAGGCCTATGTGTACTCTCTCGTCTTTTAAATAAAAATTTTAAAATAAGAAAAATTAAAATAATAAATAAAAATAAAAAACATAAGATTTTTCAAAAAAACATAAATAAATAAATTAAAAAAAATTTAAAAATATAAATCTTCAAAAAAAAAATTTCCGTCATTTTTGGGTTCAGATCGGAGAAATTTTGGTCTCCTCCCTTCTGAGCACTGACGCTCGCGGAAATCGTTGAGCCCGTGTTTAGATTGGAATGCCTTTTGCTCTTTTTGATGAACCCGATCTTGGCCTTTCAAAAAAGAAAAAAACTCGTCATTTTTGGATTTAGAACCGAGAAATTATGGTTCATTCCCTTTTGAGTACTGGCGCTCGCGGAAATCACTGAGACCGTATTTGGATCGGAATATCATCTGCTCTCTTTGATGAATCCAATCTTGACCTTTCAAAACAGAGAATCTCATCTCATGGATGCAGTATCCGAACATTTTTGTCTAGCGGTACTAGTACGCCCTTTCAGGGTCTACTGTATTCGCAGCCGACACATTTGTAACTCTAACCTTATATTCTTCTTACATCGAGCAAGCTCTGTTTCTCGATTATTCTTTCCTTTTAGGACATCTATGAGAATTAGAAGAGATAGTTTTTAAGGAAAGCTATTCCAAGTTTCTATAAAAGGATGCAAGCTTCCCCTTGGACGTCCACAATAAGTTGAGCCAAAAAGTGTCCCACACGTCCAGCCCTCTTCTTGATTGATGAGAGCACAAGGTCTGAGATTTTTCCACAGAAAATAGTTCTCAAATCCCTAGATTAAGATCCCACCATCTTAGCCAATCAGATTTGGAAATGAGATAGAGAAGAAGATCAAAGGCAATACTTTTGCAGCAAATTCCTGCAATTTGTTTGCTAATTGCAAGTCTGAGTTCGGCCATTTGGAACTATTATTTCAGAGATTTGAAGTCTACAAATCTTCAAGGTAATAGTCTTCTTGATTCTCCTTTAAATTATACACTTGTTGGTCATGAACTCATGGAGTTCTTTTGCGATCACTATGGCTGATTTATGCTGCCCAAATCAGATTTTTTAAAATCTGTCATGTTACAAATCAGCCATGAACGTCTTCCGCTAGTGATGTTCAGATCAAAATCGCAGTTTCTTTCACGTTTCTCTTCGAAAGAGTATATTTGAGATCTAAACAAAAAATAAAAAAATCAGATTTTTCAGTTTGGATTTAAAATTGAGAAACCTTGATCATCTCCTATCGTTCATCGTGCTTGCAGAAATGTTGAGCCTGTTCGACTAAGGTTTTGAGCCATCGTATCTCTTCGATGAGTTCATTAGGGATTTAAAAAAAATAGATTTTTTTGTTTAGAGTCAAAATTGAGAAACCTTGATCCTCTCCTATCGTTCATCGTGCTTGCAGAAATGTTGAGCCTGTTCGACTAAGGTTTTGGGCCATCGTTTTTCTTCGATGAGTCAATTTGAGATCTAAAAGCAATAAAAACAAAAAATCAGATTTTTCAGTTTGGATTCAAAATTGAGATACCTTGATCCTCTCCTATCGTTCATCGTGCTTGTAGAAATGTTGAGCCTGTTCGACTGAGGTTTTCAGCCATCGTTTCTCTTCGATGAGTCTATTTGGGATCTAAAAAAAAGGACATAAACCACTAAGGTTAAACCCATTGCGTTCTTTAATCATGGTTGATTCAAGAAAAGCCTTGTCCAGAGTGTGGAGACAGCTTAACTGTTCTAGGCAAGGGTCCTCCAAACGGGTTCATTAAGTAATCCCACCTTTACATGGGGACAATTCTATCAATCGAGATTTCATAAGACCGGGTTAGGAGGCCTATGTGTACTCTCTCGTCTTTTAAATAAAAATTTTAAAATAAAAAATAAAAATAAAAAATAAAAATAAAAAACATAAGATTTTTCAAAAAAACATAAATAAATAAATTTTAAAAAAATTTAAAAAAAGAAATCTTCAAAAAAAAAACTTCCGTCATTTTTGGGTTCAAATCGGAGAAATTTTGGTCTCCTCCCTTCTGAGCACTGACGCTCGCGGAAATCGTTGAGCCCGTATTTAGATTGGAATGCCTTTTGCTCTTTTTGATGAACCCGATCTTGGCCTTTCAAAAAAGAAAAAAACTCGTCATTTTTGGATTTAGAACCGAGAAATTATGGTTCATTCCCTTTTGAGTACTGCCGCTCGCGGAAATCGCTGAGACCGTATTTGGATCGGAATACCATCTGCTCTCTTTGATGAATCCAATCTTGACCTTTCAAAACAGAGAATCTCATCTCATGGATGTAGTATCCAAACATTTTTGTCTAGTGGTACTAGTACGCCCTTTCAGGGTCTACTGTATTCGCAACCGACACATTTGTAACTCCAACCTTATATTCTTCTTACATCGAGCAAGCTCTGCTTCTCGATTAGTCGAATTTAGGTTCACAATTGCTTCTAGCAGTCATTGGAACGCTCATTCTGGGCTCACCATACCTGCAATCAGAACAATTGTATCCTCTATGGCCTTTTGCTTTCTTCAAATTGCTTGGGTCATATCCCTTTAGCAATTTGAAAAGGCAAAGCCATAGAACTTCCCATTTATGATCATTATATTATTGTGATTACTAATGGATGTGGTATTATTTTAGAAATTTTTCGAAAACTAACTCTTGTCTTTCATTATTGATAAGAACTGTAAATCGGCCATAAACGCCAAAAATCGGCTATAAACGCCAAAATCGGATATAACTGCCAAAAATCAGCTATAAATGCCAAATCAATCGCCTTTCACGGCAAATCAAGAAAATATCTCTTTTCTTAAATATATGTGCAATGGAAAACTTGAAAGAAGTTGATTTTCTTTTTACTTGTGAAGGTCGATCTCCGGATCACCACTTGCAATTCCAAGTAAAATAGAAAATCTGGCACACCTACACAAAAAAATGTTGATACCCGCTTCTGCCCCCCGGGCGCGAAAGGGTCGTACCCCACGGACTCCCACGTCCACCAACCTCAGTAGCACCAAGCATGAACGTGCGGTCCATCAAGCTGGCACACCCGGTGGGACTCGTTCATTTGAGAACATGATGCTAGAAATGAAAATTTGCATATCATATGTATTGCTCTATGCTTATACTTCTTTTCTGGATTCCTTGGCTACTTTCGAATTGGTGGCCTATGTTGGATTCCGCATAAAAAAATGAGATGAGATTTTTTGGAA
>CM022950.1:40808762-40888534 GCA_012931725.1 Litsea cubeba
CCGAGAAAAAATAAAGCCCTTGAGAAAGAAAAAAGAAAGCCCTCGAGAAAAAATAAAGCCTTGAGAAAAAATAAAGCCCTGAGAAAATAAAAAGCCCAGAGAAAAAATAAAGCCCTGAGAAAAAATAAAGCCCTCAGAGAAAGTAAAGCCCTCGAGAAAAAATAAATCCCTGAGAAAAAATAAAGCCCCTGTGAAAAAATAAAGCCTAGAGAAAAAATAAACCCTTGAGAAAGAAAAAAGAAAGCCCTCGAGAAAAAATAAAGCCCTGAGAAAAAATAAAGCCCTTGAGAAAAAATAAAGCCATGAGAAAAAATAAAGCCCTGAGAAAATATAAAGCCCTCGAGAAAAAATAAAGCCCTGAGAAAATATAAAGCCCAGAGAAAAAATAAAGCCCTTGAGAAAGAAAAATTGAAGCCCTCGAGAAAAATAAAGCTTTGAGAAAAAATAAAGCCCTCGAGAAAGAAATAAAGCCCTGAAGCCCTCGAGAAAAAATAAAGCCCTGAGAAAAAATAATGCCCTCGAGAAAAAATAAAGCCCTCGAGAAAAAATAAAGCCCTCGAGAAAAAATAAAGCCCTTAAAAAAATGTCTTGAGAAAAAATAAAGCCATGAGAAAAAAATTAAGCCCTCGAGAAAAAATAAGCCCCGAGAAAAAATAAAGAACTGAGAAAAAATAAAGCCCTCAGAAAAACAAAAGCCCTGAGAAAAAATGAAGCCCTCGAGCAAAAAGTAAAGCCCTAGGAGAAATTAAAGACCTAGAGAAAAAATAAAGCTATCAGAGAAAAAATTAGCCCTAGAGAAAAAATAAAGCCCTGAGAAAAATAAAGCCCTTGAGAAAAAATGAAGCCCTTGAGAAAAAATAAAGGCCTGTAAAAAAATAAAGCCCTGAGAAAAAATAATGCCCTGTAAAAAATAAAGCCCTGGGAAAAAATAAAGCCCTCGAGAAAAAATAAAGCCCTGGGAAAAAATAAAGCCCTCGAGAAAAAATAAAGCCCTACATTAAAAATAAAGCCCTGAGAAAATATAAAGCCCTGAGGAAAAATAAAGCCCTAAGAAAAAATGTAGCCCTTGAGAAAGAAAAAATAAAACCTTCGAGAAAGAAAAATAAAGCCCTCAAGAAAAAATAAACCCCTGAGAAAAAATAAAGCCCAGAGAAAAAATAAAGCCGTTGAGAAAAAATAAAGCCAGAGAAAATATAAAGCCCAGAGAAAAAATAAAGCCCTTGAGAAAGAAAAATGAAAGCCCTCGAGAAAAAATAAAGCCCTTAGAAAAATAAAACCCTTGAAAAAAATAAAGCCCTGAGAAAAAAAAAGCCCTGAGAAAATATAAAGCCCTCGAGAAAAAATAAAGCCCTGAGAAAAAATAAAGCCCTGAGAAAATATAAAGCCCTGAGAAAAAATAAAGCCCTTGAGAAAGAAAAAAGAATGCCCTCGAGAAAAAATAAAGCCGTGAGAAAAAATAAAGCCCTGAGAAAATATAAAGCCCAGAGAAAAAATAAAGCCCTGAAAAAAATAAAGCCCTTGAGAGAGAAAATTAAAGCCCCTTGAGAAAAATAAAGCTCCCAAGAAAAAAATAAAGCCCTGAGAAAAATAAAGCCCTCCGAGAAAAAAATAAAGCCCAGAGAAAAAATAAAGCCCTGAGAAAAAATTGTTTGGGATTGGTGTATGCCCAAAGCCCACTAGCTGCACTCTCATTTTTTGTTACTGGATATTTACTGGTTATTTAATGGAAAAACTCTTTTATGCTTAAACATGTATATATGTATGGTTGTGTAAGGCCCATTGTTTCTAGTAAATGAATTAGGTGTGTAGTGTCTACGCACTAGATAGGTCTAATTCATGGACAACTGGAAACATCATATTTGTTCATAACTGAAAGATGGAGCTGGGCACTTCATCTTGGTAGAAGTTATAATGAGAGACTCTCCTGTATTCAGGGTGACTTACCTAAGTCATGGGAGGGCTTTCCCGGATTCATCTCATTAGTGCATATGCAATGCATTGAACAGGACCATGGTAGGTGTGATCTCAAAAATAGTACTATCACAGAGAGAGATCAAGTCATCTCATGCCACTGAGTGACCAGTTCTCTTAATCTTGAGCATTTGTGGATGAACTGACGAAGTCAAGTTCTTGTGCTTTAATTCACTATGGGTGAGATTCTTTTCATGGGTCAACAGCTCTGTGTTTTGGGTACTCGGACTTGATCAGTTGGGACGTGCAGATGCAACATAGAATCTATGCCATCTGATGCTGGAATAATCGTCCCCTTAGAATTATCCGATTAATCATCAAAATCTAAGATCTTAGTATATGGATGTTCCATATGGATATTGAACTTGTGGGTCGCTCCCTAGATCAAGAGAATGATATTCGAATGATGATTATGTTAAGGATATGAAGTTCTAAGGTTTAGATGTAATCGGGAAGGTTGATAGTACTTGTGATAACCTGACTCGATTATGGATGTTACATAGAGGGGCATACAGGTCATTACACTTAGTAGGTCGAAGACAACCGTCATTTTATGACGAGCTTATTATATTATATATTTGTCTTTGGAGTTCAACCATAACTCTTTAGTGGAATGAGTTAAGGTTAAAATGGTCTTAATGTTGCTATGGGTTTAGCATGGACATTTTGGTCATTTGGGAGCCAATGGCAAATATGTCTTTTGGTCCCTTCTCTAGTCACTTACAAAGATTGGCATGGTTTCCTAAAATGTTTAGATAACATTTGGATAAATTATTTTAGTGGAAAAATAATTTTGAGTTTAAATTCAAATAGGCCTTTGATGGCATACATGAATTTAATTCATTATCATGAGGGACGTCCATAATAGGATTTCCATGGGTAAGGTTTCCAATTTTAAGTAGGTCTCTCTACTTGAAAGGTTGGACTCCTCTTTGGATTAGTATTCCTATGAGAAGTTTCCTTTTTGGATTAGGAACTTAAAATTAGTAAGTGTTCTACAACTAGGTTTACTAATTGCATGGGAAGTTCCTTTTAGTTTCCTTTTCTAATTGGAGTGTTTCTTAAAGGAAATAAGTCTTTCCTTTTAGGACATCCATGAGAATTAGGAGAGATAAACTTTTAGGAAAGGTTTCCTCAAAGTTTCTATAAAAGAAACCACAAACCCCTCTTGGACGTCCAACACTTGAGAAGCCATAAGGAGAGCCACACGTCCAGCCCTTGGAGGTTCTCTTCTTGATAGATGAGAGCTTAAGGTCTGAGATTTTTCCTTGGAGAAATATTTCTTAATTCCTAGATTAAGATCCCACCATCTTAGCCAATCAGATTTGGAAGTGAGATAGAGGAGAAGATCAAAGGCAATACTAGTGCAGAAAATTCCAGCAACTTGTTTGCTAATTGCAAGTCTGAGTTCGGGCCTTTGGATCTATTTTTTCAGAGATTTGAAGTCTACAAATCTTCGAGGTAATAGTCTTCCTCATTCTCCTTTAATTATACACTTGTTGGTCATGAATTCATGGAGTTCTCATGCGATCTCTATGGCTGATTTATGCTGCCCAATCAGAATTTTAAAATCTGTCATGTTACAAATTAGCCATGAATGTCTTCCGCTAATTCAGATCTGAATCGCTGTTTCTTTCAGTGGTATCAGAGCCACTCCATGTGAAATCATGATCCCATATTGTGTGTAATTAATCCTAGATTGATTATGGGTATGGTGGCACCCTATTAAAGTTATGTTGTGATGCATGTTGTGTGCAAGTTTCATTAACATTGCTGGAATTTATTTTCCAGATTTGTTAATGATGCACATAGTGAGTTTGCATGCACTAACCTCTTTGTTTGCAGCCATGTATTGCATCCTTGATGGTTCGCATGATTGTTATGTGGATTTGGATGTTTTTTAATTAGTTGGAAAGTGTACGATTGCGCGTTTAGCATTCATAGGAAGTTGTAATTCTTTCTTTACTTTTATTCCAACTAGTCTTGATGTAAGCTTTCTTGAAAATCATAGGTATCTCCAATGTAATTTGGGGTTTTGTTTTTTATGGGTTTGCTTGTATAAATTTAATTTATTGGAACAAGCAAGAAGAAGAAAGTTTCAAGAAAGGTTGCAAGTAACCGGATTCCTTAGTGTGGAGGTGACAAGACTTCTTGGTGAAAGATGAGACCTATTCTTGATGTCCTAGTTCGATAAGGATTAGAAGTCCGAAAGAGCAGGAAGCCATCAAGGATTGCATACTTTTATTTGCTTTTATATAAGGAATGCATGGATGAATGCTTTATATAATTGCTATAATTGTCACCTAGAAACATGGCCACCATTAGGTTCTAAAATTGGCATCTTTTATGTATTAGATTGTTTTTGGTTTGGCAAATTATTTTAAACGGAACTTAGACGAGCACCTTCTATTTGTCTAAGGTTTAAAATTGGATAGGGTTTAGTTTATCTTGGTACCCTTGGTTTCCAAAGAAGGCTAAACCAAAATCTAATTAGATGCTACCTATGGGTTTTCATAAACCAAGATAGGTCTTTGATTCTTTAAAGGGATTTGCTCAAATGTTTTAAAGCAAAGGTTATTTAATTTTAAGATGACTTAAGTCATAAATTTAAATAACCAAGTTTGCTAGATTTAAAAAGAGCTTTTGAGTAAAACAATGTAAAGGTCAAAAAGTATAAACCCTAGTGATAAATAATCAAGTGGGAGAGGGGTTTAGGAAAGACCCCACGGCCTTCCATTTTCGGTTCATGTTATCTCATTAAGGTGTTAGTAGGAGCGGCCACCCCTTCGGTGGAATTCTTTACTAAAGACCGCTTTGATGGGTTAATGGGTGAACTAATGTGAATATTCATAATGAGGTGTTAGTAGGAGCGGCCATCCCTTCGGTGGAGTTCTTTACTAAATATCACTTCTATAGAATGTCAATGAAGTGTTGGTGGGAGCGGCCATCCCTTCGGTGGAGCTCTTTACTAAAGGTCACTTCTAGGATGGATAAAAGTCTCTTCCCCTCGGAAGACTTAATCATAGACATTCTGGGAAATTTCATAAGAAATGGTTATGCACTTGACATAGGATGGTAATGACCTCTCCCTAGGAGTTTAAGGTTGTTTGTCATATGAGGCCAAACCAATCAGTGATTGGACTACCACTGGATGTGTATCTAGATAGTGATAATCCAAATAAGTCTGCCTTAATTCAACGTGACTGTAGGCTCGGCCATCCCTTCGATGGAGGGTCTATGAGGAGGTTGAAACACTAATACATTATGATTGGGGTTGAATAATGTAAAAAGTTTTGTGCTTTGTTTTTCCTTTTGTAACAAGCACCATATGCATATTACATATATACTGCATGTCTAATTATAAACCGTTTTATATCCAGTAAGAGATGGGTAAAGATTCTTTTAGTTCGCTGATGTGCATTCTTCGTGAGAACAAACTGACTGGCCCTAACTACGTAGATTGGAAAAGAAATCTTGACATAGTACTCACAACTGAGGAGTACAAGTATGTCTTGCTGGAAAACTGTCCCGATATTGATGCTAATTCTACTGATGACCAGCGAGAGGCTGAGAGGAAATGGAAGAAAGCGAATAGCATGGCTAAATGCTACATGCTCGCTTCCATGTCCAACGTGTTGCAAACGCAGCACGAGCATATGGACACGGCCTATGAAATCATGATGTCCTTGTCTGAGATGTTCGCAGACAAGAGCAGGCCAGCTAGGCAAGCTGCTATGAGGACTATCATGAATGCTAGGATGGCTGAGGGAACACCTGTCAGAGAGCATATGCTCAAGCTGATGGATTGTTTCAATGAAGCTGAGATTCTAGGGGCTGAGATTGATGCAGGGAGTCAAACTGACATGATTCTCGAAACTCTGCCGGACTCTTTCAATCAGTTCAAGCTCAATTTCAATATGAGCAAGATGGACATGACTCTACCTGAGTTAATGAAAGAACTCCAGGCGGCAGAGGCTATCATGAAGCCCAAAGCCTAAGCTCATTTTTTCCAGTCTTCCTCTAAACTAAACCCGAAAGGGAAGAAGTTCAAGAAGAAGCAGAATAAGGGAAAAGGATAGAAAAAGGACAATGCTGGCAATAAGAAGGACAAGGGTACAGATGGAAAGCCCAAAGGGAAATGCATCAAGTGTGGCCTCAAAGGTCATTGGAAGAAAGATTGTCCCAAGTTCCTGGCCTCAGTAAAGAAAGGTACATCTTTTTCATACTACATTGAAACTTGTCTGGTGGTTGATTCTACTGACTCATGGATAGTAGACTCAGGAGCCACTAATCATATCTGCAATTCATTGCAGGGGGTTTCAGATAATGCAGAGAATTGAGAAAGGAGAGTTTGCCTTCAGAGTCAGAACTGGAGCTAAAGTTTGGGCAGTTGCAGTAGGAGTTGTTACCTTACATTTTCCATATAATAGGATATTAGTTTTAAATAATGTTTTCTATGTTCCGGACATGAGGAAGAATTTAATCTCAGTTTCTAGATTAATTGAATTTAATTATTCAGTTTCTTTCCATTCTGGTATTGATATCAGTAGAGATGGAAATATTATATGTTCCGGTAGAATACATGACAACTTATTTTATATATATCCTATTGCTCCCACACTGCATATTGTACAACAAGAAAACTCAACTTCCCTTAAGAGGAAGGTATCTTCAATCAATGACACATATCTTTGGCACTTACGTTTGGGTCACATTAACCTAAAATGGATTCAGAGGTTGGTAGAAGATGGGCCTTTAAGCTCATTGGATTTCGAACCTTTTCCTCAGTGCGAATCTTGTCTCAAGGGAAAGATGACCAAACGGTCATTCTCTGGAAAGAGACTAAGGTCAAAGGAGTTGTTAGAATTGATTCACACTGATGTGTGTGGTCCTATGAACAAACCGGCTCGAGGAGGGTATGAGTATTACATCACCTTCACCGATGATTACTCTAGGTATGGATATGTATACTTAATGCGATGCAAGTCTGAGGCGTTTGATAAGTTCAAACAATTCAAGGCTGAGGCGGAGCTACAACTAGGAAAACATATCAAAGCCCTTCGATCTGATCGAGGTGGCGAGTACCTCCTGGGTGAGTTCAAGGAGTACCTCACACAACATGGGATTGTGTCTCGGTTGTTTGCACCAGGTACACCCTAGTAAAATGGTGTAGCAGAGAGAAGAAACCGTACCCTTCTTGATATGGTAAGGTCCATGATGAGTCATGCAACCCTACCTATATTTTTTTGGGGATATGCCCTAGAAGCAGCAGCATACATTTTAAATCTGGTACCTTCTAAATCAGTACCTAGGACACCGCAAGAAATGTGGACAAGTCGAAAACCTAGTTTAAGACATATTCACATTTGGGGTTGTCCAGCCTATGTACTGAATGATAAAACTACCAAGCTAAAACCCAGATCGGAAATGTGCTACTTCATTGGGTATCCTAAGGGAACGAGAGGTGGCATCTTTTATCATCCAAAGGAGCAAAAAGTGTTCATCAGCACTCATGCTAGGTACTTGGAAGATGATTGCATGATGTACCAAGAGCTTAGTTGTAAAGAAACCCTTCAGGAGATTCTTCCGGGATCTCCTATAACATCTGTACCAGATCCTGAGACAGTAGATGAACAAGATATTCCTTTGAACACTCCGGAGCCTCGTCGTAGTGGGAGAATTTCTAGATAGCCAGAAAGATATCTAGGAGTGTCTTTTAAGACAGACTCTGAAGATCTGGTTGAGGATCCTACTAGTTATGATGAAGCAGTAACGGATATAGATGCTGACATTGATGGACCGCGCTCCTGCTCGGTTCTACCGAGGTCGGCGGACGTGGGAGTCCGTTGGGTCCGACCCTTTCGTAACCGGGGGGCAGGGGCGTGCATCAACATTTCTTTTTTTTTTGTGGGTGTGCCAGATTTTCTATTTTACTTGGAATTGCAAGTGGTGATCCGGAGATCAACCTTCGCAAGTAAAAGGAAATCAACTTCTTTCAAGTTTTCCATTGCACATATATTTAAGAAAAGAGACATTTTTCTTGGTTTTGCCGTGAAAGGCGATTTTTTTGGCATTTATAGCCGATTTTGGCGTTTATAGCCGATTTTTGGCGTTTATAACCGATTTTTGGCATTTATAGCCGATTTTTGGCGTTTATAGCCGATTTACAATCCTTATCAATAATGAAAGACAAGAGTTGTGATTTTTGTCTCTTTTGAAAAAAATACAAACTACAATGAAAAGCAAGAAAAGGAGGATCTAACTTCTCAGGAGATTGTGGAGGACTCGTTTAGATTGACGGTCGCAAGCCATATGTGGGCTTCGCCATCATCCATGCAGATGAGAACAGAGGATGCTATTGATTCGCTTGGCTTGGCTATAACCTCAGGTTTTTAGAAGACAAAGACCAAAGGAAGGTCCTATGTCCAATAAAAAACCGAGTAGACGGGCTGAAAAGCCACATCTAAGCCATTGGAGGCAGGAGGAGAAGGCAAGGACCTTGGGGGGGGGGGGGGTACCCCCCAAGGGACTTTTGTCACCTTGTTGCGGTGGCCGGTGTAGAACTTCCGCAGAGTTTTCTCTCTTTTTCTTTTCTCTGGATTTCTGACTGCTGTCTGATGTTTGTTGTGTGTTTTTCCGATCTCTATTCCTTTGGAGTGCTCTCCTATTTATAGGCTCTTGGTAGCCATTTAGGAGAGTTTATGGGCTTTTAATGTCATTAAGCCACATAATGGGAGGAGTTACAAATTGAATTGTTTATTTTGTAACTCCTTTTTCTTGGCTTCTGATTGGCCGGAGGAGATTGAGGGCATTTAATCGCCTTTAATCGCCATGATGGGAGGAGTTTCATGGGTTAAATGCCATGAATTTCTTGACTTGTAACTCCCGAATGCTTGCTTCTGATTGGGCCGTCCAAAGAAATGGATTAATGACTGTAATAAAGCTAGTCAATTAATCGCATTAAGTGGTCGCCGAGCAGCTGAAGAGTCGCGGGCCGTGCCGCGTCTTTTGGAATTCTTCTGTTGATGATCATCGATGGATCTTCATGTAGATCGACATCAGATGATCATGTAATTTCAGGTGTTTGTTGCTAACAACGGGTCGGTGCCATCTGTCCTGTCGATTTCTCGATCGGTCGGGTGGAAAGCACACTTTTTTTGGTTGACCGGGTGGCGATCAATATTGTCTTCGATACTCTTGATGATTTACCCGTGTTTTGGACGGATATCAGAGGACTTGGTGTCTCAAAAGCATGAATTTTGGAAAGTACCAGAGGCTGGGCTCCTCGAATCACGAAAAAACGGCGAAAACCGGGGTTTCCGGGGCTTTCCCGGCGACCCCGGGGTCCATGGTCGCCGGCGACCCTGGCCCAGGGTCGCAGGGGCCTGCGACCCTGGGGGGTTTTCCCCCTTTCGTGTCCCGTTTTGCGTCCGTTTTTGCTTTTTTTCTGATTCTTTTTTCTTCTGTACTTTTCCTTGACATTTTGATCATTTATTGGCCTGATTTCTTTGTAGGAAACCTGATGAGAATCCTTGCATTTTATTTTGCAAAGTTTCCAATTTCCTAAGAAAGCCGAAGACTTTGTCGCGAAGAGCTGCCGATTTTCCGTCAGAAGCTGAAACTGGGTCAAACGATGTCGGAATGACCTGAAATTTGGTGTGAAGTCTCCTGAGCAATAAATAAGACCAACCATAGGCTTTTGTTTGAGTTTTGAAGCCGTTTGGGGTCCCATCACCTGTAGACTTGCTTTTTGTCGCGATGAAGATGTCGCGGTTTGATGTGCGGTCAACCGATGTCCGATTGACTTGAAATTTGACAGGGAACCTATTGGAGTCATTTTAAGATGATCCATAGGTTCTGTCTTGGAAACCATGGTCCCGGAGAGCTTTACCGCCGAGAGGCTTGATTTGGCTGTCGGAGAAGCGAAGTTAGGCCAAATGATCTTGAAATGGCTTGAAACTTCTTGTGTACTCCTCTTTTGGCTGTCTGGATGAATCTTGCAGTTTTTGTTTGATTCTGACAAGATTTGATTTTTGGAAGCAGCATTGCCTATTTATGGCAGGTTGCGACTTCATGTAGCTCTTTGGATCTTGGAAAGGCAAAGTGACATTTTTGGTGTCAACAAATGCCCCCTCGAGGTACAGCGGCGAGTTGCTTAACTTTTGTAGTCGATGTGCCTCGAAGAGAGATTTTTTTTTTTTTTTTTTTTTTTTAAGGAGAGCCTGTGACTTGACCAAGAGTCTTTGAGCAGTCTTTCTTTTTGGTATTTGTAGCCTTTTGAGCTTCCAGGGGAATTTTATGGTAGTGAAAGGGATCACGTACCATCTCGAGGCAAAGTTTTGAAGATGACATCAGGGATGTGGATTTGGGTTTTGACCTTGTGACCTAACAGGCTATATATGGCAGGTTAGGGGGTCGGGTTTGGTTTTGATCGTGTGACCCAACAAGCTGTATGTGGAATGTTGGGGGATCAATTTTGGTTTTGATCTTGTGACCTAACAGGCTGTATGTGGCAAATTAGGGGATCAGGTTTTGGTTTTGGTTTTGGTCTTGTGACCTAACAGGCTGTATGTGGCAAGTTAGGGGACCAGGATTTGGTTTGATTTTTGTGAAATGTCAATTTCAAGATTTTGGCTCAATTTGGTAGATGAGGCTGGATGGTTTGATTTTTGGAAGCTCATGGGGCTTGGAATTTTCTTTTGTATGGTCCAATCAACTCAAAAGAGGCATGGAACCATTTTTGTATGCTCTTGGTAAGAGGGATTTCTCTTTGACTAAAAGCCCAAATTTTTTTTTTTTTGTGCCTAGGTGGTCAAACCTGGCTCATATGGGCTAACCCATGGGACCTTAAGCTTTTGAAATGGCTTAGATCTCATATGGTGTCATTTTGTAAAGAATATCCAAAAATATCTCATTTGGATAGAGAATATCTAAGGATATCTTTACTTGGAGAGAATCTCTCATGATCCCTTTATTTTTGGGATAGAATATCTCAAGATATCTTTCTTTTGGGAAAGAATCCGTCATAGATTGATTTTTGGGAGAAAATCTCTCAAGATCCCTTTATTTTGGGATAGGACATCTCAAGATATCTTTCTTTTGGGAAAGAATCCGTCATAGATTGATTTTTGGGAGAAAATCCTTCAAGATATCTTTCTTTTGGAAAGAATCTTTCTAATTTCTTTCTTTTGGTAAGGTTACTAATTAGTAACACTTACCTCTTTCTTCTTTCCTTCTTTGGTTTGCTCTCTTCTATAAAAGCAAGGAGGAGGTTGGATCTCTTGCTCTTATTACTTTCTTTTGCAATAATCTCAAGAGGGCTTCAAGACCAAGAGCTTTTCTTCTTCAAGATCTTCAAGAGTTTTCTTCTTCTTCTCCATCAATGGCTTCAAGTAAGTTCTCCTTTTTTTCAAGAAAACTTCATTGTAGGGAGAAAAAAAAAAGTTCTTTCTTCTTTTTTCTTTTTGTTTCTTTCTTTTTCTTTTCTTCTTCTTTTTTTTTCTTTTTTCTTTTTCCATGTGTTTTTCCCCCTTTTTTTTTTTACACGTGTTTTTTTTTTCTTTCTTTTCTTTTTTTTTTTCATGTTTTTTTTTTTATTGTGTGGGCCGTACGGACAGATCCGTACGGATCTGGCCGTACGGCCACGTGGCCTGTGGGCCACGGCCTGTGGGCCAGCCCGTTTTTTTTTTTCTTTTTTTTTTCTTTCCCTCCCCTTTTTTTTTTTGAGAGAGTTTCTTTTCTTTCTTTTTTTGTTTTCTTTCTCCTCCTTTTTTTTTTAGAGAAAGTTTCTTTTCTTTTTTTTTTGCTCATCATGATAATGCATTTTTTTTTCGCAAATCTAGATGTTCATGCATGCCTTTAATTTGTAAATTAAATTTGTAGCATGATGTGATTGCATACCTGAAAGTTTTTGCAAATTTGGGAACTTGGAGCTCGCAGCGATGTTGAGCCCTTCCTGATTTTGCGGAGACTTTTAGGTTTCGAAAGTTTGGAGTTTCGGAGCTCGCAGCGATGTTGAGCCCATCTTCAAGCTTTCTATTTCTTTCGGGATAGTTCATTTTCTTCGGAATTCCCCGTCATCATGTCAAAATTTCGCCAGATTTTTTTAGCGAGATTCTGTCATTTTGATGTTTGATCTTTTTCTTTTCCATCCTTTTCAGGTGGTTCCTCCAGAGCGAACAAGGGTAAAGAGTCTGCTACAAGCGTACCTCGTCGATCTTCTAGATCCTCTAATCCGGCCGTTCAGCAGGCTTTCGAGAAGGTCCAGTATGTTGAGAGAAATCTGGAAGAGTGCGACTCCCTCAACAGAGATGAGATGAGGCAGCGACTGATCACTCTCAAGGGAGAGGAATTCTACAAGATCATGGTAAGCAGTCGTCCATGGGTGATGGAAGACCAGAGCGTTTTGCCCAAGCCTACCTTCTTCTTTGGTGATGCAGTCCCTGATGACATTACATACCAGAGGAGATCTTTTCAGTTTTCCTTCACAGCAGATGGTGAGAAGAAGACTGTTACTACCCGGTCGATGTTTGATCGCACCGTCTCGATTCTGAGCCTTGCCCCCACGTGCCCTAAGAGGGAAGATCCTCCAAGTTGGGTGAGAAGGACAAATGTAATCAAGACCGGGGTTTTTGTCGGCGGTTCTCCTGGATATACGGAGAGGTCGCCTGTTGACATGGACTTGTTGATGCCATCAAGCGGCTACCAGGGCTCTGATTATCCGTCGGTCGATTTGAGACCGGTGGGCCTTGGTATTTTCAGCGGTGACGGCAGCAATTGGATCAAGCCTTTTCAACTTCGAGGTCGTTTCAATGCTGACTCCGAGTGGAAGTCGTTGACTGATCGCGTCCTGCTGATTGGTGGCGCCGTTTTGAAGGAAGCCGGGATTTTTGATGCGGTCCGCGCCTTTAGGGAGACCGTGATCTTTTCCGACGAGGCCTTCATGGCTATGCTGGAGTCGTTCCTCCCTCAAACCAATACCTTCGTTGTGACGAATGGTGAGATTGGTTTTTCTTTGAAGGAGCTGAGTGCTATTACTGGATTGCCCATCCTCGGCAAGCTCTATGAGGAGTTTATGCCGATTGACAGCGTCCTCGAGGGGCAGTCTGAGGAGTTCAGGCTTCTATACTTTCAGCTCGTCGCCTTCTATGATTTTTTGAAGGAGAAGGGGGGTTCGAAAGTTAGATCCAGCAGTTGGAAGAGTTTTTGCTCTTCATTCCCCAACTTCTTTGATAGTAGGGAGCCTTCTGATAGCATGACCCAGGAAGCTGGAGCTCAGGATCCAAGTTCAAGGAAGATCTTGGCCATGCAAGAAGAGTTGAGAGATTTCTGTGCAAGCACAAACACCATATGTCCTGACATTGCACTGCGGAGAGATCTCGCTGTTTACCTCACTTATTGGCTTGGTGAGGCTGTTTTTGCTGGAGAAGATGGAACGCACATCAGGCCGCATTGTATTTTCCCGGCTTGTCAGATGGCGTTTGGAGAGCAGCTTGCTTTGGTGCCAGCTCTTTACTCCTACCTGTGTACCGAACTGCAGGCTGCTGCTTTTCTGGTTCGGCTTGGGCTTCCCATGAATAGGGTATTTTCAGCTCATATCTTTTATTCATGGTATGTATACCACTGTCCTGGCTTCCATCGGCTGGGTGCTGCACAGGATGATGATCCTCTGATGATTCGACTGGCTAAGGGCAAAGCCGTGTCCTGAATCACTTTTGTTTGCCCGCATGAGGATCCGACGGTTCAGGGACGTCGATATGGGGCAATCTTCAGTAAAGCTTTCTCCGGAGTTGCGGAAGAAGGCTTTTGATTTTGGTGCCTCCCGAGACTCTACCAGGGCGGGGTCGGGAAGGCATTATTCCTTGACAAATGCAGAGAGAGAGTGGCTTTTCAGCATACGTGTCGGCACGATGGTGTACCGTAGACATCTTTTCGTCGACATCCAGCCGTATGTACCCTCTCGCTTTGCTTTGCAGCTTGGCTTTTCTCAAGGCGTTGTTGGAGCGCCTTCAAGCATGGTGAAGCGCTTTGGAGGCTTACAGGACGGGAGAAATGCATGGGCTTTCTATAGTGCTGAAGACACTACAGCCATGATTTCTTATCCTGTGTTGCTGACTTCCCGTACTGCCGGCTTTGCGAAGTGGTTCGCGGAGAGCTTCTCGGCATATCGGGGACTTTCCAAGAAGGAGCTTGATGTGAAGCTGGCATCTGGAAAGGGCCTTTGGAAAGTCGGATGGCATCTGGCGAGAGGAAGTTTGGGCCTTCCTTTCTGGAGAGAAGCACAAGATAGGCTTTCTCGGTGACCAGGGCGTCATCGGTTCTGAAGCTGTTCGAGAAATACCTGACGAGGCTTTGGAGCAGCTAGAACAGGAGGAAGCCGAACTTGGTGCTTGGATGCAGGCGGCACAGAGGCAAGCTTCCGTGGAGTCTACTGGCAAGAGTAGACCATCTAGTGATGAGTCAAGTGGGAAACCTGACTCTGACGGCGGGGCAGGTTCCTCTAAGAAGCGAACCCGCAGAAGTAAGAGGAGGAGGAGTCATCATCGCAGCCAGGGGCAGCATGAGGATTCTCCTAACTTGGAAGTTCCTCTTACTATCAATGAGGATGTGCCAGTGGATGCTGACGAGCCTCCGGAGAAGAGAAGCTGAGAAGAAGAGACCGTCGGTGAAGGTATGATTCTTCCTTTTTCTCTTTCCATTTCTTTTCATGGGATTTTTTCCATGTTATGATTTGCTTCTTGTTTCTGCTTTTCTTCTCTTTTTTTTTTTAGCAGAGGAAGACTTGGTGATGCCTGAGGTCCCAACCGATGAGGTGGTGATGGATCCTGTTGAGGCACCTGAAGAAGAACCGAGGGACTCTGGAGTAAATCCAAAATCTCCAATTGGTACGACTTCTTTTGCTCCTTTTTTTTTTGTTTGTGACTTGGTTTGCTAACACATTTTTTTTTGTCAGCTGACTTGCCACAGGATTCCGATGACTTTGAACCATCGATAGACGCAAATGTTGATGATGCTTCCGATGAGTTCATGGAGGAGGAAAGTGTTCCACCAGTCGTCGAAGAAGGTATTTTGTAGTTATAACTCTGATAATGATTTTCAAACAGGGTCATATTCATACCTTTTTGTGTTTCCTTTGCAGGTTTTGAAGTGGCAGAGGAGGATCCGTCGCTTCCAGAGCAAGAGATGCCAGAGGTTGATCCAGAGGTAGAGATTCCTGGAACCAGCTCTGACAATATTGAGGAGATTCCTCGCGCTGAGATTCCTTCCCGAGCAGGAGCAGCTTCAACTGGAAAGAGTTCTTTTGTTACTCTTTCAACAGATGATGATATGAGTAGCCGACCAACGGAGTTGGGCGAATCTTCAGCTGGGCCATCTCTTCTTTTTGCGAAGAAGGTGGTGGTGCGAGTTGTGAGCTCTTGGATTGAGACTCTCTTTTCTGGGCACTTGGAAGTCGGATTTGGCATGATCCAGCATGTGCAGGAGATTCTCAGTGATGCTGAAGAGGCTGGTCTGGATGTCACAGGTGCCAGGGCGATCGTTGATAGGATCATTGCACTGGGTGACAAGTGGTTTGAGACCGTGAGTTTGGCTGATGACCAGTTCTTCAAGGAGATGTTCCTGGACCCTGCTGATAAGGCTAAGTCTGACCTGGATGAGGCTACAGAAAGCAGGAAGGTGGCAGTCCGAAAGAGGAATAAAGAAGAGCTAACCATCATCGGGCTGACACATGACCTTAACATCCTTGATAGGGAGGTCGATGAGGCCAGGAAACGTCTTGAGCATTTGCAGGCACAAGTCGCTGCCAAGTGGACTGCCATAATAGAAGCTCGCGACAGGGAGAGTGCCCTGATTCACCAGGTTGCAGATGCCGAACGGGTTCTCAAAAGGAAGTCTGATGAGGATGAACAATGGCAAAGCTGCTCGAGGTAAGCTTCCTGGTGTGAGAGAAGGGGTACAGCCCACTCCAGCATCTCATGGCAAGTTCCTGAAGAAGCGTGCCTTGGAATCCTTGACGGCTGAGGCTAAAAGTCTGCTTGTGGAGCTGAACTCTTGGCTGGAGACCATTTTTGATTGAGCTCCTGTATACAGAAACCATCCTTCTTTTTTTTTTGGTACCACTTGTATTTTTTTGGTACTTATTTTTTTGTAGTGTTTGTGAACACTTTCTTTTTTTTTGGTACCACATGTATTTTTTTTTGGTACTCTTTTCTCTTCTTTTTTTTTTGTTATCCCTACGCTCACTTGAATCTTTTTGTGATAAAAGTAATTGCTAAATGGGATGCTCTTTTTTTGTTATCCCTACGCTCACTTGAATCTTTTTGTGATAAAAGTAATTGCTAAATGGGATTTGATCAAAAGGTTGTCATTTTGTGAAAATCTTTTGTCAAGTGATTGTTTTGGCATGAAAGCCAGGTTTTTATTTGTGGCGTGGAAGCCAATTTTGGCATGAGAGCCAGCTTTTTTTTTGTGTGGCATTGATAGCCGAGTTGTTTTTTTTTTTTTTTTGTGGCATCTATAGCCAGTTTTGGTGGCATTGATAGCCTGTTTTGTTTTGGTGGCATTGATAGCCGTTTTTTTTTTTTTTGAAATCCAAGTTTTTTGTTTGTGTGGCATTGATAGCCGGTTTTGTTTTTGGTGGCATTGATAGCCGGTTTGTGGCATTTATAGCCGGTTTGTGGCATTTATAGCCTGTTTTGATGGCATTTATAGCCAGTTTGGTTTTCAAAAAATGCAAGTATCGACTAAAAGTCGCCTCCCTGCTGAATGTTCTTGCAAGTATCGATGGAATGTCGCATCCTTGCTCATTCGGTTGCGAGTATCGATGGAATGTCGCATCCTCGCGGATTTGGGTGCAAGTATCGATGGAATGTCGCATCCTTGCTTTTCAAAAATTTTGGTTTTGCGGGTACTGACTTGATGTCGTTTCCCCATGATTTTTGAAATTTGTGGTTTTCTCGAACCTTTGGGTTATGGATATCAACTGAAATGTTGCGTCTCCATGTTTTTTTTAGGTTTTTTCGAACCTTTGAAATTTGGGTTTGTGGATATCAACTGAAATGTTGCATCTCCACAGTTTTTTAGGTTTTTTTCGAACCTTTGAAATTTGGGTTGTGGATATCAACTGAAATGTTGCGTCTCCACAGTTTTGGATTTTGCAAGTATCGACGAAATGTCGTTTCCCTGCGATTTTGGAAGTGTCGAACGTGGTTCGCTTGCTTCCGATTTGTGCGAGTATCGACTAAGCGTCGCTTCCTCGCGGTTTTTGAAAAACCATTTTTTTTTTGTTTAAAGACACGAGGGTCATAAGTTTTGACCTAAAACCATTTTGGCGGTAAAAGGCAGGGTGGACTAGGGTGGAAATCCCTGAATCCGGATTTTGTTTCAAACCATGAATTTTGGGTTCAAGGGTTGAAAATTTTGGTCAAGTTAGGGAAAGGTTCCTAAACTTGGATATATATTTTTTTTTGAACAATGAAACGATGAAAGTAAGCATTGTTTTAGATTTCTAGAAATTTCAACATTTGATATGAAAATTCTAAAAAAGGGTGGGTTTAGCGAGCGTGTACCTGGAAACCGGTTTTGGCCATACAGGCATTGCTCTTACCCAGTTGGGTAAGTCTTCAAGGGTAGTACCGCTTTAAGAACTTGCCATTGATGGGCAGCATACATCTGTCACCTTCCATGTTTAGGAGTGCGTATGCGCCATTGGAGAAAACTTTGTCGATGACGTAAGGTCCCTCCCATTTCGGCTCAAATTTGCCTTTGGACTTGTGAGCGAAGACCATTGGTCTTTTTACCGCAAGAACCAAGTCACTCTTTTTGTAGGCGCGTTGCCTGACCTTTTTATCGAAAGATCCTGCCATGCGTGCTTGGTAAAGTTCAATGCTTTGTTGAGCTTCGAGCCGTCTCTCATCGAGATTGTCCAGCTCATGGAGTCGCGATTTGACATTGCTTTCTTGAGTCATGTCATTTTGCAAGGATACCCTCAAGGAAGGAATTTGTACTTCCAAGGGCACGACAGCTTCGCATCCATAGACCAAGGAGAATGGTGTGCTATGGGTTGGTCCTCGAACGGTGGTTCGATAGGCCCACAAAGCTTCAGACATTTTGTCGCTCCAGTCTCTTTTGTGATTAGAGACCATTTTTTTGAGGATTTTGCAGAGTGTCTTGTTGAAAGCTTCTGCTAACCCGTTTGCTGCCGGATTGTATGGAGTCGAAGGACAGCTTTGAATTTTGTATTTGTCGCAGAACCTGTAGAATCGATGATCCCGGAACTGTGGTCCGTTATCATGGACGAATCTTTTGGGTATACCGAAACGACAAATGATGTTGGTGCGCAGGAACTGAAGGACTGATGAGGTCTTCATTTCGTTAAACGCAAATGCTTCTGACCACTTGGAGAAGTAATCCGTAGCGGCGAAGATGAAGCGATGACCTTTGCTTGAAGGGGGAGAAATAGGACCTATGATGTCCATACCCCAGGCTTCGAAAGGCCATGAGATCGCTGTAGGATGCAGCCATTCTGGAGGCATGTGAATGTAATCTCCATGAACTTGGCATTGTTGGCAGCGCTTGGCAAATTGCATTGCGTCAGCTACCATGGTAGGCCAGTAATATCCTAACCTTTTTATCTGATCATAGAGCTTAGGTCCAGCCTGATGAGCTCCACAAAGACCAGCATGAACTTCTTTGAGTGTTTCTTCAGCCTCTTGTTGTGACAAGCAGCGTAGAAGTACTCCGTTGAAGGATTTCCTGTAAAGGATTTTTGAAGGAATATCCAAATGGAAGCTTGGGGTTCGCCTTTGGATGCTTACCCGTTCTTTTGGATCTTCAGGTAGGATTCCGAACATAATGTAATCAATGAACGGATCCCTCCAGTCGCCAATTGAAGTTTGAAGGATTGAAATCCGACTTCCGACCACTTGGTGGCATTCAGCAACTGCTTGGTGTGTGTTAAGAGGAGGAAGGATTCTTCTTTCGCACACTGTGACTTGCATGTTTTCCCCTTCCTGGATTGCCATGGATGCGGCAAGTCCGGCTAGGGCATCTGCACGTATGTTTTCACCTCTACGAATGTGGGTGATGTGACAGATGTCAAACTTTTGCAGAAGTGACTGTGCCTTGTTGTAGTAGGGCAGCAAATCTGGCTTCCTGACTTCAAATTTCTGATTCATCTGGTTGACGATCAGTTGAGAGTCTCCAAAGACTTCCAGCATGGTGATACCGGATTCGATGGCGAGTTCCAATCCTAAGATCAGAGCTTGATATTCAGCTGCATTGTTTGTGCATGGTTCCAGTAGCGAGAAAGCGTGTGGAATCATGCATTTGTCGGGGCTAACAAAGAGGATGCCAACTCCCGAGATCAGCTGTCTTTTTTCATTTGTCCTGGTTGCACCGTCAAAGTACATGTCCCAGGAGGCACTTTGTGAGAAAGTCTCCACATTGTAGACTGGTTCGTCTGGGAGATCATCTCTGAGTGGAGAATCTTTAGGCAATGGATGCTCTGCGAGAAAGTCCGCTAGAGCTTGCCCTTTGATTGCTTTTTGTGGTACATACCTAATATCAAATTGTGACAGAAGGATGGACCATTTTGCCAGTCGAGCATTGAGAGAACCTGCCTTTGTGACAAGGACCTTTAAGAGGTTGACCCTCGAGACTAGGTAGACTGTGTTGGAAAGCAAGTAGTGACGCAGCTTTTGTACGGCGAACATCACTGCAAGACATTCTTTTTCGACTGGAGAGTAACGATGCTCTGCACCTACTAGCATGCGGCTGAGGTAATATAGAGCAGCTTCTTTTCTTTGATCATTTTCTTGCGCAAGCAGAGCTCCCAGAGAGTGATCAAGGGCTCTTGTGTACAAGATGAATGGTTTTCCAGTGGTAGGAGCAGCTAACACTGGAGGTTTTGTCAGGTATGACTTGATGTCTTGGAAAGCAGCTTCACAGTCAGCATCCCAAACAAAGTTTACACCTTTTTTCATCAATCGGGAGAATGGACGGCATTTCCCCAAAAGATTGGAGATGAACCGTCTGATGTAGGCTAATCTCCCTTGAAGCCCTTTGAGTTCTCTCAAGGTTCTTGGAGAGGGCATTTCTAGAATGGCTTTGACTTTTATGGGGTCAAGCTCTATTCCAGCTTTCCGAACTAAAAATCCGAGGAACTTACCCGACGAGACGCCGAAGAAGCATTTCAATGGATTCATTCGCAGTTTGTGTTTGCGAAGCCGGAGTGTAAGTGCTCTCATCAGACGATGCTTCGGAAGAGCTATAATCCCGAATTATCACATTACAGGAAGCTCTGACGGGAGACGTTACCTGATCGGAGTCAGACTCATCCTCGGATGTGAGAGGATCGTCTATCCAGCAATTTTCTCCATTTTCAGGAGTTAAGGGAGGATGTACCTGGTGGTCTTCAGGGACTTCAGGCTCTGGATTGCGAGGAGGCTCGTTGACGCGTTCTTGCTCTTGTTCTAGAGCGAGTCGCTGCAAGATCCTTGCATATTCTTCAAGATCAGGTATGGGAGCCGGATCTTCTTCTTCATCATCTCTTTGTGGCTCAACATTGTTGATTTCCACTGGAGTAATGAGAGGTGCTGGGTCAGCAGCATTTTCTTGTACAGCCTCTTGGTCTTCTTCATCATCAGACCAGGATCCTTGTGGCTGTAGGGGGTTATACCAGATTACTGGCATAAGATGAGACTCAGGAACCCATTCTTCATCGGAGAGATATTCTCCTGTTTCAAGGGATTCCTCCCACTCATCTGTGTAGTTGGGTTTGAATCCATCATCGGTGTCACTGGATTCGTATCCATCAATGGAGAATCCAACTACCAAATTGCAAGAGTATGATGCCTCCTGCATGGCTTCTTTGAATTGAGGTGGCATGAAATCACTGAGAGTGAATTTCCTTACCCCCTTTGAAGTCTCTGGAAGGGATGTTTTTGTTACCTCCAGTGAAGCGGTAGAGGAAGCCTCTGCCTTTTCTTTGACCTCTAGTTTTGGCTGGGTCTTCTCTTGCCGTTTGAGCTTGAGGAGATGTTTCCTAGCCTGCCTTCGCTGTTGAGCTGTAGGCTTTGTTTTCACGACCTCCCAATTTTCATCTTCCAGGAGATCGGGATGTACCCATATCGGTTGTCCGTCTGGTGTCGGGTAAGGAACCAGTTCCTCGGACGCTTCGATTGAGTTTATCACCTTGAAGGAAGTAGTGATCTTCTTTTTCGGTGATCTTGATGTTTGTCCACATGTCACCATGTTGACGGAGGCAGACCCATAGTTTTTGTCAAAGGTGATGACTCCGTTTTTCCACATCTCATTTATTTTCTCTCTCACAACGAAGCATTGATTGAGAGGATGCGAGATCATCTGGTGGTATGGACAGTACCGAGGGTCGTTGGTTTTGCCAACATCACCCGGTCTTTTTGGTTCAGGCAAGGTGAGCTTGCCGTTTGCCACAAGAGCCCCGAAGATTTCATCAACATCTTCATCAAACGGGTATTTCTTCTCTACTCGTTCTTTGAAGGCGTCAGAGAGTTCAGGTCTCTTACCAGCAGCTTTGTTTTCAGCTTTCTTTGGTGGCTGAGGAGCTGGCTTGGTCTGCACATTGAGGACCTCTTTCTTCTTTGGTTTAGAGGTTGCAATGGCGGTTGGCTCTTTTCTTGATGATTTCTGACTGTTGAGGTCTTTAATCACCGTTTCAGCTTCCATGGAAGCTTCTAGGAGTTCTCCCAGGTTTTTTGATTTGTTGCCGATGATCATGGAGCGGATTCTGGCTTTCATGTTGTTTCGGCAGATGTCGACTAGCGACGCTTGTGGCAATACATCAGAGCATTTGTATGCCATTGCTTTCCACTTGTGAATGAAGTCATATGTTGATTCATTCTCCCCCTGTTTTAGGCTGCACAGCTGAGCCATAGTAGCGGGGTGATCCTCACCTTTGAAGTGGGTCAGGAAGCGTGTCTCTAGCATGGCCCAGTTTTGGATTGAGTCCTCCGGCAGAGTGGAGTACCAATCGAAGGCCGTACCTTTTAGGGTACTTGCAAAGAGGCGGATCTTGAGTGCATCTTGATCCGCGATAGCTCCCGTCAGGATCTTGAAGTGGATGACGTGCTGTCTGGCTGATCCTTTCCCCGTATATGTTTGGAGAGTAGGATGCTTGAATTTGGTGGGGAACGGGACCGAGTCCATCCATAAGGGATATGGTGGCTTGATCCCATGCTCTTTGAGTATATCCTCTTCTTTTGCTTTGGCGAGGATACCGTCTACGTCCTTTTTGGTAAGGGCGCGTGACTCATTTTCTTCTCTATTTACCTCGTCGTCTTGATGATTCGGAGGAGGTTCATTGTTCGCCTGATTTTGGAAGGCGAGGAGAAGGTTTTCCATCAGAGTTTCAATCCTCTGCTGGCCCTGTTCCAACTGCTGGATGCGGGTGATCGCATCTTCTGGAGGTGGATTGTGGGGTGGTGGCTCAGAATTTGTAGCCAAGACATTCATCCTTCGTGATTCGAACGAAGAAACTGTCCTGGTGACTGAGCTGGGGCTCATTCTTTTTGAAGAGGAGCTTGAGGAAGGATCACTCTGCTGTCCTTTGCTTGAAGGAGCAGGGGATTCTTCTGAATGTCTTCTTGTCCTTGAGACGCTGCGGGTCATTGGACGTCGGACATGGATTTTTGTTGCTGATTTTTGGCGCCTTCTGGTTTTTCCAACCATATGGACGGCAGCAACTTGGTCGGGTCTTTCTTTTTCGACCCATTTGGGAGAGACTTGAAGTGTGGGAGGCTGGGTCCTTTGCTTCTGTAGTCTCTTTTGTCGGTACGACGCGCGGCGGCGTATACGACGAGCAATTTGAGCTTCGGTCAGCTCTGACTGGGCTTTGACGATGAAGGATGTGCTCCCTCGGGCGCAGCAGCCGAGCCTGTCTTCTCTGTAGCTGGGCAAGGACAGGATGCGAACCCTGTCCTTCGCCTGTTGCAGCGAAGCTTTGAATTTGTGAAGTTCGGCCCCTGTAGAGATGAAGGGTCGAACTGCAGATTTGTAGGCCTTAGCAGGTGCTTGTGGAGGCCTTGTGATGCATGACTTGATTTTGGGCTTGTAGGAACAAGCCGGCTCATGCTGGGATGACTTGGGAGTCAGGTTGGAGATGGGTCTCTCCTCTTTCATGTAGGCAAGAGGATAGAACTGGTTCTCCTTGAGTGGGGCCAGGAATGCTGGCTTAGTGGATGTATGGGACCTTCTCTGTTTTGGTGAAGGTCTTGGGGACCAAGTCTTGGGGTAGACCTGGTTGTTTGTAGGTTGAGGCATCGTGGGGCTGCCACGGGCTTCAGGCCTTCTAGTGCTCGCCTTTGGTGTCACGGTAGTGACACGTTGAGAGGCGAGTTTCTGCTTCTTGGAGGGAGCAGTTTGTTCCTCAGGAAGTGGGAATGGTCCCAGCGTCCCGAAGACGATAGTCCGGGGAGTCGAGGTCGACCCGGAGTTCACAGAGTTGCCGAGGGAGTTGACACTTCGGCAGCTGATGGGGCGCTTGTAGGTGCGCGTGGTTTGCTTCTGTTGAAGCATGAGTTGGTGCTTGCTTTCGTCGAAAGTAATGGTTAGTGAAGCTGCCATTGTTAGTTTTTTCGAAAATTTCTGAAACAAGACCACATCCATTAGTAATCACAAGAATATAATGATCATAAATGGGAAGTTCTATGGTTTCGTCTTTTCAAATTGCTCGAGGTAGATGACCCAAGCAATATGAGGAAGGCAAAATGCCATAGAGGGTACAATTGTTCTGATCGCAGGTATGGTAAGCCCGGAATGGGCATCCCAGTGACTGCTAGAAGCAATTGTGAACTTAAATTCGACTTATCGAGAAGCAGAGCTTGCTCGAGGTAAGAAGAATATAAAGTTGGAGTTACAAATGTGCCGGTCGCAATACAGTAGACCCTGAAAGGGCGTACTAGTACCGCTAGACACAAATGTTTTGAGACCGCATCTATGAGATGAGATTCTCTGTTTTGAAAGGTCAAGATTGGATTCATCAAAGAGAGCAGATGGTATTCCAATCTGAACACGGGCTCAGCGATTTCCGCGAGCGCCAGTGCTCAGAAAGAAATGAACCATAATTTCTCGGATCTGAATCTAAAAATGACGAGTTTTTTTTTTTTTTTGAAAGGCCAATATCGGGTTCATCAAAGAGAGCAAAAGGTACTCCAATCTGAACACGGGCTCAGCGATTTCCGCGAGCGCCAGTGCTCAGAAAGAAGAAGACCAAGATTTCTCCAATCTAAACCCAAAATGACGGAAGTTTTTTTTTTTGAAGTTTTTTTTTTTGAAGATTTTTTTTTTTTTTTTTTAAAAAAAATCTTTTTTTTTATTTTATTTATTTATTTATTATTTTTTTTTTTTAAGATTTTTTTTGAAATTTTTTTTTTATTTTTTATTTTTTATTTTAAAATTTTTATATTTTTTTTATTTATTTTTTTTTTATTTAAAAGACGAGGGAGTACACATAGGCCTCCTAACCCGGTCTTATGAAATCTTGATTGATAGAATTGCCCCCAGGTAAGGGTAGGATTACTTAATGAACCCGTTTGGAGGACCCTTGCCTAGAACAGTCAAGCTGTCTCCACACTCTGGACAAGGCTTTTCTTTGAATCAACCATGATCAAAGAACACAGTTGGTTTAACCTTAGTGGTCTATGTCTTTTTTTTTTTTTTTTTTATATTTTTTTATTTTATTTATGAATTCATCGAAGAGAAACAATGGCCCAAAACCTTAGTCGAACAGGCTCAACATTTCTGCAAGCGCGATGAACGATAGGAACGGATCAAGGTTTCTCAATTTTGAATCCAAATTGAGAAATCTAAATTTTTTTTTTTATATATATATATATTTTTTTTTTTTAATGAACTCATCGAAGAGAAACCATGGCCCAAAACCTTAGTCGAACAGGCTCAACATTTCTGCAAGCGCGATGAACGATAGGAACGGATCAAGGTTTCTCAATTTTGAATCCAAATTGAGAAATCTAAATTTTTTTTTATATATATATATTTTTTTTTTATTTTTAATGAACTCATCGAAGAGAAACCATGGCCCAAAACCTTAGTCGAACAGGCTCAACATTTCTGCAAGCGCGATGAACGATAGGAACGGATCAAGGTTTCTCAATTTTGAATCAAATTGAGAAATCTAAAATTTTTTTTTTTTATATATATATATATATATTTTTTTGATTTTTAATGAACTCATCGAAGAGAAACCATGGCCCAAAACCTTAGTCGAACAGGCTCACATTTCTGCAAGCGCGATGAACGATAGGAACGGATCAAGGTTTCTCAATTTTGAATCCAAATTGAAAATCTGATTTTTTTTTTGTTTTTTTTTTTTTGAAAAGAGAAAGAGTGGAAATAAATTCAAAGAATTAGAAATTTCCAAACAAAAAATCTCATCTCTTTTTTTTGCAGAATTCAACATAGGCCACCAATTATAAAGTAGCCAAGGAATCGAGAAAAGAAATATAAGCATAGAGCAAAATATATGATATGCAAATATTTCATTTCTAGCATCGTGTTCTCAAATAAACGAGTCCCACCGGGTGTGCCAGCCTGATGGACCGCGCTCCTGCTCGGTTCTACCGAGGTCGGCGGACGTGGGAGTCCGTTGGGTCCGACCCTTTCGTAACCGGGGGGCAGGGGCGTGCATCAACATTTCTTTTTTTTTTTGTGGGTGTGCCAGATTTTCTATTTTACTTGGAATTGCAAGTGGTGATCCGGAGATCAACCTTCGCAAGTAAAAAGGAAATCAACTTCTTTCAAGTTTTCCATTGCACATATATTTAAGAAAAGAGACATTTTTCTTGGTTTGCCGTGAAAGGCGATTTTTTTGGCATTTATAGCCGATTTTGGCGTTTATAGCCGATTTTTGGCGTTTATAGCCGATTTTTGGCATTTATAGCCGATTTTTGGCGTTTATAGCCGATTTACAATCCTTATCAATAATGAAAGACAAGAGTTGTGATTTTTGTCTCTTTTGAAAAAAATACAAACTACAATGAAAAGCAAGAAAAGGAGGATCTAACTTCTCAGGAGATTGTGGAGGACTCGTTTAGATTGACGGTCGCAAGCCATATGTGGGCTTCGCCATCATCCATGCAGATGAGAACAGAGGATGCTATTGATTCGCTTGGCTTGGCTATAACCTCAGGTTTTTAGAAGACAAAGACCAAAGGAAGGTCCTATGTCCAATAAAAAACCGAGTAGACGGGCTGAAAAGCCACATCTAAGCCATTGGAGGCAGGAGGAGAAGGCAAGGACCTTGGGGGGGGGGGGGGTACCCCCCAAGGGACTTTTGTCACCTTGTTGCGGTGGCCGGTGTAGAACTTCCGCAGAGTTTTCTCTCTTTTTCTTTTCTCTGGATTTCTGACTGCTGTCTGATGTTTGTTGTGTGTTTTTCCGATCTCTATTCCTTTGGAGTGCTCTCCTATTTATAGGCTCTTGGTAGCCATTTAGGAGAGTTTATGGGCTTTTAATGTCATTAAGCCACATAATGGGAGGAGTTACAAAATTGAATTGTTTATTTTGTAACTCCTTTTTCTTGGCTTCTGATTGGCCGGAGGAGATTGAGGGCATTTAATCGCCTTTAATCGCCATGATGGGAGGAGTTTCATGGGTTAAATGCCATGAATTTCTTGACTTGTAACTCCCGAATGCTTGCTTCTGATTGGGCCGTCCAAAGAAATGGATTAATGACTGTAATAAAGCTAGTCAATTAATCGCATTAAGTGGTCGCCGAGCAGCTGAAGAGTCGCGGGCCGTGCCGCGTCTTTTGGAATTCTTCTGTTGATGATCATCGATGGATCTTCATGTAGATCGACATCAGATGATCATGTAATTTCAGGTGTTTGTTGCTAACAACGGGTCGGTGCCATCTGTCCTGTCGATTTCTCGATCGGTCGGGTGGAAAGCACACTTTTTTTGGTTGACCGGGTGGCGATCAATACTGTCTTCGATACTCTTGATGATTTACCCGTGTTTTGGACGGATATCAGAGGACTTGGTGTCTCAAAAGCATGAATTTTGGAAAGTACCAGAGGCTGGGCTCCTCGAATCGCGAAAAAAACGGCGAAAACCGGGGTTTCCGGGGCTTTCCCGGCGACCCCGGGGTCCATGGTCGCCGGCGACCCTGGCCCAGGCAGGGTCTGCGACCCTGGGGGGTTTTCCCCCTTTCGTGTCCCGTTTTGCGTCCGTTTTTGCTTTTTTCTGATTCTTTTTTCTTCTGTACTTTTCCTTGACATTTTGATCATTTATTGGCCTGATTTCTTTGTAGGAAACCTGATGAGAATCCTTGCATTTTATTTTGCAAAGTTTCCAATTTCCTAAGAAAGCCGAAGACTTTGTCGCGAAGAGCTGCCGATTTTCCGTCAGAAGCTGAAACTGGGTCAAACGATGTCGGAATGACCTGAAATTTGGTGTGAAGTCTCCTGAGCAATAAATAAGACCAACCATAGGCTTTTGTTTGAGTTTTGAAGCCGTTTGGGGTCCCATCACCTGTAGACTTGCTTTTTGTCGCGATGAAGATGTCGCGGTTTGATGTGCGGTCAACCGATGTCCGATTGACTTGAAATTTGACAGGGAACCTATTGGAGTCATTTTAAGATGATCCATAGGTTCTGTCTTGGAAACCATGGTCCCGGAGAGCTTTACCGCCGAGAGGCTTGATTTGGCTGTCGGAGAAGCGAAGTTAGGCCAAATGATCTTGAAATGGCTTGAAACTTCTTGTGTACTCCTCTTTTGGCTGTCTGGATGAATCTTGCAGTTTTTGTTTGATTCTGACAAGATTTGATTTTTGGAAGCAGCATTGCCTATTTATGGCAGGTTGCGACTTCATGTAGCTCTTTGGATCTTGGAAAGGCAAAGTGACATTTTTGGTGTCAACAGACATGTGGCAGCAAGCGATGAAATCTGAAATGGATTCTTTGTATTCCAATCAAGTCTGGGAACTTGTAGATGCACCTGAAGGGATTAAACCCATAGGGTGCAAGTGGATCTACAAGAGGAAGAGAGGAGTGGATGGAAAGGTGGAAACCTTCAAAGCAAGATCGGTGGCGAAATGATATACTTAGAAAGAGGGTATCGATTATGAGGAAACCTTTTCACCAGTGGCTATGCTTAAATCCATAAGGATTCTCTTGGCCATCGCATGTCATTATGACTACGAGATATGGCAGATGGATGTCAAGACAGCTTTTCTTAATGGAAGTCTTGACGAATGCATCTATATGATGGAACCAGAGGGTTTCATTGCTAGTGGCCAAGATAACATGGTTTGTAAACTTAAGAAGTCCATTTATGGACTTAAGCAAGCATCTAGAGCATGGAACATCAAGTTTAATCAGGCAGTCAAATCTTTTGGCTTTGATCAAAACATTGATGAACCGTGTGTGTATAAGAAAGGAAATGGGAAAGCAGTTGCATTTTTGGTTCTGTATGTAGATGACATATTACTCATAGGAAATGATGTAGGCTTATTGTCATCCACAAAGGTTTGGTTATCCTCTCAATTTCAGATGAAGGATTTGGGTGAGGCCAGCTATATCTTAGGGATCAAGTTCTTACGTGATCGCAAGAATAAGATGTTAGCCTTATCCCAATCTTCATATATTGAGAAGATATTGGTCAAGTTTAACATGCATGACTCCAAGAAGGGCCTCCTACCTTCTAGACATGGAGTACCATTGTCCCGAGATCAATGTCCAAAGACATCTGAAGAGATAGAGAGCATGAGGAGAGTTCCATATGCATCCGCTGTTGGAAGCCTCATGTATGCTATGTTATGTACTAGACCAGATATTTGCTTTGCCGTTGGCATGGTTAGCAGATATCAGTCAAACCCTGGACCTATGCATTGGACAGTTGTTAAGCATATATTCAAGTATCTTCGGAGAACGAAAGATTATATGCTAACCTTTCGAGCAGATGATCTAACGCCGTTGGCGTATACAGACTCTGATTTCCAATCTGATAGTGATGCCAGAAAGTCTACCTCAGGGTACGTCTTTACTCTGTCAGGAGGGGCTATATCATGGAGAAGTGTCAAGCAATCCTGTATAGCTGATTCTACCATGGAAGCAGAGTATGTGGCGGCATCGGAAGCTGTGAAGGAAGCGGTATGGCTCAGAAAATTCCTGTTGGAATTGGGAGTTGTTCCTGCAGTGCATAAACCGATTGTCATGTACTGCGATAACACTGGTGCTGTAGCACAGTGCAAAGAGCCCAGGAATCACAAGAAAGGCAAGCACATTCAGAGAAAGTACCACTTGATCCGGGAATTCATTCAGGATGGAGAGATAGTGGTGGAGCATATTGCTTTAGCAAATAACTTAGTTGACCCATTCACTAAGACTCTTACTGAGAAAGTCTTCACTTCTCATGTTGAGTCTATGGGTGTTAGGTTAGGAAGCAGTGACCTTTAGTGCAAGTGGGAGTTTGTTGGGATTGGTGTATGCCCTAAAGCCCACTAGCTGCACTCTCATTTTTGTTACTAGATATTTACTGGTTATTTAATGGAAAGACTCTTTTATGCTTAAACATGTATATATGTATGGTTGTGTAAGGCCCATTGTTTCTAGTAAATGAATTAGGTGTGTAGTGTCTACGCACAGATAGGTCTAATTCATGGACAACTGGAAACATCATATTTGTTCATAACTAAAAGATGGAGCTGGGCACTTCATCTTGGTAGAAGTTATAATGAGAGACTCTCCTGTATTCAGGGTGACTTACCTAAGTCATGGGAGGGCTTTCCCGGATTCATCTCATTAGTGCATATGCAATGCATTGAACAGGACCATGGTAGGTGTGATCTCAAAAATAGTACTATCACAGAGAGAGATCAAGTCACCTCATGCTACTGAGTGACCAGTGCTCTTAATTTTGAGCATTTGTGGATGAACTG
Organism: Litsea cubeba; assembly: GCA_012931725.1. NCBI lineage: Eukaryota > Viridiplantae > Streptophyta > Magnoliopsida > Laurales > Lauraceae > Litsea > Litsea cubeba. Next base: position 40,838,668 of record CM022950.1, read on the forward strand.
ACGAAGTCAAGTTCTTGTGCTTTAATTCACTATGGATGAGATTCTTTTCATGGGTCAACAGCTCTGTGTTTTGGGTACTCGGACTTGATCAGTTGGGACGTGCAGATGCAACATAGAATCTATGCCATCTGATGATGGAATAATCGTCCCCTTAGAATTATCCGATTAATCATCAAAATCTAAGATCTTAGTATATGGATGTTCCATATGGATATTGAACTTGTGGGTCGCTCCCTAGATCAAGAGAATGATATTCGAATGATGATTATGTTAAGGATATGAAGTTCTAAGGTTTAGATGTAATCGGGAAGGTTGATAGTACATGTGATAACCTGACTCGATTATGGATGTTACATAGAGGGGCATACAGGTCATTACACTTAGTAGGTCGAAGACAACCGTCATTTTATGACGAGCTTATTATATTATATATTTGTCTTTGGAGTTCAACCATAACTCTTTAGTGGAATGAGTTAAGGTTAAAATGGTCTTAATGTTGCTATGGGTTTAGCATGGACATTTTGGTCATTTTGGGAGCCAATGGCAAATATGTCTTTTGGTCCCTTCTCTAGTCACTTACCAAGATTGGCATGGTTTCCTAAAATGTTTAGATAACATTTGGATGAATTATTTTAGTGGAAAAATAATTTTGAGTTTAAATTCAAATAGGCCTTTGATGGCATACATGAATGTAATTCTAGATAAATTGTATGTGGGCCATGATGTGCATTATCATGAGGGACGTCCATAATAGGATTTCCATGGGTAAGGTTTCCAATTTTAAGTAGGTCTCTCTACTAGAAAGGTTGGACTCCTCTTTGGAATAGTATTCCTATGAGAAAGTTTCCTTTTTGGATTAGGAACTTAAAATTAGTAAGTGTTCTACAACTAGGATTACTAATTGCATGGGAAGTTCCTTTCAGTTTCCTTTTCTAATTGGAGTGTTTTCTTAAAGGAAATAAGTCTTTCCTTTTAGGACATCCATGAGAATTAGGAGAGATAAACTTTTAGGAAAGGTTTCCTCAAAGTTTCTATAAAAGAAACCCAAACCCTCTTGGACGTCCAACACTTGAGAAGCCATAAGGAGAGCCACACGTCCAGCCCTTTGGAGGTTCTCTTCTTGATAGATGAGAGCTTAAGGTCTGAGATCTTTCCTTGGAGAAATAGTTCTTAATTCCTAGATTAAGATCCCACCATCTTAGCCAATCAGATTTGGAAGTGAGATAGAGGAGAAGATCAAAGGCAATACTAGTGCAGAAAATTCCAGCAACTTGTTTGCTAATTGCAAGTCTGAGTTCGGGCCTTTGGATCTATTTTTTCAGAGATTTGAAGTCTACAAATCTTCGAGGTAATAGTCTTCTTCATTCTCCTTTAATTATACACTTGTTGGTCATGAATTCATGGAGTTCTCATGCGATCTCTATGGCTGATTTATGCTGCCCAAATCAGAATTTTAAAATCTGTCATGTTACAAATTAGCCATGAATGTCTTCCGCTAATTCAGATCTGAATCGCTGTTTCTTTCAGTGGTATCAGAGCCACTCCATGTGAGATCATGATCCCATGTTGCGTATAATTAATTCTAGATTGATTATGGGTATGGTGGCACCCTATTAAAGTTATGTTGTGATGCATGTTGTGTGCAAGTTTCATTAACATTGCTGGAATTTATTTTCCAGATTTGTTTAATGATGCACATAGTGAGTTTGCATGCACTAACCTCTTTGTTTGCAGTCATGTATTGCATCCTTGATGGTTTGCATGATTGTTATGTGGATTTGGATGTTTTTTCATTAGTTGGAAAGTCTACGATTGTGCGTTTAGCAATCATAGGAAGTTGTAATTCTTTCTTTACTTTTATTTTAACTAGTCTTGATGTAAGCTTTCTTGAAAAGCATAGGTATCTCCAATGTAATTTGGGGTTTTGTTTTTTATGGGTTTGCTTGTATAAATTTAATTTATTGGAACAAGCAAGAAGAAGAAAGTTTCAAGAAAGGCCTCGAGAAGAAATAAAGCCCTGAGAAAAAATAAATCCCTCGAGAAAAAATAAAGCCCTGAGAAAAAATAAAGCCCTGAGAAAAAATACAGCCCTAAAAAATAATAAAGCCCTGAGAAAAATGAAGCCCTCGAGCAAAAATAAAGCCCTGGGAAAAAATAAAGCCCTAGAGAAAAAATAAGCCCTAGAGAAAAAATAAAGCCCTGAGAAAAAATAAAGCCCTTGAGAAAAAATAAAGCCCTGAGAAAAAATAAAGCTCTATAAAAAAATAAAGCCCTGTAAAAAAATAAAGCCCTGGGAAAAAATAAAGCCCTCGAGAAAAAATAAAGCCCTGGGAAAAAAGCCCTTCAGAAAAAATAAAGCCCTGTATAAAAAATAAGCCCTGAGAAAATATAAAGCCCTGAGAAATTAAAGCCCTTGAGAAAAACTAAAGCCCTGAGAAAAAATAAAGCCCTTGAGAAAGAAAAATAAAGCCCTGAGAAAAATAAAGCCCTTGAGAAAAAAATAAAGCACTCAGAAAACATAAAGCCCTCGAGAAAAAATAAAGCCATTAGAAAAAAAAAGCCCTGAGATAAAATAAAGCCCTCGAGCAAAAATAAAGCCCTGGGAAAAAAAAGCCCTTTGAGAAAAAATAAAGCTCTCGAGAAAAAATAAAGCCCTGGAGCACTCGAAAAAAATAAAGCCGTGAGAAAAAATAAAGCCCTGTGAAAAAATAAAGCCCTGAGAAAAAATAAAGCCATGGGAAAAAATAAAGCCCTAGAGAAAAAATAAAGCCTTCGAGAAAAAATAAAGCCCGGAGAAAAAATAAAGCCCTCAAGAAAAAATAAAACCCTCGATAAAAAAATCCCTGAGAAAAAATAAAGCCCTACAGAAAAAATAAAGCCATGAGAGAAAATAAAGCCCTGGAGAAAAAATAAAGCCCTTGAGAAAGAAAAAATATAGCCCTTGAGAAAAAATAAAGCCATGGAGAGAAAATAAAACCCTCGAGAAAAAAATAAAGCCCTGAGAAAAAATAAAGCTCTTGAGAAAGAAAAAATAAAGCCCTCGAAAAAAATAAAGCCCTAAGAAAAAATAAAGCCCTATGAAAAAATAAAGCCCTTGAGAAAAAATAAAGCCCTGAGAAAAAATAAAGCGCTGAGAAAAAAAAAGACATGAGAAAGAAAAGCCCTCGAGAAAAAATAAAGCCCTGAGAAAAAATAAAGCCATATAGAAAAAATAAAGCCCTTGAGAAAAACTAAAGCCCTGAGAAAAAAAAAGCCCATGAAAAAGAAAAAATAAAGCCCTCGAGAAAAAATAAAGCCCGGAGAAAAAATAAAGCCCTCGAGAAGAAATAAATTCCGGAAAAAATAAAGCCCTTGAGAAAAAACTAAAGCCTTGAGAAAAAAAATAAAACCATTGAGAAATAAAAAATAAAGCCTAGAGAAAAAATAAAGCCTTGAGAAAATATAAAGCCCTCGAGAAAAAATAAAGTCCTAAGAAAAAATAAGGCGCTAGAGAAAAAATAAAGCCCTAGAGAAAAAATAAAGCCCTCAGAGAAAAAATAAGCTCTAGAGAAAGAATAAAGCCCTGAGAAAAAATAAAGCCCTCGAGAAAAAATAAAGCCCAGGAAAAAGTAAAGCCCTGGGAACAAATAAAGCCCTGAAAAAAATAAAGCCCTCGAGCAAAAATAAAACTCGGAGAAAAAATAAAGCCCTGAGAAAAATAAAGCCCTCGAGAAAAAATAAAGCCCTCGAGAAAAAATAAAGCCCTGAGAAGAAATGAAGCCATGGGAAAAAATAAAGACCTAGAGAAAAAATAAAGCCCTCGAGAAAAAATAAAGTCCTGAGAAAAAATAAAGCCCTCAAGAAAAAATAAAGCCCTTGATAAAAAATAAAGCCCTGAGAAAAAATAAAGCCCTATAGAAAAAATAAAGCCCTGAGAAAAAATAAAGCCCTCGAGAAAAAATAAAGCCCTGAGAAAAAATAAGGCATAGAGAAAAAATGAAGCTCTGGAGAAAAAATAAAGCCCGGAGAAAAAATATAGCCCTTGAGAAAAAATAAAGCCCTCAGAAAAAATAAAGCCCTAAGAAAAAATAAAGCCCTGAAAAAAAATGAAGCTCTTGAGAAAAAACAAATCCCTGAGAAAAAAATAAAGCCATGGGGAAAAATGAAGCAATGGGAAAAAAAAGCCATCGAGAAAAAATAAATCCCTGAGAAAAATAAAGCCCTCGAGAAAAAATAAAACCCTCGATAAAAAATAATGCCCTGAGAAAAAACAAAGCCCTACAGAAAAAATAAAGCCCTATGAAAAAATAAAGCCCAGGAGAAAAAATAATACCCCAAGAAAAAATAAAGCCCTCGAAAAAATAAAGCCCTCGAGAAAAAATAAAGCCCTAATAAAAAAAGCACTTGAGAAAAAGTAAAGCCCTGAGAAAAAATAAAGAGCTCGAGAAAAAATAAAACCTTTGAGAAAAATAAAGCTCTCGAGAAAAAATAAAGCTCTAGAGCACTCGAAAAAAATAAGGCCATGAGAAAAAATAAAGTCCTCGTGAAAAAATAAAGCCCTGTGAAAAAATAAAGCCCTGAGAAAAAATAAAGCCATGGGAAAAAATAAAGCCCGGGAGAAAAGATAAAGCCTTCGAGAAAAAAAAAGCCCTGAGAAAAAATAAAGCCCTCAAGAAAAAAGAAAACCCTCGATAAAAAAAAGCCCTGAGAAAAAATAAAGCCCTACAGAAAAAATAAAGCCTTGAGAAAAAATAAAGCCCAGGAGAAAAAATAAAGCCCAAAGAAAAAATAAAGCCCTCGAGAAAAAATAAAGCACATAGAAAAAATAAATCCTTGGAGAAAAAATAAATCCTTGAGAAAAAATAAAGCCCTGAGAAAAAATAAAGCCCTGACAAAAAAATAAAGCCCTGAGAAAAAATAAAGCCCTCGAAAAAAAATAAAGCCCTCAGAAAAAATAAAGCCCTCGAGCAAAATAAAGCCCTAGGAAAAAATAAAGCCCTAGAGAGAAAATAAAGCCCTCAGAGAAAAATAAGCCTTAGAGAAAGAATAAAGCCCTGAGAGAAAATAAAGCCCTCGAGAAAAAATAAAGCATTAAGAAAAAATAAAGCCCTAGAGAAAAAATAAAGCCCTGAGAAAAAAAAAGCCCTGTAAAGAAATAACGCCCTGTGAAAAAATAAAGCCCTGAGAAAAAATAAAGCCCTTGAGAAAAAATAAAGCCTTGAGAAAAAATAAAGCCCTTGAGAAAGAAAAAATAAAGTCCTTGAGAAAAAATAAAGCCCTGAGAAAAAATAAAGCCCTGGAGAAAAAATAAAGCCCTCGAGAAGAAATAAAGCCCTGAGAAAAAAGAACTGAGAAAAAATAAAGCCGTCGAGAAAAAAGAAAGCCCTGTGAAAAATAAATCCCTACAGAAAAAATAAAGCCCTAAGAAAAAATATAGCCCTATAGAAAAAATAAAGCCTTCGAGAAAAAAAGCCCTGAGAAAAAATAAAGCCCTCGAGCAAAAATAAAACCCTAGGAAAAAATAAAGCCCTAGAGAAAAAATAAGGCGCTAGAGAAAAAATAAAGCCCTGAGAAAAAATAAAGCCCTAAGAAAAAATAAAGCCGTGAGAAAAAATAAAGCCCAGGTGAAAAAATAAAGCCCTGAGAAAAAAATAAAGCCCTTGAGAAAAAATAAAGCCCTGGGAAAAAAATAAAGCCCTGTGAAAAAAATAAAGCCCTGAGAAAAAATAAAGCCATGGGAAAAAATAAAGCCCTAGAGAAAAAATAAAGCCCTCGAGAAAAAATAAAGCCCTGAGAAAAAATAAAGCCCTCAAGAAAAAAAACCCTCGATAAAAAATAAAGCCCTTAGAAAAAATAAAGCCCTGAGAAAAAATAAAGCCCTGGAGAAAAAATAAAGCCCTGAGAAAAAAAAAAGCCCTTGAAAAAAAATAAAGCCCTCGAGAAAAAAATAAAGCCCTGGGAAAAAATAAAGCACCGAGAAAAAATAAAGCCCTTGAGAAAAAATAAAGCCCTTGAGAAAAAATAAAGCCCTGAGAAAAAATAAAGCCCTGGAGAAAAAATAAAGCCCTCGAGAAGAAATAAAGCCCTGAGAAAAAAGAACTGAGAAAAAATAAAGCCCTCGAGAAAAAAGAAAGCCCTGTGAAAAATAAATCCATAAAGAAAAAATAAATCCCTGAGAAAAAATATAGCCCTATAGAAAAAATAAAGCCTTCAAGAAAAAAAAGCCCTGAGAAAAAATTAAGCCCTCGAGCAAAAATAAAACCCTAGGAAAAACTAAAGCCCTAGAGAAAAAATAAAGCGCTAGAGAAAAAATAAAGCCCTGAGAAAAAACAAAGCCCTAAGAAAAAATAAAGCCCAGGAGAAAAAATAAAGCCCTGAGAAAAAATAAAGCCCTCGAGAAAAAATAAATCCCTGGGAAAAAAATAAAGCCCTGGAGCCCTAAAAAAAATAAAGCCCAGTGAAAAAATAAAGTCCTGAGAAAAAATAAAGCCATGGGAAAAAATAAAGCCCTAGGAAAAAATAAAGCCCTCAAGAAAAAAAAACCCTCGATAAAAAATAAAGCCCTTAGAAAAAATAAAGCCCTGAGAAAAAATAAAGCCCTGGAGAAAAAATAAAGCCCTGAGAAAAAATAAAGCCCTTGAAAAAAAATAAAGCCCTCGAGAAAAAATAAAGCCCTGGGAAAAAATAAAGCACAGAGAAAAAATAAAGCCCTGGAGAAAAAATAAAGCCCTGAGAAAAAATAAAGCCCTCGAGGAAAAATAAAGCCCTCGAGAAATAATAAAGCCCTGAGAAAAAATAAAGCCCTATGTAAAAATAAAGCCCTCGAGAAAAAATAAAGCCCTCGAGAAAAAATAAAACCCTGAGAAAAAATAAAGCCCTCGAGAATAAATAAAGCCCTGTGAAAAAATAAATCCATGGGAAAAATGTAGCAATAGGAAAAAATAAAGCCCTACAGAAAAAATAAAGCCCTGAGAAAAAATAAAGCCCAGGAGAAAAAAATAAAGCCCTCGAGAAAAAATAAAGCCCTCGAGAAAAAATAAAGCCCTCAAGAAAAAATAAAGCCCTGTGAAAAAATAAAGCCATGGAAAAAAATGAAGCAATGGGAAAAAATAAAGCCCTGAGAAAAAACAAAGCCCTACAGAAAAAATAAAGCCCTGAGAAAAAATAAAGCCCAGGAGAAAAAATAAAGCCCTGAGAAAAAATAAAGCCCTAAGAAAAAATAAAGCCCTGAGAAAAAATAAAGCCCAGGAGAAAAAATAAAGCCCTGAGAAAAAAATAAAGCGCTTGAGAAAAAATAAAGCCCTCAAGAAAAATAAGCCCTAGAGAAAAAATAAAGCCAAAGAGGAAAAATAAAGCCCTCAAGAAAAAATAAAGCCCTAAGAAAAAATAAAGCCCTGAGAAAAAATAAAACCCTGTAAAGAAATAACGCCCTGAGAAAAAATAAAGCCCTGAGAAAAAATAAAGCCCTCGAGAAAAAATAAAGCCCTGAGAAAAAAATAAAGCGCTTGAGAAAAAATAATGCCCTGAGAAAAAATAAAGCCCTGGAGAAAAAATAAAGCCCTCGAGAAAAAATAAAGCCCTGAGAAAAAATAAAGCCCTGAGAAAAAATAAAGCCCTTGAGAAAAACTAAAGCCCTGAGAAAAATAAAGCCCTTGAGAAAGAAAAAATAAAGCCCTCGAGAAAAAATAAAGCCCTGAGAAAAAAAAGACTTGAGAAAAAATAAAGCCCTCGAGAAAAAATAAAGCCCTGAGAAAAAATAAAGCCCTTGAGAAAAACTAAAGCCCTGAGAAAAAATAAAGCCCTTGAAAAAGAAAAATTAAAGCCCTCGAGAAAAAATAAAGCTCCGAGAAAAAATGAAGCTATCGAGAAGAAATAAAGCCCGGAAAAAATAAAGCCCCTGTGAAAAAAACTAAAGCCCTGAGAAAAAATAAAGCCATTGAGAAAGAAAGAAATAAAGCCCTCGAGAAAAAATAAGCCCTGAGAAAAAATAAAGCCCTCGAGAAAAAAATAAAGTCTTGAAAAAAATATGGCCCTAGAGAAAAAAAAGCCCTAGAGAAAAAATAAAGCCCTCAGAGAAAAAATAAGCCCTAGAGAAAGAATAAAGCCCTGAGAAAAAATAAAGCCCTCGAGAAAAAATAAAGCCCGTAGAGAAAAAATAAGCCCAAGAGAAAGAATAAAGCCCTGAGAAAAAATAAAGCCCTCGAGAAAAAGTAAAGCCCTAAGAAAAATTAAAGCCCTAGTGAAAAAAAAAAGCCCTGAGAAAAAATAAAGCCCTATAAAGAAATAAAGCCCAGAGAAAAATAAAGCCCACGAGAAATAGTAAGGCCCTAGGAAAAAATAAAGCCCTCAAGAAAAAATAAAGCCTTTAGAAAAAAATAAAGCCCTGAGAAAAAATAAAACCCTGAGAAATATAATGCCCTAAGAAACAATAAAGCCCTGGAGAAAAAATAAAGCCCTGAGAAAAAATAAAGCCCTCGAGCAAAAATAAAGCCCTTAGAAAAAATAAAGCCCTGAGAACAAATAAAGCCCTGAAAAAATAAAGCACTCGAGCAAAAATAAAACTCGGAGAAAAAATAAAGCCCTGAGAAAAATAAAACCCTCGAGAAAAAATAAAGCCCTGAAAAAAAATAAAGCCCAGAGAAAAAAAAAGACCTTGAGAAAAAATAAAGACTTGGAGAAAAAAATAAAGCCCTCGAGAAAAAATAAAGCCCTGAGAAGAAATGAAGCCATGGGAAAAAATAAAGACTTAGAGAAAATAAAGCCCTCGAGAAAAAATAAAGCCCTGAGAAAAAATAAAGCCCTTAAGAAAAAATAAAACCCTCGATAAAAAATAAAGCCCTGAGAAAAATAAAGCCCTATAGAAAAAATAAAGCCCTGAGAAAAAATAAAGCCCTGAGAATAAATAAAGCCCTCGAGAAAAAATAAAGCCCTCGAGAAAAAATAAAGCCCTGAGAAAAAATAAAGCACAGAGAAAAAATAAAGCCCTGGAGAAAAAATAAAGCCCGGAGAAAAAATATAGCCCTCGAGAAAAAATAAAGCCCTCAGAAAAAATAAAGCCCTAAGAAAAAATAAAGCCCTGAGAAAAAATGAAGCTCTCGAGAAAAAATAAATCCCTGAGAAAAAATAAAGCCCTCGAGAAAAAATAAAGCCATGGTAAAAAATGAAGGAACGGGAAAAAAAGCCCTCGAGAAAAAATAAATCCCTGAGAAAAAATAAAGCCCTCGAGAAAAAATAAAACCCTCGATAAAAAAGAATGCCCTGAGAAAAAACAAAGCCCTATAGAAAAAATAAAGCCCTATGAAAAAATAAAGCCTAAGAGAAAAAATAATGCCCTGAGAAAAAATAAAGCCCTTGAGAAAAAATAAAGCCCCCGAGAAAAAATAAAACCCTAATAAAAAAAGCACTCGGGAAAAAGTAAAGCCCTGAAAAAAATAAAGAGCTCGAGAAAAAATAAAACCTTTGAGAAAAAACAAAGATCTCGAGAAAAAATAAAGCCCTAGAGCACTTGAAAAAAATAAGGCCGTGACAAAAAAATAAAGTCCTCGAGAAAAAATAAAGCCCTGTGAAAAAATAAAGCCCTGAGAAAAATTAAAGCCATGGGAAAAAATAAATCCCTAGAGAAAAAATAAAGACTTCAAGAAAAAAAAGCCCTGAGAAAAAATAAAGCCCTCAAGAAAAAAGAAAACCCTCGATAAAAAAATGCGCTGAGAAAAAATAAAGCCCTACAGAAAAAATAAAGCCTTGAGAAGAAATAAAGCCCAGGAGAAAAACTAAAGCCCAGAGAAAAAATAAAGCCCTCGAGAAAAAATAAAGCCCAGGGAAAAAATAAAGCACATAGAAAAAATAAATCCTTAGAGAAAAAATAAATCCCTGAGAAAAAATAAAGCCCTGAGAAAAATAATGCCCTGAGAAAAATAAAGCCCTGAGAAAAATAAAGCCCTCGAGAAAAAAATAAAGCCCTGAGAAAAAAATAAAGCCCTCGAGAAAAAATAAAGCCCTCGAGAAAAAATAAAGCCTTGAGAAAAAATAAAGCCGTCAAGAAAAATAAAGCCCTGAGAAAAAATAAAGCCCTCGAGCAAAATAAAGCCCTTGAGCAAAAATAAAGCCCAAGGAAAAAATAAAGCCCTAGAGAAAAAATAAAGCCCTAGAGAAAAAATAAAGCCCTCAGAGAAAAATAAGCCTTAGAGAAAGAATAAAGCCCTGAGAAAAAATAAAGCCCTAAGACAAAATAAAGCCCTGGAGAAAAAATAAAGCCCTGAGAAAAAATAAAGCCCTGTAAAGAAATAACGCCCTGTGAAAAAATAAAGCTCAGAGAAAAAATAAAGCCCTCGAGATAAAATAAAGCCTTGAGAAAAACTAAAGCCCTTGAGAAATAAAAAATAAAGGCCTTGAGAAAAAATAAAGCCCTGAGAAAAAATAACGCCCTGGAGAAAAAATAAAGCCCTGGAGAAAAATAAAGCCCTAAGAAAAAACGACCTGAGAAAAAATAAAGGCCACGAGAAAAAAGAAAGCCCTGAGAAAAATAAAGCTCTACAGAAAAAATAAAGCGCTGAGAAAAAATATAGCCCTATAGAAAAAATAAAGCCTTCGAGAAAAAAAAGCCCTGATAAAAATTGCCCTTGAGCAAAAATAAAAACTCTAGGAAAAAATAAAGCCCTGGAGAAAAAATAAATGGCTAGAGAAAAAATAAAGCCCAGGAGAAAAAATAAAGCCCTGAGAAAAAATAAAGCCCTTAAGAAAAAATAAAGCCCTGGAGAGAAAATAAAGCCCTCGAGTAAAAATAAAGCCCTGATAAAAAATAAAGCCCTGAGAAAAAATAAAGCCCTGATAAAAATAAAGCCCTCGAGAAAAATAAAGCCCTCGAGAAAAAATAAAGCCCTGTGAAAAAATAAAGCCATGGGAAATAATGAAGCAGCGGGAAAAAATAAAGCCCTGAGAAAGAACAAAGCCCTACAGAAAAAATAAAGCCTAGAGAAAAAATAAAGCCCTGAGAAAAAATAAAGCCCAGGAGAAAAAATAAAGCGCTAAGAAAAATAATGCCCTGGAGAAAAAATAAAGCCCTGAGAAAAAATAAAGCCCTGTGAAAAAATAAAGCCATGGGAAAAAATAAAGCCCTAGAGAAAAAATAAAGCCCTCGAGAAAAAATAAAGCCCTGAGAAAAAAATAAAGCCCTCCAGAAAAAATAAAACCCTCGATAAAAAATAAATCCCTTAGAAAAAATAAAGCCCTGAGAAAAAATAAAGCCCTGGAGAAAAAATAAAGCCCTGAGAAACAATAAAGCCCTTGAGAAAAAATAAAGCCCTGAGAAAAAATAAAGCCCTTGAGAAAAAATAAACCCTCGAGAAAAAATAAAGCCCTGGGAAAAATAAAGTACAGAGAAAAAAAAGCCTGGGAGAAAAAATAAAGCCCTCGAAGAAAAATAAAGCCCTCGAGAAAAAATAAAGCCTTGAGAAAGAATAAAGCCCTCGAGAAAAAATAAAGCCCTCGAGAAAAAATAAAACCTTGAGAAAAAATAAAGCCCTCGAGAAAAAAATAAAGCCCTGCGAAAAAATAAAGCCATGGGAAAAAAATGAAGCAATGTGAAACAATAAAGCCCTGAGAAAAAACAAAGCCCTACAGAAAAAATAAAGCCCTGAGAAAAAATAAAGCCCAGGAGATAAAAGAAAGCCCTCAGAAAAAATAAAGCCCTTAGAAAAAATAAAGCCTAGGAGAAAAAATAAAGGCCTGAGAAAAAATAAAGCCCTTGAGAAAAAATAAAGCCCTCGAGAAAAAATAAAGCCCTGGGAAAAAAATAAAGCCCTGGAGCCCTCGAAAAAAAATGAAGCCCTGTGAAAAAATAAAGCCCTGAGAAAAAATAAGCCATGGGAAAAAATAAAGCCCTAGAGAAAAAATAAAGCCCTTGAGAAAAAAAAAGCCCTGAGAAAAAAATAAAGCCCTCAAGAAAAAATAAAACCCTCGATAAAAAATAAAGCCCTTAGAAAAAATAAAGCCCTACAGAAAAAATAAAGCCCTGAGAAAAAATAAAACCCTGGATAAAAAATAAAGCCCCGAGAAAAAATAAAGCCCTTGAGAAAAAATAAAGCCCTTGAAAAAAATAAAGGCTTGGGAAAAAATAAAGCACAGAGAAAAAATAAAGCCCTGGAGAAAAAATAAAGCCCTCGAGGAAAAATAAGGCCCTCGAGAAAAAATAAAGCCCTGAGAAAAAATAAAGCCCTGATAAAAAATAAAGCCCTCGAGAAAAAATAAAGCCCTGAGAAAAAATAAAGCCCTCGAGAAAAAAGAAAGCCCTGTGAAAAAATAAAGCCATGGGAAATAACGAAGCAGCGGGAAAAAATACAGCCCTGAGAAAGAAAAAAGCGCTAAGAAAAATAATGCCCTGGAGAAAAAATAAAGCCCTGTGAAAAAATAAAGCCCTGATAAAAAATAAAGCCCTGAGAAAAAATAAAGCCCTAGAGAATAACTAAAGCCCTGAGAAAAAATAAAGTCCTTGAGAAAGAAAAATAAACCCCTCGACAAAAAATAAAGCCCTGATACAAAATAAATCCCTCAAGAAAAATTAAAACACTCGAGAAAAAATAAAGCCCTGAGAAAAAATAAAACCCAACAGAAAAAATAAAACCATGAGAAAAAATAAAGCCCTCAAGAAAAAAGAAAGCACTGGAGCCCTCGAAAAAAAATAAAGCCCTGTGAATAAATAAAGCCCTAAGAAAAAATAAAGCCATGGGAAAAAATAAAGCCCTTGAGAAAAAATAAAGCCCTCGAGAAAAAAATAAAGCCCCAAGAAAAAGTAAAACCCTTGATAAAAAAAAAACCCTTAGAAAAAATAAAGCCCTACAAAAAAAATAAAGCCCTGAGAAAAAATAAAGCCCTGGAGAAAAATAAAGCCCTTGAGAAAAAATAAAGCCCTCGAGAAAAAATAAAGCATTGGGAAAAAATAAAGCACAGAGAAAAAATATAGCCCTGGAGAAAAAATAAAGCCCTCGAGAAAAAATAAAGCCCTGAGAAAAAACTAAAGCCCACAAGAAAAAGTAAAACCCTCGATAAAAAATAAAGCCCTTAGAAAAAAAATGCCCTACAGAAAAAATAAAAGAGAGCAAAAGGCACTCCAATCTGAACACGGGCTCAGCGATTTCCGCGAGCGCCAGTGCTCAGAAAGAAGAAGACCAAGATTTCTCCAATCTAAACCCAAAATGACGGAAGTTTTTTTTTTTTTGAAGATTTTTTTTTTTTTTTTTAAATCTTTTTTTTATTTTTATTTTTTTATTTATTTTTATTATTTTTTTTTAAGATTTTTTTGAAATTTTTTTTTATTTTTTATTTTTATTTTAAAATTTTTATTTTTATTTATTTATTTTTTTTATTTAAAAGACGAGAGAGTACACATAGGCCTCCTAACCCGGTCTTATGAAATCTTGATTGATAGAATTGCCCCCAGGTAAGGGTAGGATTACTTAATGAACCCGTTTGGAGGACCCTTGCCTAGAACAGTCAAGCTGTCTCCACACTCTGGACAAGGCTTTTCTTTGAATCAACCATGATCAAAGAACACAGTTGGTTTAACCTTAGTGGTCTATGTCTTTTTTTTTCTTTTTTTTTTTTTATATTTTTTTTATTTTATTTTTATGAATTCATCGAAGAGAAACAATGGCCCAAAACCTTAGTCGAACAGGCTCAACATTTCTGCAAGCGCGATGAACGAGAGGAACGGATCAAGGTTCTCAATTTTGAATCCAAATTGAGAAATCTAAATTTTTTTTTTTATATATATATATATATTTTTTATTTTTAATGAACTCATCGAAGAGAAAACCATGGCCCAAAACCTTAGTCGAACAGGCTCAACATTTCTGCAAGCGCGATGAACGATAGGAACGGATCAAGGTTTCTCAATTTTGAATCCAAATTGAGAAATCTAAATTTTTTATATATATATATATATATTTTTTTTTTATTTTTAATGAACTCATCGAAGAGAAACCATGGCCCAAAACCTTAGTCGAACAGGCTCAACATTTCTGCAAGCGCGATGAACGATAGGAACGGATCAAGGTTTTCTCAATTTTGAATTCAAATTGAGAAATCTAAATTTTTTTTTTTTATATATATATATATATATTTTTTTTTGATTTTTAATGAACTCATCGAAGAGAACCATGGCCCAAAACCTTAGTCGAACAGGCTCAACATTTCTCTGCAAGCGCGATGAACGATAGGAACGGATCAAGGTTTCTCAATTTTGAATCCAAATTGAAAAATCTGATTTTTTTTTTGTTTTTTTTTTTTAAAAGAGAAAGAGTGGAAATAAATTCAAAGAATTAGAAATTTCCAAACAAAAAATCTCATCTCATTTTTTTTGCAGAATTCAACATAGGCCACCAATTATAAAGTAGCCAAGGAATCGAGAAAAGAAATATAAGCATAGAGCAAAATATATGATATGCAAATATTTCATTTCTAGCATCGTGTTCTCAAATAAACGAGTCCCACCGGGTGTGCCAGCCTGATGACCGCGCTCCTGCTCGGTTCTACCGAGGTCGGCGGACGTGGGAGTCCGTTGGGTCCGACCCTTTCGTAACCGGGGGGGCAGGGGCGTGCATCAACATTTTCTTTTTTTTTTTTGTGGGTGTGCCAGATTTTCTATTTACTTGGAATTGCAAGTGGTGATCCGGAGATCAACCTTCGCAAGTAAAAAGGAAATCAACTTCTTTCAAGTTTTCCATTGCACATATATTTAAGAAAAGAGACATTTTTCTTGGTTTGCCGTGAAAGGCGATTTTTTTGGCATTTATAGCCGATTTTGGCGTTTATAGCCGATTTTTGGCGTTTATAGCCGATTTTTGGCATTTATAGCCGATTTTTGGCGTTTATAGCCGATTTACAATCCTTATCAATAATGAAAGACAAGAGTTGTGATTTTTGTCTCTTTTGAAAAAAATACAAACTACAATGAAAAGCAAGAAAAGGAGGATCTAACTTCTCAAGAGATTGTGGAGGACTCGTTTAGATTGACGGTCGCAAGCCATATGTGGGCTTCGCCATCATCCATGCAGATGAGAACAGAGGATGCTATTGATTCGCTTGGCTTGGCTATAACCTCAGGTTTTTAGAAGACAAGACCAAAGGAAGGTCCTATGTCCAATAAAAAACCGAGTAGACGGGCTGAAAAGCCACATCTAAGCCATTGGAGGCAGGAGGAGAAGGCAAGGACCTTGGGGGGGGGGGGGGGGTACCCCCCAAGGGACTTTTGTCACCTTGTTGCGGTGGCCGGTGTAGAACTTTCCGCAGAGTTTTCTCTCTTTTTCTTTTCTCTGGATTTCTGACTGCTGTCTGATGTTTGTTGTGTGTTTTTACGATCTCTATTCCTTTGGAGTGCTCTCCTATTTATAGGCTCTTGGTAGCCATTTAGGAGAGTTTATGGGCTTTAATGTCATTAAGCCACATAATGGGAGGAGTTACAAAATTGAATTGTTTATTTTGTAACTCCTTTTTTCTTGGCTTCTGATTGGCCGGAGGAGATTGAGGGCATTTAATCGCCTTTAATCGCCATGATGGGAGGAGTTTCATGGGTTAAATGCCATGAATTTCTTGACTTGTAACTCCCGAATGCTTGCTTCTGATTGGGCCGTCCAAAGAAATGGATTAATGACTGTAATAAAGCTAGTCAATTAATCGCATTAAGTGGTCGCCGAGCAGCTGAAGAGTCGCGGGCCGTGCCGCGTCTTTTGGAATTCTTCTGTTGATGATCATCGATGGATCTTCATGTAGATCGACATCAGATGATCATGTAATTTCAGGTGTTTGTTGCTAACAACGGGTCGGTGCCATCTGTCCTGTCGATTTCTCGATCGGTCGGGTGGAAAGCACACTTTTTTGGTTGACCGGGTGGCGATCAATACTGTCTTCGATACTCTTGATGATTTACCCGTGTTTTGGACGGATATCAGAGGACTTGGTGTCTCAAAAGCATGAATTTTGGAAAGTACCAGAGGCTGGGCTCCTCGAATCGCGAAAAAAACAGCGAAAACCCGGGGTTTCCGGGGCTTTCCCCGGCGACCCCGGGGTCCATGGTCGCCGGCGACCCTGGCCCAGGGTCGCAGGGGCCTGCGACCCTGGCCCAGGGTCGCAGGGGTCTTGCGACCCTGGGGGGGTTTTCCCCCCTTTCGTGTCCCGTTTTGTGTCCGTTTTTGCTTTTTTCTGATTCTTTTTTCTTCTGTACTTTTCCTTGACATTTTGATCATTTATTGGCCTGATTTCGTTGTAGGAAACCTGATGAGAATCCTTGCATTTTATTTTGCAAAGTTTCCAATTTCCTAAGAAAGCCGAAGACTTTGTCGCGAAGAGCTGCCGATTTTCCGTCAGAAGCTGAAACTGGGTCAAACGATGTCGGAATGACCTGAAATTTGGTGTGAAGTCTCCTGAGCAATAAATAAGACCAACCATAGGCTTTTGTTTGAGTTTTGAAGCCGTTTGGGGTCCCATCACCTGTAGACTTGCTTTTTGTCGCGATGAAGATGTCGCGGTTTGATGTGCGGTCAACCGATGTCCGATTGACTTGAAATTTGACAGGGAACCTATTGGAGTCATTTTAAGATGATCCATAGGTTCTGTCTTGGAAACCATGGTCCCGGAGAGCTTTACCGCCGAGAGGCTTGATTTGGCTGTCGGAGAAGCGAAGTTAGGCCAAATGATCTTGAAATGGCTTGAAACTTCTTGTGTACTCCTCTTTTGGCTGTCTGGATGAATCTTGCAGTTTTTGTTTGATTCTGACAAGATTTGATTTTTGGAAGCAGCATTGCCTATTTATGGCAGGTTGCGACTTCATGTAGCTCTTTGGATCTTGGAAAGGAAAAGTGACATTTTTGGTGTCAACAGACATGTGGCAGCAAGCGATGAAATCTGAAATGGATTCTTTGTATTCCAATCAAGTCTGGGAACTTGTAGATGCACCTGAAGGGATTAAACCCATAGGGTGCAAGTGGATCTACAAGAGGAAGAGAGGAGTGGATGGAAAGGTGGAAACCTTCAAAGCAAGATCGGTGGCGAAATGATATACTTAGAAAGAGGGTATCGATTATGAGGAAACCTTTTCACCAGTGGCTATGCTTAAATCCATAAGGATTCTCTTGGCCATCGCATGTCATTATGACTACGAGATATGGCAGATGGATGTCAAGACAGCTTTTCTTAATGGAAGTCTTGACGAATGCATCTATATGATGGAACCAGAGGGTTTCATTGCTAGTGGCCAAGATAACATGGTTTGTAAACTTAAGAAGTCCATTTATGGACTTAAGCAAGCATCTAGAGCATGGAACATCAAGTTTAATCAGGCAGTCAAATCTTTTGGCTTTGATCAAAACATTGATGAACCGTGTGTGTATAAGAAAGGAAATGGGAAAGCAGTTGCATTTTTGGTTCTGTATGTAGATGACATATTACTCATAGGAAATGATGTAGGCTTATTGTCATCCACAAAGGTTTGGTTATCCTCTCAATTTCAGATGAAGGATTTGGGTGAGGCCAGCTATATCTTAGGGATCAAGTTCTTACGTGATCGCAAGAATAAGATGTTAGCCTTATCCCAATCTTCATATATTGAGAAGATATTGGTCAAGTTTAACATGCATGACTCCAAGAAGGGCCTCCTACCTTCTAGACATGGAGTACCATTGTCCCGAGATCAATGTCCAAGACATCTGAAGAGATAGAGAGCATGAGGAGAGTTCCATATGCATCCGCTGTTGGAAGCCTCATGTATGCTATGTTATGTACTAGACCAGATATTTGCTTTGCCGTTGGCATGGTTAGCAGATATCAGTCAAACCCTGGACCTATGCATTGGACAGTTGTTAAGCATATATTCAAGTATCTTCGGAGAACGAAAGATTATATGCTAACCTTTCGAGCAGATGATCTAACGCCGTTGGCGTATACAGACTCTGATTTCCAATCTGATAGTGATGCCAGAAAGTCTACCTCAGGGTACGTCTTTACTCTGTCAGGAGGGGCTATATCATGGAGAAGTGTCAAGCAATCCTGTATAGCTGATTCTACCATGGAAGCAGAGTATGTGGCGGCATCGGAAGCTGTGAAGGAAGCGGTATGGCTCAGAAAATTCCTGTTGGAATTGGGAGTTGTTCCTGCAGTGCATAAACCGATTGTCATGTACTGCGATAACACTGGTGCTGTAGCACAGTGCAAAGAGCCCAGGAATCACAAGAAAGGCAAGCACATTCAGAGAAAGTACCACTTGATCCGGGAATTCATTCAGGATGGAGAGATAGTGGTGGAGCATATTGCTTTAGCAAATAACTTAGTTGACCCATTCACTAAGACTCTTACTGAGAAAGTCTTCACTTCTCATGTTGAGTCTATGGGTGTTAGGTTAGGAAGCAGTGACCTTTAGTGCAAGTGGGAGTTTGTTGGGATTGGTGTATGCCCTAAAGCCCACTAGCTGCACTCTCATTTTTTGTTACTAGATATTTACTGGTTATTTAATGGAAAGACTCTTTTATGCTTAAACATGTATATATGTATGGTTGTGTAAGGCCCATTGTTTCTAGTAAATGAATTAGGTGTGTAGTGTCTACGCACAGATAGGTCTAATTCATGGACAACTGGAAACATCATATTTGTTCATAACTAAAAGATGGAGCTGGGCACTTCATCTTGGTAGAAGTTATAATGAGAGACTCTCCTGTATTCAGGGTGACTTACCTAAGTCATGGGAGGGCTTTCCCGGATTCATCTCATTAGTGCATATGCAATGCATTGAACAGGACCATGGTAGGTGTGATCTCAAAAATAGTACTATCACAGAGAGAGATCAAGTCACCTCATGCTACTGAGTGACCAGTGCTCTTAATTTTGAGCATTTGTGGATGAACTGACGAAGTCAAGTTCTTGTGCTTTAATTCACTATGGATGAGATTCTTTTCATGGGTCAACAGCTCTGTGTTTTGGGTACTCGGACTTGATCAGTTGGGACGTGCAGATGCAACATAGAATCTATGCCATCTGATGATGGAATAATCGTCCCCTTAGAATTATCCGATTAATCATCAAAATCTAAGATCTTAGTATATGGATGTTCCATATGGATATTGAACTTGTGGGTCGCTCCCTAGATCAAGAGAATGATATTCGAATGATGATTATGTTAAGGATATGAGTTCTAAGGTTTAGATGTAATCGGGAAGGTTGATAGTACATGTGATAACCTGACTCGATTATGGATGTTACATAGAGGGGCATACAGGTCATTACACTTAGTAGGTCGAAGACAACCGTCATTTTATGACGAGCTTATTATATTATATATTTGTCTTTGGAGTTCAACCATAACTCTTTAGTGGAATGAGTTAAGGTTAAAATGGTCTTAATGTTGCTATGGGTTTAGCATGGACATTTTGGTCATTTTGGGAGCCAATGGCAAATATGTCTTTTGGGTCCCTTCTCTAGTCACTTACCAAGATTGGCATGGTTTCCTAAAATGTTTAGATAACATTTGGATGAATTATTTTAGTGGAAAAATAATTTTGAGTTTAAATTCAAATAGGCCTTTGATGGCATACATGAATGTAATTCTAGATAAATTGTATGTGGGCCATGATGTGCATTATCATGAGGGACGTCCATAATAGGATTTCCATGGGTAAGGTTTCCAATTTTAAGTAGGTCTCTCTACTAGAAAGGTTGGACTCCTCTTTGGAATAGTATTCCTATGAGAAAAGTTTCCTTTTGGATTAGGAACTTAAAATTAGTAAGTGTTCTACAACTAGGATTACTAATTGCATGGGAAGTTCCTTTCAGTTTCCTTTTCTAATTGGAGTGTTTTCTTAAAGGAAATAAGTCTTTCCTTTTAGGACATCCATGAGAATTAGGAGAGATAAACTTTTAGGAAAGGTTTCCTCAAAGTTTCTATAAAAGAAACCCAAACCCCTCTTGGACGTCCAACACTTGAGAAGCCATAAGGAGAGCCACACGTCCAGCCCTTTGGAGGTTCTCTTCTTGATAGATGAGAGCTTAAGGTCTGAGATCTTTCCTTGGAGAAATAGTTCTTAATTCCTAGATTAAGATCCCACCATCTTAGCCAATCAGATTTGGAAGTGAGATAGAGGAGAAGATCAAAGGCAATACTAGTGCAGAAAATTCCAGCAACTTGTTTGCTAATTGCAAGTCTGAGTTCGGGCCTTTGGATCTATTTTTTCAGAGATTTGAAGTCTACAAATCTTCGAGGTAATAGTCTTCTTCATTCTCCTTTAATTATACACTTGTTGGTCATGAATTCATGGAGTTCTCATGCGATCTCTATGGCTGATTTATGCTGCCCAAATCAGAATTTTAAAATCTGTCATGTTACAAATTAGCCATGAATGTCTTCCGCTAATTCAGATCTGAATCGCTGTTTCTTTCAGTGGTATCAGAGCCACTCCATGTGAGATCATGATCCCATGTTGCGTATAATTAATTCTAGATTGATTATGGGTATGGTGGCACCCTATTAAAGTATGTTGTGATGCATGTTGTGTGCAAGTTTCATTAACATTGCTGGAATTTATTTTCCAGATTTGTTTAATGATGCACATAGTGAGTTTGCATGCACTAACCTCTTTGTTTGCAGTCATGTATTGCATCCTTGATGGTTTGCATGATTGTTATGTGGATTTGGATGTTTTTCATTAGTTGGAAAGTCTACGATTGTGCGTTTAGCAATCATAGGAAGTTGTAATTCTTTCTTTACTTTTATTTTAACTAGTCTTGATGTAAGCTTTCTTGAAAGCAATAGGTATCTCCAATGTAATTTGGGGTTTTGTTTTTTATGGGTTTGCTTGTATAAATTTAATTTATTGGAACAAGCAAGAAGAAGAAAGTTTCAAGAAAGGCCTCGAGAAGAAATAAAGCCCTGAGAAAAAATAAATCCCTCGAGAAAAAATAAAGCCCTGAGAAAAAATAAAGCCCTGAGAAAAAATACAGCCCTAAAAAATAATAAAGCCCTGAGAAAAAATGAAGCCCTCGAGCAAAAATAAAGCCCTGGGAAAAAATAAAGCCTAGAGAAAAAAATAAGCCCTAGAGAAAAAATAAAGCCCTGAGAAAAAAATAAAGCCCTTGAGAAAAAATAAAGCCCTGAGAAAAAATAAAGCTCTATAAAAAATAAAGCCCTGTAAAAAAATAAAGCCCTGGGAAAAAATAAAGCCCTCGAGAAAAAATAAAGCCCTGGGAAAAAAGCCCTTCAGAAAAAATAAAGCCCTGTATAAAAAATAAGCCCTGAGAAAATATAAAGCCCTGAGAAATTAAAGCCCTTGAGAAAAACTAAAGGCCCTTAGAAAAAATAAAGCCCTTGAGAAAGAAAAATAAAGCCCTGAGAAAAATAAAGCCCTTGAGAAAAAAATAAAGCACTCAGAAAACATAAAGCCCTCGAGAAAAAATAAAGCCATTAGAAAAAAAAAGCCCTGAGATAAAATAAAGCCCTCGAGCAAAAATAAAGCCCTGGGAAAAAAAAAGCCCTTTGAGAAAAAATAAAGCTCTCGAGAAAAAATAAAGCCCTGGAGCACTCGAAAAAAATAAAGCCGTGAGAAAAAATAAAGCCCTGTGAAAAAAATAAAAGCCCTGAGAAAAAAATAAAGCCATGGGAAAAAATAAAGCCCTAGAGAAAAAATAAAGCCTTCGAGAAAAAATAAAGCCCGGAGAAAAAATAAAGCCCTCAAGAAAAAATAAAACCCTCGATAAAAAAATCCCTGAGAAAAAATAAAGCCCTACAGAAAAAATAAAGCCATGAGAGAAAATAAAGCCCTGGAGAAAAAATAAAGCCCTTGAGAAAGAAAAAATATAGCCCTTGAGAAAAAATAAAGCCATGGAGAGAAAATAAAACCCTCGAGAAAAAAATAAAGCCCTGAGAAAAAATAAAGCTCTTGAGAAAGAAAAAATAAATCCCTCGAAAAAAATAAAGCCCTAAGAAAAAATAAAGCCCTATGAAAAAATAAAGCCCTTGAGAAAAAATAAAGCCCTGAGAAAAATAAAGCGCTGAGAAAAAAAAAGACATGAGAAGAAAAGCCCTCGAGAAAAAAATAAAGCCCTGAGAAAAAATAAAGCCATATAGAAAAAATAAAGCCCTTGAGAAAAACTAAAGCCCTGAGAAAAAAAAGCCCATGAAAAAGAAAAAATAAAGCCCTCGAGAAAAAATAAAGCCCGGAGAAAAAATAAAGCCCTCGAGAAGAAATAAATTCCGGAAAAAATAAAGCCCTTGAGAAAAAACTAAAGCCCTGAAAAAAAAATAAAACCATTGAGAAATAAAAAATAAAGCCCTAGAGAAAAAATAAAGCCTTGAGAAAATATAAAGCCCTCGAGAAAAAATAAAGTCCTAAGAAAAAATAAGGCGCTAGAGAAAAAATAAAGCCCTAGAGAAAAAATAAAGCCCTCAGAGAAAAAATAAGCTCTAGAGAAAGAATAAAGCCCTGAGAAAAAATAAAGCCCTCGAGAAAAAATAAAGCCCAGGAAAAAGTAAAGCCCTGGGAACAAATAAAGCCCTGAAAAAAATAAAGCCCTCGAGCAAAAATAAAACTCGGAGAAAAAATAAAGCCCTGAGAAAAATAAAGCCCTCGAGAAAAAATAAAGCCCTCGAGAAAAAATAAGCCCTGAGAAGAAATGAAGCCATGGGAAAAAATAAAGCCCTAGAGAAAAAATAAAGCCCTCGAGAAAAAAATAAAGCCCTGAGAAAAAATAAAGCCCTCAAGAAAAATAAAACCCTTGATAAAAAATAAAGCCCTGAGAAAAAATAAAGCCCTACAGAAAAAATAAAGCCCTGAGAAAAAATAAAGCCCTCGAGAAAAAATAAAGCCCTCGAGAAAAAATAAAGCCCTGAGAAAAAATAAGGCATAGAGAAAAAATGAAGCTCTGGAGAAAAAATAAAGCCCGGAGAAAAAATATAGCCCTTGAGAAAAAATAAAGCCCTCAGAAAAAATAAAGCCCTAAGAAAAAATAAAGCCCTGAAAAAAAATGAAGCTCTTGAGAAAAAACAAATCCCTGAGAAAAAAATAAAGCCATGGGGAAAAATGAAGCAATGGGAAAAAAAAAGCCATCGAGAAAAAATAAATCCCTGAGAAAAATAAAGCCCTCGAGAAAAAATAAAACCCTCGATAAAAAATAATGCCCTGAGAAAAAACAAAGCCCTACATAAAAAATAAAGCCCTATGAAAAAATAAAGCCCAGGAGAAAAAATAATACCCCAAGAAAAAATAAAGCCCTCGAAAAAATAAAGCCCTCGAGAAAAAATAAAGCCCTAATAAAAAAAGCACTTGAGAAAAAAGTAAAGCCCTGAGAAAAAATAAAGAGCTCGAGAAAAAATAAAACCTTTGAGAAAAATAAAGCTCTCGAGAAAAAATAAAGCTCTAGAGCACTCGAAAAAAATAAGGCCATGAGAAAAAATAAAGTCCTCGTGAAAAAATAAAGCCCTGTGAAAAAATAAAGCCCTGAGAAAAAATAAAGCCATGGGAAAAAATAAAGCCCGGGAGAAAAGATAAAGCCTTCGAGAAAAAAAAAAGCCCTGAGAAAAAATAAAGCCCTCAAGAAAAAAGAAAACCCTCGATAAAAAAAAAGCCCTGAGAAAAAATAAAGCCCTACAGAAAAAATAAAGCCTTGAGAAAAAATAAAGCCCAGGAGAAAAAATAAAGCCCAAAGAAAAAATAAAGCCCTCGAGAAAAAATAAAGCCCAGGGAAAAAATAAAGCACATAGAAAAAATAAATCCTTGGAGAAAAAATAAATCCTTGAGAAAAAATAAAGCCCTGAGAAAAAATAAAGCCCTGACAAAAAATAAAGCCCTGAGAAAAAATAAAGCCCTCGAAAAAAAATAAAGCCCTGAGAAAAAATAAAGCCCTCGAGCAAAAATAAAGCCCTAGGAAAAAATAAAGCCCTAGAGAAAAAATAAAGCCCTCAGAGAAAAATAAGCCTTAGAGAAAGAATAAAGCCCTGAGAAAAAATAAAGCCCTCAAGAAAAAATAATGCCCTAAGAAAAAATAAAGCCCTGGAGAAAAAATAAAGCCCTGAGAAAAAAAAAGCCCTGTAAAGATATAACGCCCTATGAAAAAATAAAGCCCTGAGAAAAAATAAAGCCCTTGAGAAAAAATAAAGCCCTTGAGAAAAAATAAAGCCTTGAGAAAAAATAAAGCCCTTGAGAAAGAAATAATAAAGTCCTTGAGAAAAAATAAAGCCCTGAGAAAAAATAAAGCCCTGGAGAAAAAATAAAGCCCTCGAGAAGAAATAAAGCCCTGAGAAAAAAGAACTGAGAAAAAAAAAAGCCGTCGAGAAAAAAGAAAGCCCTGTGAAAAATAAATCCCTACAGAAAAAATAAAGCCCTAAGAAAAAATATAGCCCTATAGAAAAAATAAAGCCTTCGAGCAAAAAAAAGCCCTGAGAAAAAAATAAAGCCCTCGAGCAAAAATAAAACCCTAGGAAAAAAATAAAGCCCTAGAGAAAAAATAAGGCGCTAGAGAAAAAATAAAGCCCTGAGAAAAAATAAAGCCCTAAGAAAAAATAAAGCCGTGAGAAAAAATAAAGCCCAGGTGAAAAAATAAAGCCCTGAGAAAAAATAAAGCCCTTGAGAAAAAATAAAGCCCTGGGAAAAAAATAAAGCCCTGTGAAAAAAATAAAGCCCTGAGAAAAAATAAAGCCATGGGAAAAAATAAAGCCCTAGAGAAAAAATAAAGCCCTCGAGAAAAAATAAAGCCCTGAGAAAAATAAAGCTCTCAAGAAAAAAACCCTCGATAAAAAATAAAGCCCTTAGAAAAAATAAAGCCCTGAGAAAAAATAAAGCCCTGGAGAAAAAATAAAGCCCTGAGAAAAAAAAAAGCCCTTGAAAAAAAATAAAGCCCTCGAGAAAAAAATAAAGCCCTGGGGAAAAATAAAGCACCGAGAAAAAATGAAGCCCTTAAGAAAAAATAAAGCCCTTGAGAAAAAATAAAGCCCTGAGAAAAAATAAAGCCCTGGAGAAAAAATAAAGCCCTCGAGAAGAAATAAAGCCCTGAGAAAAAAGAATTGAGAAAAAATAAAGCCCTCGAGAAAAAAGAAAGCCCTGTGAAAAATAAATCCATAAAGAAAAAATAAATCCCTGAGAAAAAATATAGCCCTATAGAAAAAATAAAGCCTTCAAGAAAAAAAAGCCCTGAGAAAAAATAAAGCCCTCGAGCAAAAATAAAAACCTTAGGAAAAAATAAAGCCCTAGAGAAAAAATAAAGCCCTGGAGAAAAAATAAAGCCCTGAGAAAAAACAAAGCCCTAAGAAAAAATAAAGCCCAGGAGAAAAAATAAAGCCCTGAGAAAAAATAAAGCCCTCGAGAAAAAATAAATCCCTGGGAAAAAAATAAAGCCCTGGAGCCCTAAAAAAAAATAAAGCCCTGTGAAAAAATAAAGTCCTGAGAAAAAATAAAGCCATGGGAAAAAATAAAGCCCTAGGAAAAAATAAAGCCCTCAAGAAAAAATAAAACCCTCAATAAAAAATAAAGCCCTTAGAAAAAATAAAGCCTTAGAAAAAACTAAAGCCCTAGAGAAAAAATAAAGCCCTGAGAAAAAATAAAGCCCTTGAGAAAAAATAAAGCCCTCGAGAAAAAATAAAGCCCTGGGAAAAAATAAAGCACAGAGAAAAAATAAAGCCCTGGAGAAAAAATAAAGCCCTGAGAAAAAATAAAGCCTTGAGGAAAAATAAAGCCCTCGAGAAATAATAAAGCCCTGAGAAAAAATAAAGCCCTATGTAAAAATAAAGCCCCTCGAGAAAAAATAAAGCCCTCGAGAAAAAATAAAACCCTGAGAAAAAATAAAGCCCTCGAGAATAAATAAAGCCCTGTGAAAAAATAAATCCATGGGAAAAATGTAGCAATAGGAAAAAATAAAGCCCTACAGAAAAAATAAAGCCCTGAGAAAAAATAAAGCCCAGGAGAAAAAATAAAGCCCTCGAGAAAAAATAAAGCCCTCGAGAAAAAATAAAGCCCTCAAGAAAAAATAAAGCCCTGTGAAAAAATAAAGCCATGGAAAAAAATGAAGCAATGGGAAAAAATAAAGCCCTGAGAAAAAACAAAGCCCTACAGAAAAAATAAAGCCCTGAGAAAAAATAAAGCCCAGGAGAAAAATTAAAGCCCTGAGAAAAAATAAAGCCCTAAGAAAAAATAAAGCCCTGAGAAAAAATAAAGCTCAGGAGAAAAAATAAAGCCCTAAGAAAAAATAAAGCGCTTGAGAAAAAATAAAGCCCTCAAGAAAAAATAAAGCCCTAGAGAAAAAATAAAGCCAAAGAGGAAAAATAAAGCCCTCAAGAAAAAATAAAGCCCTAAGAAAAAATAAAGCCCTGAGAAAAAATAAATCCCTGTAAAGAAATAACGCCCTGTGAAAAAATAAAGCCCTGAGAAAAAATAAAGCCCTCGAGAAAAAATAAAGCCCTGAGAAAAAATAAAGCGCTTGAGAAAAAATAAAGCCCTGAGAAAAAATAAAGCCCTGGAGAAAAAATAAAGCCCTCGAGAAAAAATAATGCCCTGAGAAAAAATAAAGCCCTGAGAAAAAATAAAGCCCTTGAGAAAAAACTAAAGCCCTGAGAAAAAATAAAGCTCTTGAGAAAGAAAAAATAAAGCCCTCGAGAAAAAATAAAGCCCTGAGAAAAAAAAGACCTGAGAAAAAATAATGCCCTCGAGAAAAAATAAAGCCCTGAGAAAAAATAAAGCCCTTGAGAAAAACTAAAGCCCTGAGAAAAAATAAAGCCCTTGAAAAAGAAAAATTAAAGCCCTCGAGAAAAAATACAGCTCCGAGAAAAAATGAAGCTATCGAGAAGAAATAAAGCCCGGAAAAAATAAAGCCCCTGTGAAAAAAACTAAAGCCCTGTGAAAAAAACTAAAGCCATTGAGAAAGAAAGAAATAAAGCCCTCGAGAAAAAATAAGCCCTGAGAAAAAATAAAGCCCTCGAGAAAAAATAAAGTCTTGAAAAAAATATGGCCCTAGAGAAAAAAAAAGCCCTAGAGAAAAAATAAAGCCCTCAGAGAAAAAATAAGCCCTAGAGAAAGAATAAAGCCCTGAGAAAAAATAAAGCCCTCGAGAAAAAATAAAGCCCGTAGAGAAAAAATAAGCCCAAGAGAAAGAATAAAGCCCTCGAGAAAAAATAAAGCCCTCGAGAAAAAGTAAAGCCCTAAGAAAAATTAAAAGCCCTAGTGAAAAAAAAAGGCCCTGAGAAAAAATAAAGCCCTATAAAGAAATAAAGCCCAGAGAAAAATAAAGCCCACGAGAAATAGTAAGGCCCTGGGAAAAAATAAAGCCCTCAAGAAAAAAAAGCCTTTAAAAAAAAATAAAGCCCTGAGAAAAAATAAAACCCTGAGAAATATAATGCCTAAGAAAAAATAAAGCCCTGGAGAAAAAATAAAGCCCTGAGAAAAAATAAAGCCCTCGAGCAAAAATAAAGCCCTTGGAAAAAATAAAGCCCTGAGAACAAATAAAGCCCTGAAAAAAATAAAGCACTCGAGCAAAAATAAAACTCGGAGAAAAAATAAAGCCCTGAGAAAAATAAAACCCTCGAGAAAAAATAAAGCCCTGAGAAAAAATAAAGCCCAGAGAAAAAAAAAGACCTTGAGAAAAAATAAAGACTTGGAGAAAAAATAAAGCCCTCGAGAAAAAATAAAGCCCTGAGAAGAAATGAAGCCATGGGAAAAAATAAAGACTTAGAGAAAATAAAGCCCTCGAGAAAAAATAAAGTCCTGAGAAAAAATAAAGCCCTTAAGAAAAAATAAAACCCTCGATAAAAAATAAAGCCCTGAGAAAAAATAAAGCCCTATAGAAAAAATAAAGCCCTGAGGAAAAATAAAGCCCTGAGAATAAATAAAGCCCTCGAGAAAAAATAAAGCCCTCGAGAAAAAATAAAGCCCTGAGAAAAAATAAAGCACAGAGAAAAAAATAAAGCCCTGGAGAAAAACTAAAGCCCGGAGAAAAAATATAGCCCTCGAGAAAAAATAAAGCCCTAAGAAAAAATAAAGCCCTAAGAAAAAATAAAGCCCTGAGAAAAAATGAAGCTCTCGAGAAAAAATAAATCCCTGAGAAAAAATACAGCCCTCGATGATGGACCGCGCTCCTGCTCGGGTTCCTACCGAGGTCGGCGGACGTGGGAGTCCGTTTGGTTCGACCCTTTCGTAACCGGGGGGCAGGGGCGTGCATCAACATTTCTTTTTTTTTGTGGGTGTGCCAGATTTTCTATTTTACTTGGAATTGCAAATGGTGATCCGGAGAACAACCTTCGCAAGTAAAAAGGAAATCAACTTCTTTCAAGTTTTCCATTGCACATATATTTAAGAAAAGAGACATTTTTCTTGATTTGCCGTGAAAGGCGATTTTTTGGCATTTATAGCCGATTTTGGCGTTTATAGCCGATTTTTGGCGTTTATAGCCGATTTTGGCGTTTATAGCCGATTTACAATCCTTATCAACAATGAAAGACAAGAATTGTGATTTTTGTCTCTTTTTAAAAAAATACAAACTACAATGAAAAGCAAGAAAAGGAGGATCTAACTTCTCAGGAGATTGTGGAGGACTCGTTTAGATTGACGGTCGCAAGCCATATGTGGGCTTCGCCATCATCCATGCAGATGAGAACAGAGGATGCTATTTGATTCACTTGGCTTGGCTATAACCTCGGGTTTTTAGAAGACAAAGACCAAAGGAAGGTCCTATGTCCAATAAAAAACCGAGTAGACGGGCTGAAAAGCCACATCTAAGCCATTGGAGGCAGGAGGAGAAGGCAAGGACCTTGGGGGGGGGGGTACCCCCCAAGGGACTTTTGTCACCTTGTTGCGGTGGCCGGTGTAGAACTTCCGCAGAGTTTTCTCTCTTTTTCTTTTCTCTGGATTTCTGACTGCTGTCTGATGTTTGTTGTGTTTTTTTTTTGATCTGGATTCCTTTGGAGTGCTCTCCTATTTATAGGCTCTTGGTAGCCATTTAGGAGAGCTTATGGGCTTTTAATGTCATTAAGCCACATAATGGGAGGAGTTACAAAATTGAATTGTTTATTTTGTAACTCATTTTTCTTGGCTTCTGATTGGCCGGAGGAGATTGAGGGCATTTAATCGCCTTTAATCGCCATGATGGGAGGAGTTTCATGGGTTAAATGCCATGAATCTTTATACTTGTAACTCCCAAATGCTTGCTTCTGATTGGGCCGTCCAAAGAAATGGATTAATGACTGTAATAAAGCTAGTCAATTAATCGCATTAAGTGGTCGCCGAGTAGCTGAAGAGTCGCGGGCCGTGCCACGTCTTTTGGAATTCTTCTGTCGATGATCATCGATGGATCTTCATGTAGATCGACATCAGTTGACCATGTAATTTCAGGTGCTTGTTGCCAACAGCGGGTCGGTGCCATCTGTCCTGTCGATTTCTCGATCGGTCGGGTGGAAAGCACACTTTTTTTTGGTTGACCGGGTGGCGATCAATACTGTCTTTGATACTCTTGATGATTTACCCGTGTTTTGGACGGATATCAGAGGACTTGGTGTCTCAAAAGCATGAATTTTGGAAAGTACCAGAGGCTGGACCCCTCGAATCGCGAAAAAATGGCGAAAACCGGGGTTTCCGGGGCTTTCCCGGCGACCCCGGGGTCCAGGGTCGCAGGGGCCTGCGACCTTGGGCCAGGGTCGCAGGGGCCTGCGACCCTGGCCCAGGGTCGCAGGGGTCTGCGACCCTGGGGGGGTTTTCCCCCTTTTTGGTCCCGTTTTGCGTCCGTTTTTGCTCTTTTTTTATTCTTTTTTCTTCTGTACTTTTCTTTGACATTTTGATCATTTATTGGCCTGATTTCTTTGTAGGAAACCTGATGAGAATCCTTGCATTTTATTTTGCAAAGTTTCCAATTTCCTGAGAAAGCCGAAGACTTTGTCGCGCAGAGTTGCCGATTTCCCGTCAGAAGCTGAAACTGGGTCAAACGATGTCGGAATGACCTGAAATTTGGTGTGA
Organism: Litsea cubeba; assembly: GCA_012931725.1. NCBI lineage: Eukaryota > Viridiplantae > Streptophyta > Magnoliopsida > Laurales > Lauraceae > Litsea > Litsea cubeba. The sequence goes on from CM022950.1 coordinate 40,868,607, forward strand.
AGCCTGCTGAGCAATAAATAAGACCAACCATAGGCTTTTGTTTGAGTTTTGAAGCCGTTTGGGGTCCTATCACCTGTAGACTTGCTTTTTATCGCGATGAAGATGTCGCGGTTTGATGTGCGGTCAACCGACGTCCGATTGACTTGAAATTTGACAGGGAACCTATTGGAGTCATTTTAAGATGATCCATAGGTTCTGTCTTGGAAATCATGGTCCCGGAGAGCTTTACCGCCGAGAAGCTTGATTTGGCTGTCGGAGAAGCGAAGTTAGGCCAAATGATCTTGAAATGGCTTGAAACTTCTTGCGTACTCCTCTTTTGGCTGTCTGGAAGAATCTTGCAGTTTTTGTTTGATTCTGACAAGATTTTATTCTTGGAAGCAGCATTGCCTATTTATGGCAGGTTGCGACTTCATGTAGCTCTTTGGATCTTGAAAAGGCAAAGTGACATTTTTGGTGTCAACAAATGCCCCCTCGAGGTACAGCGGCGAGTTGCTTAACTTTTGTAGTCGATGTGCCTCGAAGAGATTTTTTGAAGGAGAGCCTGTGACTTGACCAAGAGTCTTTGAGCAATCTTTCTTTTTGGTATTTGTAGCCTTTTGAGCTTCCAGGGGAATTTTATGGTAGTGAAAGGGATCACGTACCATCTCGAGGCAAAGTTTTGAAGATGACATCAGGGATGTGGGTTTGGGTTTTGACCTTGTGCCCTAACAGGCTATATATGGCAGGTTAGGGGGTCGGGTTTGGTTTTGATCGTGTGACCCAACAAGCTGTATGTGGAATGTTGGGGGATCGATTTTGGTCTTGATCTTGTGACCTAACAGGCTGTATGTGGCAAGTTAGGGGATCAGGTTTTGGTTTTTGGTTTTGGTCTTGTGACCTAACAGGCTGTATGTGGCAAGTTAGGGGACCAGGATTTGGTTTGATTTTTGTGGAATGTCAATTTCAAGATTTTGGCTCAATTTGGTAGATGAGGCTGGATGGTTTGATTTTTGGAAGCTCATGGGGCTTGGAATTTTCTTTTGTATGGTCCAATCAACTCAAAAGAGGCATGGAACCATTTTTGTATGCTCTTGGTAAGAGGGATTTCTCTTTGACTAAAAGCCCAAAATTTTTCTCTTTTTTTTTTTTTTCTTTTTTTTTTTGTGTGCCTAGGTGGTCAAACCTGGCTCATATGGGCTAACCCATGGGACCTTAAGCTTTTGAAATGGCTTAGATCTCATATGGTGTCATTTTTGTAAAGAATATCCAAAATATCTCATTTGGATAGAGAATATTTAAGAATATCTTTACTTGGAGAGAATCTCTCATGATCCCTTTATTTTTGGGATAGAATATCTCAAGATATCTTTCTTTTGGGAAAGAATCCGTCATAGATTGATTTTAGGAGAGAATCTCTCAATATCCCTTTATTTTTGGGATAGAATATCTCAAGATATCTTTCTTTTGGGAAAGAATCCGTCATAGATTGATTTTAGGAGAAAATCTCTCAATATCCCTTTATTTTGGGATAGGATATCTCAAGATATCTTTCTTTTGGGAAAGAATCCGTCATAGATTGATTTTAGGAGAAAATCTCTCAAGATATCTTTCTTTTGGAAAGAATCTTTCTAATTTCTTTCTTTTGGTAAGGTTACTAATTAGTAACACTTACCTCTTTCTTCTTTCCTTCTTTGGTTTGCTCTCCTCTATAAAAGCAAAGAGAAGGTTGGATCTCTTGCTCTTACTACTTTCTTTTGCAATAATCTCAAGAGGGCTTCAAGACCAAGAGCTTTTCTTCTTCAAGATCTTCAAGAGTTTTCTTCTTCTTCTCCATCAATGGCTTCAAGTAAGTTCTTCTTTTTCAAGAAAACTCCATTGTAGGAAAAAAAAGTTCTTCTTTCTCTCTTTTTTTTTTTGTTTCTTTTTTCTTTTCTTTTCCACGTGTTTTCCCCTTTTTTTTTTTTACACGTTTTTTTTTTTTGCTTTCTTTTCTTTCTTTTTTTTTTTCATGTTTTTTTTTTTTATATTGTGTGGGCCGTACGGACAGATCCGTACGGATCTGGCCGTACGGCCACGTGGCCTGTGGGCCACGGCCTGTGGGCCAGCCCGTTTTTTTTTTTCTTTTTCTCTTTTTTTTTTTTTTTTTTCCTCCCCCCTTTTTTTGAGAGAGTTTCTTTTCTTTCTTTTTTTTTTTGTTTTCTTTCCCCTCTTTTTTTTTAGAGAAAGTTTCTTTTTTTTTTTTTTTTTTTTTTTTCATCATGATAATGCATTTTTTTTCGCAAATCTAAATGTTCATGCATGCCTTTAATTTGTAAATTAAATTTGTAGCATGATGTGATTGCATACCTGAAAGTGTTTGCAAATTTGGGAACTTGGAGCTCGCAGTGATGTTGAGCCCTTCCTGATTTTGCGGAGACTTTTAGGTTTCGAAAGTTTGGAGTTTCGGAGCTCGCAGCGATGTTGAGCCCATCTTCAAGCTTTCTATTTCTTTCGGGATAGTTCCTTTTCTTCGGAATTGCCCCGTCATCATGTCAAAATTTCGCCAGATTTTTTTTTTTTTTTTAGCGAGATTCTGTCATTTTGATGTTTGATCTTTTTCTTTTCCATCCTTTTTAGGTGGTTCCTCCAGAGCGAACAAGGGTAAAGAGCCTGCTACAAGCGTACCTCGTCGGTCTTCTAGATCCTCTAATCCGGCCGTTCAGCAGGCTTTCGAGAAGGTCCAGTATGTTGAAAGAAACCTGGAAGAGTGCGACTCCCTCAACAGAGATGAGATGAGGCAGCGACTGATCACTCTCAAGGGAGAGGAATTTTATAAGATCATGGTAAGCAGTCGTCCATGGCTGATGGAAGATCAGAGCATTTTGCCTAAGCCTACCTTCTTCTTTGGTGATGCGGTCCCTGACGACATTACATACCAGAGGAGATCTTTTCAGTTTTCCTTCACAGCAGATGGTGAGAAGAAGACTGTTACTACCCGGTCGATGTTTGATCGCACCGTCTCGATTCTGAGCCTTGCCCCCACGTGCCCCAAGAGGGAAGATCCTCCAAGCTGGGTGAGAAGGACAAATGTAATCAAGACCGGGGTTTTTGTTGGCGGTTCTCCTGGATATACGGAGAGGTCGCCTGTTGACATGGACCTGTTGATGCCATCCAGCGGCTACCAGGGCTCTGATTATCCGTCGGTCGATTTGAGACCGATGGGCCTTGGTATTTTCAGCGGTGACGGCAGCAATTGGATCAAGCCTTTTCGACTTCGAGGTCGTTTCAATGCTGACTCAGAGTGGAAGTCGTGGACTGATCGTGTCCTGCTGATTGGTGGCACCGTTTTGAAGGAAGCCGGGATTTTTGATGCGGTCCGCGCTTTTGGGGAGACCGTGATCTTTTCCGACGAGGCCTTCATGGCTATGCTGGAGTCGTTCCTCCCTCAAACCAATACCTTCGTTGTGACGAATGGTGAGATTGGTTTTTCTTTGAAGGAGTTGAGCGCCATTACCGGATTGCCCATCCTCGGCAAGCTCTATGAGGAGTTTATGCCGATTGACAGCGTCCTCGAGGGGCAGTCTGAGGAGTTCAGGCTTTTATACTTTCAACTCGTCGCCTTCTATGATTTTTTGAAGGAGAAGGGGGGTTCGAAAGTTAGATCCAGCAGTTGGAAGAGTTTTTGCTCTTCATTCCCCAACTTCTTTGATAGTAGGGAGCCTTCCGATAGCATGACCCAGGAAGCTGGAGCTCAGGATCCAAGTTCAAAGAAGATTTTGGCCATGCAAGAAGAGTTGAGAGATTTCTGTGCAAGTACAAACGCCATATGTCCTGACATTGCACTGCGGAGAGATCTTGCTGTTTACCTCACTTATTGGCTTGGTGAGGCTATTTTTGCTGGAGGAGATGGAACGCACATCAGGCCGCATTGTATTTTTCCGGCTTGTCAGATGGCGTTTGGAGAGCAGCTTGCTTTGGTGCCTGCTCTTTACTCCTACCTGTGTACCGAACTGCAGGCTGCTGCTTTTCTAGTTCGGCTTGGGCTTCCCATGAATAGGGTATTTTCAGCCCATATCTTTTATTCGTGGTATGTATACCACTGTCCTGGCTTCCATCGGCTGGGTGCTGCACAGGATGATGATCCTCTAATGATTCGACTGGCTAAGGGCAAAGCCGTGTCCGAATCACTTTTGTTTGCCCGCATGAGGATCCGACGGTTCAGGGACGTCGAGATGGGGCAATCTTCAGTAAAGCTTTCTCCGGAGTTGCGGAAGAAGGCTTTTGATTTTGGTGCCTCCCGAGACTCTACCAGGGCGGGGTCGGGAAGGCATTATTCCTTGACAAATGCAGAGAGAGAGTGGCTTTTCAGCATACGTGTCGGCACGATGGTGTACCGCAGACATCTTTTCGTCGACATCCAGCCGTATGTACCTTCTCGCTTTGCTTTTCAGCTTGGCTTTTCTCAAGGCGTTGTTGGAGCGCCTTCAAGCATGGTGAAGCGCTTTGGAGGTTTACAGGACGGGAGAAATGCATGGGCTTTCTATAGTGCTGAAGACACTACAGCCATGATTTCTTATCCTGTGTTGCTGACTTCCCGGACTGCCGGCTTTGCGAAGTGGTTCGCGGAGAGCTTCTCGGCATATCGGGGACTTTCCAGGAAGGAGCTTGATGTGAAGCTGGTATCTGGAAAGGGCCTTGGAAAGTCGGATGGCATCCGGCGAGAGGAAGTTTGGGCCTTCCTTTCTGGAGAGAAGCACAAGATAGGCTTTCTCGGTGACCAGGGCGTCATCGGTTCTGAAGCTGTTCGAGAAATACCTGACGAGGCTTTGGAGCAGCTAGAACAGGAGGAAGCCGAACTTGGCGCTTGGATGCAAGCGGCGCAGAGGCAAGCTTCCGTGGAGTCTACTGGCAAGAGCAGACCATCCAGTGATGAGTCAAGTGGGAAACCTGACTCTGACAGCGGGGTAGGTTCTTCTAAGAAGCGAGCCCGCAGAAGTAAGAGGAGGAGGAGTCATCATCGCAGCCAGGGGCAGCATGAGGATTCTCCTAACTTGGAAGTTCCTCTTACTATCAATGAGGATGTGCCAGTGGATGCTGACGAGCCTCCAGAGAAAAGAAGTCGAGAAGAAGAGACCGTCGGTGAAGGTATGATTCTTCCTTTTTCTCTTTCCATTTCTTTTCATGGGATTTTTCCATGTTATGATTTGCTTCTTGTTTCTGCTTTTCTTCTCTTTTTTTTTTTAGCAGAGGAAGACTTGGTGATGCCTGAGGTCCCAACCGATGAGGTGGTGATGGATCCTATTGAGGCACCTGAAGAAGAACCGAGGGACTCTGGAGTAAATCCAGAATCTCCAATTGGTACGACTTCTTTTGCTCTTCTTTTTTTTTTTTTTGTTTGTGACTTGGCTTGCTAATCACATTTTTTTTGTTGCCAGCTGACTTGCCGCAGGGTTCTGATGACTTTGAACCATCGATGGACGCAAATGTTGATGATGCTTCCGATGAGTTCATGGAGGAAGAGAGTGTTCCGCCAGTCATAGAAGAAGGTATTTTGTAGTTATAACTCTGATAATGATTTTCAAACAGGGTCATATTCATACCTTTTTGTGTTTCCTTTGCAGGTTTTGAAGTGGCAGAGGAGGATCCGTTGCTTCCAGAGCAAGAGATGCCAGAGGTTGATCCAGAGGTAGAGATTCCTGGGACCAGCTCTGACAATATTGAGGAGATTCCTCGCGCTGAGATTCCTTCCCGAGCAGGAGCAGCTTCAGCTGGAAAGAGTTCTTTTGTTACTCTTTCAACAGATGATGACATGAGTAGCCGACCAACGGAGTTGGGCGAATCCTCAGCTGGGCCATCTCTTCTTTTTGCGAAGAAGGTGGTGATGCGAGTTGTGCGCTCTTGGATTGAGACTCTCCTTTCTGGGCACTTGGAAGTCGGATTTGGCATGATCCAGCATGTGCAGGAGATTCTCAGTGATGCTGAAGAGGCTGGTCTGGATGTCACAGGTGCCAGGGCGATCGTTGATAGGATCATTGCACTGGGTGACAAGTGGTTTGAGACCGTAAGTTTGGCTGATGACCAGTTCTTCAAGGAGATGTTCCTGGACCCTGCTGATAAGGCTAAGTCTGACCTAGATGAGGCTACAGAAAGCAAGAAGGTGGCAGTCCGAAAGAGGAATAGAGAAGAGCTAACCATCATCGGGCTGACACATGACCTTAACATCCTTGATAGGGAGGTCGATGAGGCCAGGAAACGTCTTGAGCTTCTGCAGGCACAAGTCGCTGCCAAATGGGCTGAAATTACAGAGGCTCGTGAAAGGGAGACTGTCCTGATTCACCATGTTGCAGATGCCGAACAGGTTCTCAAAAGGAAGTTTGATGAGGATAAACAATGGCAAGCTGCTCGAGGTAAGCTTCCTGGTGTGAGAGAAGGGGTACAGCCCACTCCAGCATCTCATGGCAAGTTCCTGAAGAAGCGTGCCTTGGAATCCTTGACAGCTGAGGCTAAAAGTCTGCTTGGGGAGCTGAACTCTTGGCTGGAGACCATCTTTGATTGAGCTCCTGTATACAGAAACCATCCTTCTTTCTTTTTTTTTTTTTTTTTTTTTGTACCACTTGTATATATTTTTTTTTTGGTACTTATTCTTTTGCAGTGCTTGTGAACACTCTCTTTTTTTTTTTTTGGGTACCACATGTATTTTTTTTTTTTGGTACTCTTTTTTTGTAGTACTTGTGAACACTTTTTTTTGGTACCACATGTATTTTTTTTTGGTACTCTTTTTTTTTTGTAGTGCTTGTGAACACTTTCTTTTTTTTTTTGTTATCCCTACGCTCACTTGAATCTTTTTGTAATAAAAGTAATTGCTAAATGGGATGCTTTTTTTGTTATCCCTACGCTCACTTGAATCTTTTTGTGATAAAAGTAATTGCTAAATGGGATGCTTTTTTTTTGTTATCCCTACGCTCACTTGAATCTTTTTGTGATAAAAGTAATTGCTAAATGGGATGCTTTTTTTTTTTGTTATCCCTACGCTCACTTGAATCTTTTTGTGATAAAAGTAATTGCTAAATGGGATTTGATCAAAAGGTTGTCATTTTGTGAAAATCTTTTGTCAAATGATTGTTTTGGCATGAAAGCCAGGTTTTTTGTTTGTGGCATGGAAGCCAATTTTGGCATGAGAGCCAGCTTTTCTTGTGGCATTGATAGCCGAGTTTTTTTTTGTTTGTGGCATTTATAGCCAATTTTGGTGGCATTGATAGCCGAATTTGTTTTGTGGCATCTATAGCCGGTTTTTGGTGGCATTGATAGCCTGTTTTGTTTTGGTGGCATTGATAGCCGTTTTTGAAATCCAAGTTTTTTTTTTTTGTTTGTGGCATTGATAGCCGGTTTTGTTTTGGTGGCATTGATAGCCGGTTTGTGGCATTTATAGCCTGTTTTGATGGCATTTATAGCCGGTTTGGTTTTCAAAAAATGCAAGTATCGACTAAAAGTCGCCTCCCTGCTGAATGTTCTTGCAAGTATCGATGGAATGTCGCATCCTTGCTCATTCGATTGCGAGTATCGATGGAATGTCGCATCCTCGCGGATTTGGGTGCAAGTATCGATGGAATGTCGCATCCTTGCTTTTCAAAAAATTTGGTTTTGCGGGTACTGACTTGATGTCGTTTCCCCACGATTTTTGAAATTTGTGGTTTTCTCGAACCTTTGGGTCATGGATATCAACTGAAATGTTGCGTCTCCACAGTTTTTTTTTTTTTTTTTTAGGTTTTTTCGAACCTTTGAAATTTGGGTTGTGGATATCAACTGAAATGTTGCATCTCCACAGTTTTGGATTTTGCAAGTATCGACGAAATGTCGATTCCCTGCGATTTTGGAAGTGTCGAATGTGGTTCGCTTGCTTCCGATTTGTGTGAGTATCGACTAAGTGTCGCTTCCTCGCGGGTTTTTGAAAAACCATTTTTTTTGTTTAAAGACACGAGGGTCATAAGTTTTGACCTAAAACCATTTTGGCGGTAAAAGGCAGGGTGGACTAGGATGGAAATCCCTGAATCCGGATTTTGTTTCAAACCATGAATTTTGGGTTCAAGGGTTGGAAATTTTGGTCAAGTTAGGGAAAGGTTCCTAAACTTGGATATTTTTTTTTTGAACAATGAAACGATGAAAGTAAACATTGTTTTAGATTTCTAGAAATTTCAATTTTTGACATGAAAATTCTAAAAAAAGGGTGGGTTTAGCGAGCGTGTACCTGGAAACCGGTTTTGGCCATACAGGCATTGCTTTTACCCAGTTGGGTAAGTCTTCAAGGGTAGTACCGCTTTAAGAACTTGCCATTGATGGGCAGCATACATCTGTCACCTTCCATGTTTAGGAGTGCGTATGCGCCATTGGAGAAAACTTTGTCGATGACGTAGGGTCCCTCCCATTTTGGCTCGAATTTGCCTTTGGACTTGTGAGCGAAGACCATTGGTCTTTTTACCGCAAGAACCAAGTCATTCTTTTTGTAGGCGCGTTGTCTGACCTTTTTATCGAAAGATCCTGCCATACGTGCTTGGTAAAGTTCAATGCTTTGTTGAGCTTCGAGCCGTCTCTCATCGAGATTGTCCAGCTCATGGAGCCGCAATTTGACATTGCTTTCTTGAGTCATGTCATTTTGCAAGGATACCCTCAAGGAAGGAATTTGTACTTCCAAGGGTACGACAGCTTCGCATCCATAGACCAAGGAGAATGGTGTGCTATGGGTTGGTCCTCGAACGGTGGTTCGATAGGCCCACAAAGCTTCAGACATTTTGTCGCTCCAGTCTCTTTTGTGACTAGAGACCATTTTTTTGAGGATTTTGCAGAGTGTCTTGTTGAAAGCTTCTGCTAACCCGTTTGCTGCCGGATTGTATGGAGTCGAAGGACAGCTTTGGATTTTGTATTTGTCGCAGAACCTGTAGAATCGATGATCCCGGAACTGTGGTCCGTTATCATGGACGAATCTTTTGGGTATGCCGAAACGACAAATGATGTTGGTGCGCAGGAACTGAAGGACTGATGAGGTCTTCATTTCGTTAAACGCAAATGCTTCTGACCACTTGGAGAAATAATCCGTAGCGGCGAAGATGAAGCGATGACCTTTGCTTGAAGGGGGAGAAATAGGACCTATGATGTCCATACCCCAGGCTTCGAAAGGCCATGAGATCGCTGTAGGATGCAGCCATTCTGGAGGCATGTGAATGTAATCTCCATGAACTTGGCATTGTTGGCAGCGCTTAGCAAATTGCATTGCGTCAGCTACCATGGTAGGCCAGTAATATCCTAACCTTTTTATCTGATCATAAAGCTTAGGTCCAGCCTGATGAGCTCCACAAAGACCAGCATGAACTTCTTTGAGTGTTTCTTCAGCCTCTTGTTGTGATAAGCAGCGTAGAAGTACTCCGTTGAAGGATTTCCTGTAAAGGATTTTTGAAGGAATATCCAAATGGAAGCTTGGGGTTCGCCTTTGGATGCTTACCCGTTCTTTTGGATCTTCAGGTAGGATTCCGAACATAATGTAATCAATGAACGGATCCCTCCAGTCGCCAATTGAAGTTTGAAGGATTGAAATCCGACTTCCGACCACTTGGTGGCATTCAGCAACTGCTTGGTGTGTGTTAAGAGGAGGAAGGATTCTTCTTTCGCACACTGTGACTTGCATGTTTTCCCCTTCCTGGATTGCCATGGATGCGGCAAGTCCGGCTAGGGCATCTGCACGTATGTTTTCACCTCTACGAATGTGGGTGATGTGACAGATGTCAAACTTTTGCAGAAGTGATTGTGCCTTGTTGTAGTAGGGCAACAAATCTGGCTTCCTGACTTCAAATTTCTGATTCATCTGGTTGACGATCAGTTGAGAGTCTCCAAAGACTTCCAGCATGGTGATACCGGATTCGATGGCGAGTTCCAATCCTAAGATCAGAGCTTGATATTCAGCTGCATTGTTTGTGCATGGTTCCAGTAGCGAGAAAGCGTGTGGAATCATGTATTTGTCGGGGCTAACAAAGAGGATGCCAACTCCCGAGATCAGCTGTCTTTTTTCATTTGTCCTGGTTGCACCGTCAAAGTACATGTCCCAGGAGGCACTTTGTGAGAAAGTCTCCACATTGTAGACTGGTTCGTCTGGGAGATCATCTCTGAGTGGAGAATCTTTAGGCAATGGATGCTCTGCGAGGAAGTCCGCTAGAGCTTGCCCTTTGATTGCTTTTTGTGGTACATACCTAATATCAAATTGTGACAGAAGGATGGACCATTTTGCCAGTCGAGCATTGAGAGAACCTGCCTTTGTGACAAGGACCTTCAAGAGGTTGACCCTCGAGACCAGGTAGACTGTGTTGGAAAGCAAGTAGTGACGCAGCTTTTGTACGGCGAACATCACTGCAAGACATTCTTTTTCAACTGGAGAGTAGCGATGCTCTGCACCTACTAGCATGCGGCTGAGGTAATATAGAGCAGCTTCTTTTCTTTGATCATTTTCTTGCGCAAGCAGAGCTCCCAGAGAGTGATCAAGGGCTCTTGTGTACAAGATGAATGGTTTTCCAGTGGTAGGAGCAGCTAACACTGGAGGTTTTGTCAGGTATGACTTGATGTCTTGGAAAGCAGCTTCACAGTCAGCATCCCAGACAAAGTTTACACCTTTTTTCATCAACCGGGAGAATGGACGACATTTCCCCGAAAGATTGGAGATAAACCGTCTGATGTAGGCTAATCTCCCTTGAAGCCCTTTGAGTTCTCTCAAGGTTCTTGGAGAGGGCATTTCTAGAATGGCTTTGACTTTTATGGGGTCAAGCTCTATTCCAGCTTTCCGAACTAAGAATCCGAGGAACTTACCCGACGAGACGCCGAAGAAGCATTTCAATGGATTCATTCGCAGTTTGTGTTTGCGAAGCCGGAGGAAGACTTCTCGGAGGTTTTCGAGATGATCTTCTTTTCTTTTGCTTTTGACGGCGAGGTCATCAACGTAACATTCAACCGTCTTGTGCTGCATATCTTGGAATATTTTCATCATAGCCCTCTGATATGTGGCACCAGCATTCTTCAAACCGAATGGCATGACAGTGTAGCAGTACACGCCAAATGGGGTTCGAAAGGATGTATGTTTTTCATCCTCAGGATGCATCTTTATCTGATTGTAGCCAGAGAAACCATCCATGAATGTCATTCGCTCGAATCCACAGGTATTATCAATCATTACCTCTGGTATGGGGAGCGGAAATTCATCTTTTGGGCATGCGCCATTCAGGTCTCTATAGTCAATACAGACCCTGATCTGCCCATTTTTCTTTGTCACGGGGACAATGTTGGCCAACCATTCAGGATGTTGTTCCTCACGGATGAAGCCGACGCTTTTGAGTTTTTGAACTTCTTGTTCAATTTTATCCATCACATCTGGACGGAATCTTCTTTGGCCTTGCTTGACAGGCTTGATGTCTTCTTGAAGATTGAGTTTGTGAACTGCTATTTTGGGGTCTAAGCCTGGCATTTCAGCATAAGACCATGCAAAGCAATCAACGAACTCACGAAGAAAAGCGATATACTCGGGTAACTCATCATCCTTTATATTCTTGCTTATGAATACAGGACGTGGGTTATCTGGTGTTCCCAAGTCTATCTTTTGAACAGGATCTTCTGTTGGAAGGTTCGAAGGTGGTTCCTCCACAATATTTTCGGAGGCTTCCAGCTCAACGAAACCTTCTGGGGTTTCAAGGGCATTTCCAGACCAAGGTTTTGTTCCTTTCCACGGGTCTTCTTGATCAGTAATTTTCCCAAGGCTTGCTATGAGATGATCCCAATCGCCTGTTGAAACCGAGTCGAAGTAGGCTACTTCTTTTGGAGATGAGGGTTCTTCTGAGTCAGAAGTCCACACGTCTGTTCCATCGGACAACTCCTCTTCATTTTCGGAGAAATCGTACCAATTGGATGAGCTTCCTGGATCTTTGTCAGGTGACTCATCAAAGAGATATCCAGGGAGATCGATGTCTTCATGGATTTGAGATGTTGAGGCTTGGTCAGTATATTGACTTTTAAGCCTTTGTGTCAACTCTCTCAAGGGAGTGTCAGGATCATACCCTAACCCGTGTGAAGACTTTTCTACATAGCCGTAGAGTCTCCAATCTTCCAGCTGGCTTTTGGTCAAGACGGGCCCCAATGGTGTGAGAATACCGCGTCCTTCTCCCAAACCGACTGGGTTTTGAGCGTCATAGCCCATTTTCTTCATAATAGCTTGTGCCACAGAACTGTATAAGGATAGTTGAGGCGTACCTTTATTTTGGAAAGGTTCAAGCATGGAGTTTGATGAAGAAGCATCCGATCTATGAAAGAAGATCGGTTTTTCCTTTGCTGAAGTTGCTGGAACAACGAAGGAAGCTGACGTAGGATCTTCTATGTCAGAAGTTGTCTCCATTGGAGTAAGAGCAGGCTGAACTTGCTGAGTGTCAGCTTGGCTTGACGATGTGTCGTCTTCTGGCTCTGAATCCGAGTCCGTGTCTTGCATGATAGACACGAAAGAGACAACAAATTTGCCCCCAGGCTTTTGTTTTGCCTTCTTCACTTTAGTTGTGATGACCAAAGGCTTTGAAGATTTGAGGGAGATGATGAAGGGAGTTTGCATGCTCTCTTCAGATTTACCGGATGGTTTGTTTTCTTCCGGTGATTGTTGAGGAGCTTTGCCTTTATCTTTCTGGAGATTTTCGGCAAAGGATGCTGTATGCTTCTCCTCTTCTTCTTTTTCACCTTCATACATCTGTGAGTCTGCGAAGTGGATTTCTTTACCTTTGAAGGGTTTTCTATCCGCAAAGACTCGATGTATCATGCCGTCGTCGCCAACAAACTTGATGCATTGATGTAGAGTTGAAGGGACAACACCATTCTCATGGATCCAAGGGCGTCCGAGAAGGATGTTGTAGCATGAAGGGGTCTTTATTGCATACACTGTGACCTCAGAGATAAGATCACCGATCTGCAATTTGAACCTGATTTTGCCGATAGGCCTTTGAGTACTCCCATCGTATCCAAAGATAGATACAGATGTGTGGCTCAGTTTGCTGGGTGGGATGCCCAACTCTTCAAGAGCCGATGTGGAGATAAGGTTGAGTGCAGAACCTGGGTCGATCTGAACTCTATGCATAGGCATTTCCTTGATATACCCTGTGAAGTACAGGGGTCGGTTATGCCTGGTTTCGCCAAGTAGGAGGTCGTCCTTTGTGAAGGCGATGGTTGCACTGGCTGCTTTTTTAACCGAGAGGCATTCAATGCATGATCCCTCAGTTTTCTTCTTTTCTCCCTTTGAGGAGGCTTCTGAGTTTTTGACCCGGTAATCCATTTCAATTTGGAGGACTTGCGGGGCATGTTTGTCGACATCCTCATTCAGTTTTTGTAATTCTGAGATGAGATTATCACGAGTGTGCGGAGACATTCGCAACAAATCTAGGATGTGCAGACGTGCAGGTATGTGCTTGAAGTGTTCAATCAAGTCATACTTGAAAGCCTCCTTAGGGCCTGCATGTTCATCATTGTTGCCACTAGGGGCGCTTACAACATCTTTTCCCGAAGGATTTACATATGTAAAGGAAGATTGGTTGTAATTTTTGTGATAGTCCCGGCCAGAGCGGGTGCCTCTACCAACTTCGAGAGCTTCTTGAGAAGGGTCTTCGTTTGGAAGATTGTCTTCAGGATCAAGAGGCTGTCGTTTTTCATTTGCTGAGGATGCATCAGCAGCAGAGTTACCATCCTCAGTGATTGTGTTGCATGGAGCATTTTCCGGGAACAAGTCCTGAACAGCATCCAGCAATCTTTCTTCTTCGTTGACTAATTCATCGTCCCAAGCATCAATGGCTGGGAATTCTTCAGTCAGGAAGGGTGTGAACTTTGAAGTCACAGTCTCAGGAGAAGAAACCTGAGAGGGTGTCATCTCAGTGAAAGTCACGTGAGACGAGGTGGCTCCAGAAGATATATTGCTAGGCGTCGCCGGAGTGTAAGTGCTCTCATCAGACGATGCTTCGGAAGAGCTATAATCCCGAATTATCACATTACAGGAAGCTCTGACGGGAGACGTTGCCTGATCGGAGTCAGACTCATCCTCGGATGTGAGAGGATCGTCTACCCAGCAATTTTCTCCATTTTCAGGAGTTAAGGGAGGATGTACCTGATGGTCTTCAGGGACTTCAGGCTCTGGATTGCGAGGAGGCTCGTTGACGCGTTCTTGCTCTTGTTCTAGAGCGAGTCGCTGCAAGATCCTTGCATATTCTTCAAGATCAGGCATGGGAGCCGGATCTTCTTCTTCATCATCTCTTTGTGGCTCAACATTGTTGATTTCCACTGGAGTGATGAGAGGTGCTGGGTCAGCAGCATTTTCTTGTACAGCCTCTTGGTCTTCTTCATCATCAGACCAGGATCCTTGTGGCTGTAGGGGGTTATACCAGATTACTGGCATAAGATGAGACTCAGGAACCCATTCTTCATCGGAGAGATATTCTCCTGTTTCAAGGGACTCCTCCCACTCATCTGTGTAGTTGGATTCGAATCCATCATCGGTGTCGCTGGACTCGTATCCATCAATGGAGAATCCAACTACCGAATTGCAAGAGTATGATGTCTCCTGCATGGCTTCTCTGAATTGAGGTGGCATGAAATCACTGAGAGTGAATTTCCTTACCCCCTTTGAAGTCTCTGGAAGGGATGTTTTTGTTACCTCCAGTGAAGCGGTAGAGGAAGCCTCTGCCTTTTCTTTGACCTCTAGTTTTGGCTGGGTCTTCTCTTGCCGTTTGAGCTTGAGGAGATGTTTCCTAGCCTGCCTTCGCTGTCGAGCTGTAGGCTTTATTTTCACGACCTCCCAATTTTCATCTTCCAGGAGATCGGGATGTACCCATATCGGTTGTCCGTCTGGTGTCGGGTAAGGAACCAGTTCCTCGGACGCTTCGATTGAGTTTATCACCTTGAAGGAAGTAGTGATCTTCTTCTTCGGTGATCTTGATGTTTGTCCACATGTCACCATGTTGACGGAGGCAGACCCATAATTTTTGTCAAAGGTGATGACTCCGTTTTTCCACATCTCATTTATTTTCTCTCTCACAACGAAGCATTGATTGAGAGGATGCGAGATCATCTGGTGGTATGGACAGTACCGAGGATCGTTGGTTTTGCCAACATCACCCGGTCTTTTTGGTTCAGGCAAGGTGAGCTTGCCGTTTGCCACAAGAGCCCCGAAGATTTCATCAACATCTTCATCAAACGGGTATTTCTTCTCTACTCGTTCTTTGAAGGCATCAGAGAGTTCAGGTCTCTTACCAGCAGCTTTGTTTTCAGCTTTCTTTGGTGGCTGAGGAGCTGGCTTGGTCTGCACATTGAGGACCTCTTTCTTCTTTGGTTTAGAGGTTGCAATGGCGGTTGGCTCTTTCTTGATGATTTCTGACTGTTGAGGTCTTTAATCACCGTTTCAGCTTCCATGGAAGCTTCTAGGAGTTCTCCCAGGTTTTTTGATTTGTTGCCGATGATCATGGAGCGGATTCTGGCTCTCATGTTGTTTCGGCAGATGTCGACTAGCGACGCTTGTGGCAATACATCAGAGCATTTGTATGCCATTGCTTTCCACTTGTGAATGAAGTCATATGTTGATTCATTCTCCCCCTGTTTTAGGCTGCACAGCTGAGCCATAGTAGCGGGATGATCCTCACCTTTGAAGTGAGTCAGGAAGCGTGTCTCTAGCATGGCCCAATTTTGGATTGAGTCCTCCGGCAGAGTGGAGTACCAATCGAAGGCCGTACCTTTTAGGGTACTTGCAAAGAGGCGGATCTTGAGTGCATCTTGATCTGCAATAGCTCCCGTCAGGATCTTGAAGTGGATGACGTGCTGTCTGGCTGATCCTTTCCCCGTATATGTTTGGAGAGTAGGATGCTTGAATTTGGTGGGGAACGGGACCGAGTCCATCCATAAGGGATATGGTGGCTTGATCCCATGCTCTTTGAGTATATCCTCTTCTTTTGCTTTGGCGAGGATACCGTCTACGTCCTTTTTGGTAAGGGCGCGTGACTCATTTTCTTCTCTATTTACCTCGTCGTCTTGATGATTCGGAGGAGGTTCATTGTTCGCCTGATTTTGGAAGGCGAGGAGAAGGTTTTCCATCAGAGTTTCAATCCTCTGCTGGCCCTGTTCCAACTGCTGGATGCGGGTGATCGCATCTTCTGGAGGTGGATTGTGGGGTGGTGGCTCAGAATTTGTAGCCAGGACATTCATCCTTCGTGATTCGAACGAAGAAACTGTCCTGGTGACTGAGCTGGGGCTCATTCTTTTCGAAGAGGAGCTTGAGGAAGGATCACTCTGCTGTCCTTTGCTTGAAGGAGCAGGGGATTCTTCTGAATGTCTTCTTGTCCTTGAGACGCTGCGGGTCATTGGACGTCGGACATGGATTTTTGTTGCTGATTTTTGGCGCCTTCTGGTTTTTCCAACCATATGGACGGCAGCAACTTGGTTGGGTCTTTCTTTTTCGACCCATTTAGGAGAGACTTGAAGTGTGGGAGGCTGAGTCCTTTGCTTCTGTAGTCTCTTTTGTCTATACGACGCGCGGCGGCGTATACGACGAGCAATTTGAGCTTCGGTCAGCTCTGACTGGGCTTTGACGATGAAGGATGTGCTCCCTCGGGCGCAGCAGCCGAGTCTGTCTTCTTTGTAGCTGGGCAAGGACAGGATGCGAACCCTATCCTTCGCCAGTTGCAGCGAAGCTTTGAATTTGTGAAGTTCGGCCCCTGTAGATATGAAGGGTCGAACTGCAGATTTGTAGGCCTTAGCAGATGCTTGTGGAGGCCTTGTGATGCATGACTTGATTTTGGGCTTGTAGGAACAAGCCGGCTCATGCTGGGATGACTTGGAAGTCAGGTTGGAGATGGGTCTCTCCTCTTTCATGTAAGCAAGAGGATAGAACTGGTTCTCCTTGAGTGGGGCCAGGAATGCTGGCTTAGTGGATGCCTGGGACCTTCTTTGTTTTGGTGAAGGTCTTGGGGACCAAGTCTTGGGGTAGACCTGGTTGTTTGCAGGTTGAGGCTTCGTGGGGCTGCCACGGGCTTCAGGCCTTCTTGTGCTCGCCTTTGGTGTCACGGTAGTGACACGTTGAGAGGCGAGTTTCTGCTTCTTGGAGGGAGCAGCTTGTTCCTCAGGAAGTGGGAATGGTCCCAGCGTCCCGAAGACGATAGTCCGGGGAGTCGAGGTCGACCCGGAGTTCACAGAGTTGCCGAGGGAGTTGACGCTTCGGCAGCTGATGGGGCGCTTGTAGGTGCGCGTGGTTTGCTTCTGTTGAAGCATGAGTTGGTGCTTGCTTTCGTCGAAAGTAATGGTTAGTGAAGCTGCCATTGTTAGTTTTTTTCGAAAATTTCTGAAACAAGACCACATCCATTAGTAATCACAAGAATATAATGATCATAAATGGGAAGTTCTATGGTTTCGTCTTTTCAAATTGCTCGAGGTAGATGACCCAAGCAATATGAGGAAGGCAAAATGCCATAGAGGGTACAATTGTTCTGATCGCAGGTGTGGTAAGCCCGGAATGGGCATCCCAGTGACTGCTAGAAGCAATTGTGAACTTAAATTCGACTTATCGAGAAGCAGAGCTTGCTCGAGGTAAGAAGAATATAAAGTTGGAGTTACAAATGTGCCGGTCGCAATACAGTAGGACCCTGAAAGGGCGTACTAGTACCGCTAGACACAAATGTTTTGAGACCGCATCTATGAGATGAGATTCTCTGTTTTGAAAGGTCAAGATTGGATTCATCAAAGAGAGCAGATGGTATTCCAATCTGAACACGGGGCTCAGCGATTTCCGCGAGCGCCAGTGCTCAGAAAGAAATGAACCATGATTTCTCGATCTGAATCTAAAAATGACGAGTTTTTTTTTGAAAGGCCAATATCGGGTTCATCAAAGAGAGCAAAAGGCACTCCAATCTAAACACGGGCTCAGCGATTTCGCGAGCGCAGTGCTCAGAAAGAAGAAGACCAATATTTCCTCCTAATTCTAAACCCAAATGACGGAAGTTTTTTTTTTTTTGAAGATTTTTTTGTTAAGCTATATTTTTTTAATATTTTTTTATTTATTATTTATTATTTATTTTTTAAGATTTTTTTTTTTATTTTTATTTTTTATTTTAAATTTTTATTTAATTTTTTTTATTTTTTTTTTTATTTAAAAGACGAGAGAGTACACACTAGGCCTCCTAACCCGGTCTTATGAAATCTTGATTGATAGAATTGCCCCCAGGTAAGGGTAGGATTACTTAATGAACCCGTTTGGAGGACCCTTGCCTAGAAACAGTCAAGCTGTCTCCACACTCTGGACAAGGCTTTTCTTGAATCAACCATGATCAAAGACAACAGTTGGTTAAACCTTAGTGGTCTATGTTTTTTTTTATTATATATTTTTTTATTTTATTTGTGTTTATGAATTCATGTCGAAGAGAAACCATGGCCCAAAACCTTAGTCGAACAGGCTCAACAATTTCTGCAAGCGCGATGAACGATTAGGAACAGATCAAGGTTTCTCAATTTTGAATCAAATTGAGAAAATCCTAAAAAATTTTTTATTTTTTTATATATATATATTGGTTTTTTTTTTGATTTTTGATGAACTCATCGAAAGAGAAACCAGGCCCAAAACCTTAGTCGAACAAGCCCAACATTTCTGCAAGCGCGATGAACGATAGGAACGGATCAAGGTTTCTCAATTTTGAATCCAAATTGAGAAATCAAATTTTTTTTATATATATATATATATTTTTTTTTGATTTTTAATGAACTCATCGAAGAGAAACCATGGCCCAAAACCTTAGTCGAACAGGCTCAACATTTCTGCAAGCGCGATGAACGATAGGAACGGATCAAGGTTTCTCAATTTTGAATCCAAATGAAAATCATTTTTTTGTTTTTTTTTTTTAAATTTTTTTTTTTGAAAAGAGAAAGAATGGAAATAAATTCAAAGAATTAGAAATTTCCAAACAAAAAATCTCATCTCATTTTTTTTTGCAGAATTCAACATAGGCCACCAATTATAAAGTAGCCAAGGAATCGAGAAAAGAAATATAAGCATAGAGCTATGATATGCAAATATTTCATTTCTAGCATCGTGTTCTCAAAAAACGAGTCCCACCGGGTGATGCCAGCTTGATGGACCGCGCTCCTGCGGTTCCTACCGAGGTCGGCGGACGTGGGAGTCCGTCGGGTCCGACCCTTTCGTAACCGGGGGGCAGGGGCGTGCATCAACATTTCTTTTTTTGTGGGTGTGCCAGATTTTCTATTTTACTTGGAATTGCAAGTGGTGATCCGGAGATCAACCTTCGCAAGTAAAAAGGAAATCAACTTCTTTCAAGTTTTCCATTGCACATATATTTAAGAAAAGAGACATTTTCTTGATTTGCCGTTTGGTGAAAGGCGATTTTTTTGGCATTTATAGCCGATTTTGGCGTTTATAGCCGATTTTTGGCGTTTATAGCCGATTTTGGCGTTTATAGCCGATTTACAATCCTTATCAACAATGAAAGACAAGAATTGTGATTTTTGTCTCTTTTAAAAAAATACAAACTACAATGAAAAGCAAGAAAAGGAGGATCTAACTTCTCAGGAGATTGTGGAGGACTCGTTTAGATTGACGGTCGCAAGCCATATGTGGGCTTCGCCATCATCCATGCAGATGAGAACAGAGGATGCTATTTGATTCACTTGGCTTGGCTATAACCTCGGGTTTTTAGAAGACAAAGACCAAAGGAAGGTCCTATGTCCAAAAAAAACCGAGTAGACGGGCTGAAAAGCCACATCTAAGCCATTGGAGGCAGGAGGAGAAGGCAAGGACCTTGGGGGGGGGTACCCCCCAAGGGACTTTTGTCACCTTGTTGCGGTGGCCGGTGTAGAACTTCCGCAGAGTTTTCTCTCTTTTTCTTTTCTCTGGATTTCTGACTGCTGTCTGATGTTTGTTGTGTGTT